>CM022945.1:66017647-66532292 GCA_012931725.1 Litsea cubeba | reverse complement strand
AACACAGTTGAAGGATTATTTTTACTTTGAGTAGATTGAAGTTAGTTGTTCACAACTAATCAAAGAATATGGTTGGGATATACAAAGCAGCACAACACTCTTCAGAGAGAGCAGCTTAGCATTTTGTCTTTATGAAAAGAGCTTTTGGGCTTTTTTTTACGAAGGGGGGTGTACCAATCCTTCAACCTTTGATCTTTTATGTGCTTCTAATCATGCAATCATAGAAACACAAGGAAGATTGGTGAAAAAAGCTTTTAGAAAAGTTTTATCTTTTAAGGAAAACAGGATTTGAGTAAGACGCGTAGCTTTTCATTAGTTCTATATTTTCTGTGTGATATTTAATCCACATATATGCTTGAATACAAGGAACGAGAAGTGCCAACAATATTTCATAGTCAAAACTCAAAACCCTGTTACAGGATTGCCAACTGCGCAGATGGAAATGCAGAACTTCTTCAACACAAAGGGAGATGTGATATTTTGATATCGGTCCTTTAGTTGAACTCTTGGTTCTTCTTATGGGAATAGTTAAAACTCCTGGTTGAGAGTGTAGGAAAAGCCTTCAATTCGTTTTTTTTTTTTTTTTTTTTTTTTTTTTTTTTTTTTTTTTTTTTTTTTAAAGCCTTCAATTCAAACGTAATTGTTCTGCTTTTACTTTTATGTTTTGAATGATTGATTAAGCCCTTCTCTGTATGATAGGTAGTCAGTCATATATCCACTTGTGATGGTTTTCATGCTCTTTGGATCTGCAAAACTCAAATGGAGATAAAAAAAAAAAAAAATCACTCAAATGGAGAAAAAAAAAAATCTATAGGCAAATCTAAAACGGTTTTGAACACAAGAAAAGACATGGGGAGAAAACCCACACCGCCCCCACCAACTTCCAGGTGGGTCAAATTAGGGGCGGAAGAAACCGAACTCTGGACCGTAAACCGAACCGTAAAATTAAGTTCAGTTCGGTTTATCGGTTTATGGTTCGGTTTCGGTTTTGAGTTTTTAGCAAGTCCGGTGTTCGATTCGGTTTCAAATTTTAGAAAATAATTTCGGTTTAAACCGAAAAACCGAACTATATTTCATATTTTAAATTAAATATATATATATATCAGTATTAGACAGACTATTACTCTATTAGAATAATATTAGTATAGTATTACTGTAATTTACACTGACTAATAGACTATAATTTAAAAACTAAAAGAGTAAAGATCAAATGGAAAAGGGTATGTGCAGATTGAAAAATTCGGTTTAAACCGAAAAATCAAACCGTTTAATTATTTTCGGTTCGGTTCGGTTTTACATGTTATTCGGTCCGGTTTGATTTATAATATTTTGAAATTTCGATTTTCGGTTTTTTCAGTTTCGATCTAAAACCGAACCGAAAACCGGTACTTCCACCCCTAGGTAAATAGAGGTAACTTAAGTCACCCCTAAACTTTTTATATTTTTCTCGTAGTTGGATAGCCTTTGTTACGGTTCAAATCTAGCTCGTCCATTCTCTTGCGTTACCCAATAATTAGACCAACCAAGTTACAGGCCGTCACAGTCAGGTATCTTAAGTGCATGGTAACCTGAGAGAGTTCCATACCATTTTGAGATGATCTGCTGAACTGAGGGTCCCTACCATAAGTGGAAATTCTCATGGAATCTGTCAACAAAAGCATTCACAGCAAAATAACAAAACAAGATCGGAGAGGCAACAACATGATCTATGAAATCAAGGGACAAAGTCCCAAACCTACATTTTCAGCCACACACCTCGCATAAAGAGTATCCATATAAACATCCCAAACCATAAATCTTTCTTTCATCTAACCAAAACATCATCACAGGATTGATCCCACTCAGTAAAGCTCAGACTCCTTGTGAGTGTGAATGATGCAGTTCAGATGTGGGATACGATACGCAGGTCAGCACATATCCCTTTCTCTATCATGTGCTCGTCAAGGAAGGACCCATCCGACTGATCAACAGACCCGTCCACAATCTTCCCTTGCACAGTAGACATGCTCCTGCCCTACATGAGTAGGGCAGCTCCAGGCCAGCATTCTCTGCTGAATCAAGGATGTACTCGTCATCTGGAGCATCAAATTCAGTCTCTTTCACCATCAGGTCCAATCAGTTTCACTTGGTAATGTGCCATCGCAGATACCCTGAAGCTGGAAGACAACTGCAAGCCAAAGGCTTTGGAGACGCTCCTGACTGAACCCAGGACGACGGGCTCCGGATTGATATACTGGTGCTTCTGCTGGAATGCTGCCTTTGAGCATGCAAGAGGTGGGGAGCCCCATGGTCGCCATTGTAAATCTGGGATTTGGAACAGGTGGATTTGCCACATTACTAACAAAATCTTTTCTTCAATTATAATAACAATATCAAAATTATGAAAAATCTATTTGCTTTCATAAACATCAGAAAACCGTAACTGCATGGTTTAGAAAACTTTACAATTTTTATCAACTTGATGATGAATCTGAAGATGATCAAACTTTCTAACTCTACTTATAAATAGCTAATGTAAGAGCAATAAATGATAATTTTGATAACTTAATCAAACTTTATGCATTTGCTCGAAAAGTAGTAAAGCAAACAGCATACAAGATTTTCATTTTTTTGGGAAGCTTGCACAGTTCTCATATTTAACAGTATTTCAGAAGACAACTATATCCCATATGAGAAACCGTTTTTATTTTACCCTAATTTTATATATGACCATATGAGAAAAGAAAAACGTTAGGACCCATCCTTCAGAATCTTAGAAAAAGTAATCCTGTAATAAGGAACCTGTAACTTGTTCTTGCAAGAATGCAATGGTACCTTGTGTCATCCAAATACAATTATGGTACTTGAGTTACCCAGAACCATACAGGTGCTCGCATCTAGCACTAACCATTTCAAGTTCTAATGTAAGCTTCCCAAAAACAAATACATAAATAACAAACCACAAAGGTTTGCATGATTCACTACTCCTTACTCTAGCCCACTTCATAGACCTGTAACTTGCATGTTCTGATTATGTAACTGAATCTTGCAATAGTTTGAATCTCACAATTGCTGATGCTATTCCATATTTTGAGACAATTTTCAGACAAAATATATAACATGATATCTGCAAAAACTAAAGGCTTTTCCCGCTTTTTGAGATAAGATAGCATGGCTTGAACCCTCTTGGCTGTGACAACACCCCTTCCCACTGTGCTTAGGGATACATGATTTAAAATTATGATACATTAGATTGCCATTTTTCACAAACAGCTTACAAAATTTTTTTTCTTTTATTTCTCATTATTTCTTCTTCTCTCGCTTTTTCTCACAGATGCACCTATACATATTATTTTAACTATTTTCAACCATATATGATTAACTTGATCGATACTTAATAAATAATCAGGAGAAGTTTTTTTTTTTTTTTTCATAACAGTAGAATTTAATAAGGTAAAGTCTTCAGATCCTCAAATCACAACCCGAGATAAGGAATCATACAAAAAGTATACCATACTAACACTAGATAAGCATATAGAACTAATGGATCAATTTCTCAAACTCAGATAGCAATATTTCATTATCGGCGCACTATGAGAAGATGCAAGAGAGTGGCTCTCTGCCCTCCACTCGAGGTTCCAATCTCCGCCAATTTAACACACAATAGAAGAAAACAAGCCACATGCAGAAAACAAGCAATAGAGGAAAAGCTCATGAACTATCAAAAGCTCTAACAAGGCAATAAGTGCCCATATCTGGTACCAAGAAAATATCCAGCAAATCTGATCAATTAATTTCTTAAAATGCAACATTCTCCATTGCAATTCAAGCAGGCCACAAAAGAAAAACAAGAAATGACACTAAAAAGAGCATGATACAACTGGATCCATATACTTCACAACCACCTCTATAAAGTCAGATTTCCAATTTCAATCCTCAAATCCAGCATTTTTACCATCTGATCTTCTTCACAATTATAGTTATGGCATGAGAACACCATCAAAGCTACATAATAAGAAAATAAATATTACAAACATTTAAAAATAATCTCCTTTTTTTTTTTAAATGTTAGAATTTTGAAACATTTAAAACCTCACTATCTTAAATGCTTATAAGTCAATTACTTCAGTTTGCATCAAACCATTTCCCTTTCAATCACAACATTTAAAACAAAAGTTTATAATGAAAGCTACTGTTGCCTCACAGGGATGGCTTGCATCAAACCAAAAGCACTCTACAAACACTTACCAAATAAAACCCAAAAGAAAAGAAAAAAAAAAACAAGAATCAATTCTTTCCACATGGGAAAATTATCTTCCCCTCATTTTCTCCAAACCTGGAGCGATTGGGTTTTCCCACCAATTAGGATTAAACCAAACAGTATGCGATAAAAAATCGAAGAAAGATGGCAAAAGGGATGTTGAGATCCAAGATCTAGAGAGAAAAACCGATCGAGAAAAAAGAATCGGAGGAAGGAATCTTACCAAATCTCTCTGACGTTGACGGAGAAAGCAAAGTAGCTGCAGACCGCCGGGGCTAACGAAGCGTGCCCTAACACCCTCTTATGAGTCCGGTATTTATATAACGTAAGACCAAACAAAGAAGACGCCGGCGCGTAGAGATAAGTTGTCCGGATACACTGAACATGGGACCCACAGTAGACTGTGAGAAGCCCGGGTGGGCCACTTAAGAGAAATCTCGGCCATTCAAAATAACTTTTCCTTCATGTGCGGCTTTCCTTAGATTTGGAGCACTTATATATAGGAGAATATATTCATAGGAAATTATGGGGCTCATTTAGATGTAAATTTATAAATATGAGGAGGAAGATGGAAAGGTCTCCTCATTGATTGAGGGTGATAAAAAAAATCAGAACTATTATATTATCTTAGCGTTTAACTTAACAGGTATAAAGTCTAATGGCATTTTAATGGTAGATTTTCTTCATATTCAATGTAATTGTAAGTGAAGGATTAGTGAGTGTAAAATTGGACTTGTCAAATCATGAAATGAAAAGAGTATCATAGGGGTAGCATAGATAAAAAGTGGACACAAGTAGGCCCCACAATGTAGACTAACAGTTTTCCTTACACATATATGAATTAAATACTAGAAATAAAAATGAATAAGTATTTTATAGTGATCTTTCTAATGAATGCTAACTTCCTTTTGGGTCAAATTTGGGATGAGGCTCATGTAAAGGGTTGTTTCCACGAGATAATATAGAAAGGGAAGATGCTTTTCTATATTTTAATAAATTTTAGAGGAGTTATCTGAAAAATCACTTTAGATGGCCACTAATAAAAAAAAATGCCTCAATAGTTCATATGACACGGGAGTGGTTGTTTTTTTAATTAAAGTTTTCATTGTCGTTGCTCATTTAAACTCTACAAAACCCCTGAAATCCTATTTTTCCTTTCTTCCTCTCCATCTATTTCCCCTGTTTAGCGATTTCATTGCCTCATTCTTCCTCAACATCTTTCAACGTGGTCCCATAGGTCGTTTTCCAATCTCCTTTGGATTGAAGCATCATAGACTCGAGCATCTCATCATGTGGAGGTGTTCTTCTTTTCGTGTTTTCATTGTTTGTTTTTCAAAATAACGATTTATGAGGGTGTCTTCATCTTCTTTCCATTTCCTTCAACCTTTCAAAATAGTTCTTAAGATTTCCAAGAGGAGCTGGGAGTTGATTGCGTACCGATTGAATCTTGAAGAGCTTTTGATTGATTTAGTTATACTTGGAGAGGATGTTGCTGAACCCTAAAGTTTTTTTGCCTTTTTGTACTAATCTGAAACTTTGTTGTATGCATTATCATATTAGCCACCCTCTACTGCTTAGTTGTAAATAACCTAGAAGGTTGCTACTAGTAATTCTCCCATTTTTGAGCTTTTTAAATGTAGAAGGATGATGTTGGAAACTTGTTAGGGATTGATCCGTGCATGGTTGAGGTAGGGAAATTGTTTGACTATGAAGTTCTTGAACTTGTATTCCATGTTTTGTAATTATTAGGGATTAATCAATTCAGGATGGATGTTGGTTTCTTTAGATCATGTAGTCGTGTGCACATCATAGTGAATCTAATTATTATTTTTTTCCAAACTAAGATCAAGGTCGTAGTCGTCGCATGAATATGCTGCCTAACTTTTCAGTTTATATTAGCATTGACGACATCGTACAATAGTTTATGAAGTCTTATTGAAAGTTAGAATGAGCGACGATGTCGATGCCTGTTGAAAAATGGGAAAAAAGAAGAAGTTTTTGGCAGAAAGATTGGTTCTATTTCATAAAAACTATGGGGGCCTTTTTTTTATTAGCGGCCATCTAAGGTGATCATTTGAATAAATTCCTCTAAAATTTATATTTAGTGTAGCCACATTTTTTTTTAAAACAAAAGGTGAAAAAAATAAACCCACTTTTCAATAATGTCGTGGAAAACCCTTTTGGATGAGAGAGGGTTAGACTTGGTATGCACGAAACACAAAAAAGCTTCTCCACAAATTTGGCCAAAACTCATGTATTTCCAAGGTTTAAATTTTAGTAATTAGGCCTTTACAGAGCCTCATGAAGTGGGATTCACACTCAGCCATAAAAAAAAAAAAAAATGGGTCGTAGACCTCCGAAAAATACAGTGCATGATTCGTTCTACGATTAGGATTGGGTTTTGAGTTTGACAAATTAGAAGGCCTTGACATCATAACTCATAAACACATATGCGAGCGAGTGCACACGTGCATACACCCACACATGCATAGAAACACACGCACACGCACACGCACACACTATTTAGTGCGATTATAGTTACGCGTGACAGGTATACCATAGGTGCACAACGAATGCCTTTGAAACTTCTTTTCTTTTGTTTTAATTGGTTTTGTACGCACACACTTTAGAAGTCACAAGCAGCAGGTATATCACGACAAGCTGATTTTAAAATTTCTTTTGATTTAGTTGGTTTTGTTTACAGTTTTTTACTTTATTTTTTATAGTTTATATAAATAAAATAATTTTTTATATGTATATCTTCCTTCATTTAATCAATATGATATTTTCATTTTTTTTATAAATTACTATTCAAAGTCTATTTAGTTTAAAACTTAAGCCATCAGCCATTTTATGCTCACTAAAATCTTGTTGAATTAATAGTATTCTTGCATTTTTTTTCCCTCTTTGGGTTTTTTTTTTTTTTATCATCAAGAAATGTAGACATTATCTTTTATTTTATCAATATCATTTTGTTATACCAGGTTAACGTTATTCATTAGATTTTACATCTAATGTTTACAAGTTTTTTTTGTTTTGAATAACATTTTTGACAACACCTTCAATAATATCTTTTAAATTTTCATAATGTTTTGTTCAATGCATTTATTTTGGCCACCTCTTAAGAAAATTTTTAGTTCCGGCCCCTGAGTCTATTGATCTATCATTATACAGATTGCATCAATCATATAATGTTCAAACTTACAATCTTGGAAGCAATATTGTTCTCATTTTCAATTTTTAATACAAAATCTATCTATGTTATGATTCACTAATTATGTAGACATGTGACATCATAGACAAACTCAATTGGACCTAAGAGGCTAAGACTAGACTGGAGTGGAAATATTGGATCTAGCCTCAATGGTTTTAGAGAGAGAGAGAGAAGAGAGAGAGAGGAGAGAGAGAGAGAGAGAGAGAGAGAGAGAGAGAGAGAGAGAGAGAGAGATTCTTTCATGGATGGATGCGAAGGCCAAAAGGGTTTAGAGAGAGAGATTCCCATCCAAGGCCAAGAGAGATTCGTCCATATATGGATGAATGTCAACTCAAGACAAATAAACAACAGTACAAAATTAGAGACCCTGCAACTCGAGACTAAGGATGACGCACACTTATCTTTTTTTCATTGATTAGAAAAGATACCTTGCAAATGGCAATACTATATTTCTAATCAATGAATGGAGACATTTGGTAAGCCGTAAGCTTATGATGCTATTTAACTATATGTTTTAAGAGTTTTCTTTTTCATAGGAAGGGCCCACTAGTTTTTACACAACCACAAAAGGCCCTATATTTTGTACTTCTAGTAAAATCTCCCTTCATTAACAATCAAAATTTACAAGAAGTAACTTTCCTTTTGACTCTCCTTTTTTTTTTTACCATTTTCCATTGAGAGAAATTGACATGACTTAATATGCTGGTTCAATATTCTACTTCTGTGCTTGATTTCAGAACATATATGGCATGAGATGACCAATTATACATAAGACCCAAAAATAGATCAGCTGCCATTACAATTCCATGGTCAGTTTACCTTCTCATAAACAACATTCATTACTAGTTTCTTTTAACCATTGTAGGATTCTTTTTACATCTTTTTGAGGAAAAGAAAAACAAGGTGAGATGATTAAAGATGTTTCTTCAGGTGTGGCGTCTTGAACCTGGTCAATTAGATGAAAAGGACTTCCAAGCATTAATCTTGCATCATCATGTTGTAGCATCCTTTGGAGTATAATGACTGACCTGATCTTACCCATGAAGATAGAGAGATGTTGATTGAGGATCTGGTACTAGTCTTTATTGAAATTTTACGTTTTCCTCATTTCTATACTAATGAAGATGTACTAACAGTTTACGATGGATTTTGTAGGTAAGAGAGAGAGAGCTTCATTGTGGCAAACAGATGAGTTGAGGCGTCACAAGCCTACACCAGTTGATGAAGCAAGGGCTGGTAAAGTTTTCAATTTACAGATATATATGAGTAATGCGATGAGCCACCTTTATAGGTATGTACCTGGATGCATGATAATAATAATAATAGAAAGGAAGCCCTATTAGATTCATCAAAACACGTTTGAACCCCTTATAGTTTAATGGTTTCGTGTTTAGTTATTTAACATTTTTTCTTTTCCGAGATTTTATCCAACAGTGGATCAGTTGAATCAGTACTAATTTAGGATGCGTGCCAATTCACAGGATGGTCTTGTGAGGGAGAGGGTTGGATTTATATAGGTGGCGGGTCTAAATGAAATATGTTCACAAATGCTCAACATAAGGGATGCTCCCTGGATCACGAGTGCACGCCCACACACTCCAATGCACCATTTATGTGGATCTGTGGATGCAGGGGCTTACCTGTATCAATTTAATCTAGTCATAAGGTGAATGGCACTCACCTCAAATTGACAATGGTTTGACTCTATCAGTTGTTAAGAGTGAATCAATAGGGAAAAATTAGAACTTTATAGTTTAAGGTTGTCAAACTTCTGAGTCCTCAAAACATGGGTTTAATGATCTGATTGATAGGGCTGAGTTTTTCCCATCATAACCCACAACGAGACCTTTCCATCCATTTCCCCCATGAATGGCATGCACCCAATTGGGCTCCCAGTGGAGGGAACTAGGGGTTGCACTGGAAGAGGTGTGTATCCGATTGAAGTGTGAACCCCTGCACACACTTATGGCCATCTTGAGGAGCTCCACTGGGTGCTTACCATTAAAGGACCTAGATAAGAGGTGCTCATGGGTGTCCACTGTAAAAGATGCTCACTTTCTTGTTTTCTCCCTTCATATTCTACTTATATATGTTTATCGTTTGCCCCTTTTATTATTTTTTGTTGTAACTCTGTCTCGTTGTTGTGCAGGTCTTTTCTTGGGCCATCAGTGACGACGACAGTCAGCTGGGTGAAATGAGTGTGGGCGAGACTGAGTGCGGTTAAGATGACAGAAGCAATGGCACAATTAAGCCTCGGATACTCTGAGGTGGTAGGGATTGAGAGAGGAAAAGGGGGTTTAAGGAGTGGTTTGGGGAGAGTGTGTGCTTCTCTGATTTGAAGTAACTTTGAGGTCATGGTAATGTGTTTTGATTTTGAATATATGCAATGCAATGTAATCTGTCAAATTGCAAAACTAGCAACTTTTGTTTCTCTAATATAATGTTCACATTGTTCAGCAATGTCTTGTTGCAGTTTCCTCACACCAATGAGACATGAGAAGTTCTAAAAGTGCCTCAATTGCACCACATTCAACCATTGCCTCTGCATTGGTTGCATCATCTCTTTCCAACACAAGAATTGTTCCCATTTAGTTGTTCCTTTTGGAAGGAGGAGAAAAACTTGAAATGCTCTTCCCAAAAGCACTCACAGAAAGCTTCTTTCGCATTACAGTCATTCACATCCTACTTAAAGCATCAAGCAATGTCGGTATATCAGGGAAAACTACTTGAAAAGAAGCATTTAGTGGGTTTTCCAATCATAAGCATGTCTCCAAGCTATTCTTATCAGGCATCAGATCAGTCAAATAATTACAACTTGGCACTCAATGAGAACCAAACGAATAAATAACACCCAAACCTGGACCACTATACTATTTCTCATTTGGAGCAAGGATATACTAAAGAAAATGGCGATTGCACACAGAGAGAGAATCTAACAGGATATGCAACCATAAGCACCTGGACCACTACTATTTCTCATTTAGAGCAAGGATATACTAAAGAGAATGACAATTGCAGAGAGAGAGAGCAGAGAGAGAGAGAGAGAGAGAGAGAAGAGAGGAGAGGGGAGGAAGGGGGAGAGAGAGAGAGAGGAGAGAGAGAATCTAACAGGATATGCCCACCATCTGCCTTTACATCCTACCATTAATGTTGTCCCATAGTGTCCATCAAATTTATCCTGAAAAAACTCCAGCTAGTGGTGGTTTCCATCAAACCAATACATGTGGACGGTTAGGCATGTCAACGGGCCGTGCCGGACGGGCCGCACGGCACGGCCCGCCAGGGGAAAACCCGGGCACGGCACGACCCACTGGCACGACCCACAGTGGGGCGGGCTGTAGCGGGCCGTGCCAGCGGGCTGGCGGGTATTTTTTTTTTGATAGACTATATAATATATAATTACCGTAAGGCGTAACGTAAGCGTAAGTCCGTAAATGACATGGATTTGAATTTGAATTCGATCAATAGTCATTAATTTTTCAATAGTTACTTTTCTAAACATTTAAACTTATACAAACATTTGACAAATGATTGAGTGGTTCAAATTAATTTATAGATATTTACTCACATATTACTTAAGTACTATATATGAATTTTCTTTTTCTTATCAGTATTAAAAATAAAAATTAGAACACAAGCAAGGAGAATGACAAAGATATTTAAGTGGTTCGGTCAAACTCGACCTACTCCACTGAGAAGAGAGAACCATTTGGATCTTAACTTCTTGAAGGTTTCTAAATAGGATTACCTTCAAAACCTTACAATCTTTTTAGAAAATAAAAAAAAAGAATGAACAACTTATAAATTACAATGAAGAAAAAGTAAAAATCAGATTTGTAGTCCACTAATGTATTCTGCTGGATCAAAATCTTCCATTAATGATGTTAACTCTTGCTTCCTCTTATCTGCCAAGTACCAGTCTCGTAGGCAAACACAACACTCCACCGTTTCTTCAGTGAGATTTGTTCTTCTGTCATCTACTACACGTCCACCTGCACTAAAAGTCTATTCTGATGCTACAGAAGACATAGGAATAGTCAATAGATCACGAGCCATGGCTGCCAACACCGGATAAATGCTTTCTTGTTGTTTCCACCAGGCTAAAAGGTCAAAGGTAGATGCATCCTGCATCCTAATACACCTACGTCAAGATACGATGATAACTCCGTCACAGTGTTGTGACTTGAACTTGAGCTGGATGCCATGCCCGTGGACAGGGAAGAATACCACACCTCCCACTCAGCAACACCTGTATACTGGACTTCTGAATTGCCCATACTAAGCTCAGCTGTACCCATTTGCTCACAATAAAATTGAAAAAGTGCTTGTAAATTTGCCCTTATATTTGAAAAAACATTTGAATCTATATAATTCATATTTTTATTTATTCCATCAATAAAAAACTGTACACCACTTAATTTTAACCTAGGATCAAATACAGCAGCTAAAGAAAATGTCATTGGGGCCTCTTTCCAATATTTATTAAATTTTTCTTCCATGTCTCTAATAGTGCTACCAAGTTAAAAAATGATCTCTAAATCTACTGAATTGTAAAGTAATTTTAAAAAGTTTCATTAAAGCTTCAATAGATGTGGGATAATATATCCCGGAAAAAAATAATGTTGAAGTATAAAAAGGTTCTAATAAATCTCTTATATGGATACATAACTCCCAATGTTCATCACTAATCATTAAATCTTGTGCATGAAAAGCACAAAATTCATTCAAAACAGTTTTTCTAGAAAGTGCCTTGTTTAACAAATCATACATAGAATTCCATCTATGTTCAACTTCTTTAGGCAATTTAATAGCTGATACGCCTTGCCTCGCACATATTTGGGCATACAATTGTCTTCTTTGTGCAGAGCAAAAAACAAATCTAGCAATGTCTTTAATAGCATCTGTATAACTTGTAATGTGCTTTAAACCAACTTTTGCAATAAGATTTAAGATGTGACGTACACATCTATTTTGAAAGATAGAATTATCTATCAAAGTTGCAAGTGGCATCTGCATTCTCATTAATTCAATAGCCACAGTATTATTACTAGCATTATCTAAAGTTACAGATAAAACTTTTTCCTTAATACTATATTCATCTAGTTTTTCCAAAATTAATGTACTTATCCTAGTTCCATTGTGTGGCCATTCAAGAGTGCTAAAACTAAGTATACGTTTATTCATAATCCATTTTGCATCTATATTATGTGCAGTAATACAAAGATAACTATCACCCCCTTTAGAAAGTCCACATATCTGTGGTTATGGATATTCTACCAGGAGATTCTGCAAAATAGTTTTTTATATTTATTTTCTCTTCCTGCCAGAGTCTAATAGCATCATTTCTGGCTTGTATTTCTTGAAATACTGTGAAATTGTGGTTGACAGTATTGCTGGACCCATTGTTCAAAAACTCATTTTCAACAAAAGCAAATGGTAATTCGAATAACACAATCATTTTAACAAGACCTTGTCTAGCACTTTGTGCATTAAAAGAAAAAAGACCCAAACTGCTACTACTACTACCACCACCAGTAGTAGAAATCTGGGTCTGTGAACCAGGCCCCCCTGTCCCTGCATTCTCTGGCTTATGCTTTTGTAAACAAGTTTTTCTATATCTTGACAAATGGCCGGTACCCCCTTTTGACTGGGCACTATAAATCTTACCACAAAATGTGCATTTTGCCTTTTCAACATTCTTTCCATTTTCAAAAACATCATATCTTGTATATATATCCCAAACTGCTGAAGTTCTACTCCTCTTGTTTGGTTTATGGGAACTCTGAGGAAAGGGGGGTGGTAAATCACCTACTTCATCTTGTAATTCAATAAAATCTTCTTCTACATTAACGGAAGAACCTTCTGTGGGAAATCTTCTAGCCATATTTCAAAAGAATAAATTTATAAATAATAATAGTAATATGCTAATAGCCTTCTTTTGTGATAATTTATTATAAGAAAGGGGAGAAAATGAGAGTTAATATAATATAATATAAACTTATTTATATGGAATCTCAAATCTAAATATTATAAATACCTCTAAATCTTTGAAGGCCCCTTTAATATTGTCTCTTGATGACTTGATCTTTGGTCCTCCAAAAACTTCTTAGAGAGAGTGAAAGAGTTGAATACTTGAATGCTTTGAGAGAGAGTTAGAGAATGAGAGAGTTGTGTAAATTGGTGAGGAATGAGAATGGGAGGGTTAAGATATTTATAGACTTAGTATAATGAAAAATGACACAGAATACCCCCTTATATGACCGTTTTATAGCTGTTGGGGGGGGGGGGTAAAATGGTATTTTTAAAAAAATTTGGCTGTTGGGCGTGCCGGCGGGCCGGCCCATCGGGCCGACCGTTGGGCGGGCCTGGCGGGCCGGGCTGGCGGGCTGGCGGGCCTATACTGGCGGGCCTGGCGGGCCGTGCGCAGCTCGGCCCAGCACGGCCCGCGTCATGGGCCGTGCCCAGTGGGCCGTGCCGTTGACCGGGGCCGGGCCGGGCCACGGCCCGTTGACTGGCGGGCCGGGCCGTGCCGGCCCACTGACATCTCTATGGACGGTCATGAATCCAATACATGTGGACGCAATGCTTTTGCTATCTTTTTAGTGTCTCATAAATAAGTTTTGGTTGGAAAATGTATAGATCTTTTTTTAATGGGAAATTGGGAAAAAGGGGTCCTGAAATGGGGCTTTTAGCAGCGGTTTGTGATGTCTGCTGCTAAAAGATACACATAGTGGTGGTACACTCTAACGATAGTAGAAAAAAAACTCTATGCGTTTTAGTGGCAGATTATAATCATTAGTGGCGGTTATAAACCACCGCTATTGATATTTTTTTTGCAGCATTCCTTTTTCCGCTGGGAATACATTCGGCGACAGGACCATTAAACGACAAAAGTAGCGGCACCCATTTTTCCGCCGCAAAAAGTATTAGTGGCGGTTTTCTTACATTTAGCGGTAGATAAAAACCGCCGCTAAATGTAATTTTTCTTGTAGTGTGTTGTGCTTTCATCATCGAAGACCATGATTATATTAGTCATAGTTTTTTTTTCTTTTTTTCTTTTGGTAATTGATTACATTAGTGATAGATGGTAACTTGATTTGAGAATGAAGATGGGGAGAATAGTTTGGAGATCCTATTATGTAGGAAAATTAGAGAATTGGTCCTATTATGTAGGGTGCAGCATTATTTGGAGATCCTATTATGTAGGAAAATTAGAGAATAGTGGTTTGGTGAGATTAGGTGAAAAGGGTAACTCCGGAACGTGGCATTGTAAAAAGTCTAACGTTCCGCCACGTATTGTCCTCCGAGGAAGCCCCCTTTAGCCCAACCCACCCTATATTCATTAAAGAGATTGGGTTCATTTTAAAAATTGAAAAACGATGTGAATATAGAAATTAACTACACTTGAGCTTATTTTAGATATATATAAAATAATATACTATTATTTTATATACGTTATTATAGGGCCCAGACTCAGCATGGATGTTATGATCAAAACAGCCCTGATTGAATCACGGGTGGGCCACACAGACAAGGCTTGTACCTCTCTTTCTTTAATTATGAGACCGAACTCACAACTTCCCAATTCTCAAAGTTTATAAAACATGATAACTATATAAAAACAACTATATGCACCATCATGAAATTTGAAATCATCAAATAAGGTGCATACATGCAGGGCTAAGATAATTTTTTTTTTATAAGAAATAAAGTCTTTCCCAAATAAGAGGGTCGTTATTTGGTTTACCAAGAAATTCATACAATGTGTTGAGACCCCAATATCTCTAATAAGAGCCACCCATTGCTTTAAGGTCCATCTTGGATTCACCAATTAATCCTGAGGAAAAATACCCCACAATACCATCTCCAATTAACAAACTTTAGAAATAAAAAAAAATCTCATCAGAGATATAGACTTTGTCAGTTGAAACAAACATACTCTCTCTCTCTCTCTCTCTCTCTCTTTTCTACTAATTCTTGTGAACTCATCATGGGCCCACCTTTGAAAACCAATGATATTATTTATCTTTTCTAAAATCTATCTTCCTCTATTCTTATTTAGGAAGAGAGGTCGAATACCTTATTACTAAATTCTAATATTCTCTCTTATCCCATCTTTCCGCCCCTAAATCTCTCTCACAATGATCTTCCTCCTCAAAAATCTCTCTTTAAAGTGATATATCATTAATTAAAATGGTAAATTAGCGAGAGGTTACTGATTATTGGGCTATAAAGTCCCCAGTACACAGCGTTTCTGTTTATGGCCTAAAAAGTCCCTTGCGTATGGGATTACTTTGGGCGGTGGTCCCTTAGCTTGACACGTCATACTTTTTTATGACTGATTTGCCCTTCTAACCGTTTGCATAGGTGTCATGTACATATAATCCTGGTTTATAGCTCGTCGTCATCGTCTTTCCGTGCTTACTGACGAATTTAAATGTCGCAAGATTAGTTTTAGATCAAATTCCAAATTTTGATTAGGAGGGAATGACGATTAATGGAATTTCACCTAGAATTTCTCAGTTTCTAGGACAGGTGATTGGTAGTGCGTGAGAATCCTTTTTGTTGTTGTTGTTGTTCTTCTTCTTCTTCTTCTTCTGACGTTGTTACAGAGCTCGGTTCTTCTTAATATGAATTTGTAGATCTGATTCAACAAACTTAGAATTCATCATTTCAGTGAAATTCTTGAGGTAAGGATTAATGTTTTGATCCGAATTTTAATTTAATTACTTCTTATAATCTTTATTTCTGAAAATATTTCTTCTTATGTTCTTAGTAATTCTGTTCAGATCTGAATAAAAGTAAACTTGGATTTGATTATTTGAATTAATTTCTTGAGGTATGGATGAATATTTTGAACTATTTTAGTTTAAGAAGATGTTTTAATCTTGTTTTCTGAAATAAATTCTTCTTATATTATCAGTAGTTCGTTCTAGATGTGATTGAAATCAAACATATATAAATTCATGTTATTTCAAACTCATATAAATCCATTGCAAAAGTCAGATAAATTTACTCCAAACTCTGATGAATTCATACCAATCACATATAAGGAATACGAAATTCAGATAAATGATGCGAAAGTGAGATAAATTTATTTCAAACTCGTACAAATCCATTCTAAAATTGAGATAAATTCACTCCAAAATCTGATGAATTCATATCAATCAGAGTTAAGTAATAGCAAATTCAGATAATTTAATGTGAAGGTCAGATAAATTTATTTCAAGCTCATATAAATCCATTCTAAAAGTCAGATAAATTCACTTCAAACTTTGATGAATTCATACCAATCACAGATAAGGAACATCAAATTCAGATAAATTGATGCTAAAGTGAGATAAATTTATTTCAAATCTAGTTTAATTGATTCTACAAACAGATAAAATCATTACAAAATTAGTTAAAGTCATTTGTGTTAGATAAACTTGTATCAGATAAATTCGTATCAAACACAGATAAAATGACACGAACTTATATAGACTCATGTGAAAGTAATAGAGTATTTCAGCTACAAATGTTTATATTTTTTTATTTTATCTTTATTTTTCGTATGCAGTGTTTAAAATGGCAAAACCGATTATGCTTCTTTGCAAGCTTGGTATGTTCACCAATGTTGTAATTTTGACTGGTAGTATGAGAATGGATGATTTGTTTAACCAAATTTATTGCAAGTGGAAGCTTTGTTGCCCAACAATGTCTGTTTCACATATGCATTGCCTGGGCACCCGAAATGTATGCTTGACAATGACAGAGACTTGTTGAGCTTGTCTGTGTTGGCAGTTTTCATTGGGATTGGATCGAGTTGATGTCTTCGTATCAGAATTATCTGAATATGGTAATGAGGACAATGAAGATAATATGGATGAATTTTGTGAAGACAGAATGACAGTAGTGGAGTATGATGCTACAGATGTAGAGACAGATTGCTTCCACAGTTTTATTCACATAGGGAGAAGTTTCTTCTTTCTTTAGATTGGGTGAATGGTATCGGTCATGTTGGACAGAGGTTTGAGGGTGGGGCTTCTGAATTTAGGAATGTGCTGTGCAAATATTCGATTGAGTTGGGATTTGAGTTTATATATGTCAAGAACGATAAAGTAAGGATCACAGTTGAATGCTCTCATCGTAAAACCCAGGATTGCATGTGGCGTGTTCATCATCGCTTGAGAAGTCTAGTGGTTTTTTTTTTTTGTGTAAGGTCATTTGATAATGAGCATATTTGTGGAACAGCAGTTCGTACATCGAAGAGTAGCCAGATTAGCTCTGAAATTGTTTGTGATTTAATGATGGATCACATTCGAGAGAAGCCAATGACCAGACCCATTGATGTTGTGCATTATTTCCATGTAAACTATGGGCTCACCATTACATACCATCATGGATCGTGGGGGGTTGAAAGGGCGAGGAATAAGCTGTATGGTGATACATCGCTTTCTTTTGACCATCCTCACTGGTACATTAATGTTACTATGGAGACAAATCTAGGCAGTCTGTTTGTTTTAGATTACGATGAATCCACCATGTGCTTCAAGCATTTGTTTGTTTCATTCAATGCTTCAATTCGTGGATTTAATTATGTTCGCCCGCTGTTGTTTCTAGATGGGACATTTTTGAAGGGCATGTACAAGGGAAATTTGTTGGCAGCAACAGGAAATGATGGTAATCAAGGTAAAGTGTCATCTTGTAGATTAAATAATGTTGATATTATCTATTTTTATTTCAGTGCATAGTTAACCTTGTTGCATAATTGCTAATAAGTGGTTTCTTGAATGTGGTAGGTCTGTTTCCTCTTGCCTTTGCGGTGGTAGACTCAGAGACTGAGGAAAATTGGATATGGTTCTTGCGGAATTTGAGGAAAGTAGTTGCATATGACCGCCCAATCACTTTTGTTTCTGATACATGTGTTTCTATTTGCTCATCATGCTTTCTGCCTCCAACATTTGAAAGCAAATTTGAGAGATAAGTTCTCAGGAGGTTACACAAATGAATTTAGAGAAAGGATGGTTTTGTTGCTACGTGAATATGCCTATGCCCCCACTGTACCTATATTTCATGCAAAGTTGCAGGTATTTAGACATGAATCACTACACCATTTCAGGGCTTTTACAGCGCGTCATTTACGGCGTGCATTGAATGCAAGCCGTAAATGATATAATAGTACGGCGCGCATGGAATGCGAGCCGCAAAAGGGCTTTTTATTCTCTTTATTAAGGAGTGCATTTTGCGTGCCGTGAGATCTTATCAATTATGGCGTGCATTTAGGACGCCGTAAATTATTGAGCATTTGCGGCCCACATTCGCAAGCCGTAAAAATATTAGGGTATCACGGCCCACATGTTGCACGCTGTAAAAGGCCAAGCCATTCAAATTAAGTTCACGGCCTGCTTTGAGAAGCTGTAAGATTAATCAGCTTTCACAGCCCACATTTCATATGCCGTAAAAAAAGAAACCCGCCAAATTAATATTCCAAAAATATTTCGAACCCTTTTTTTTTATACCCAAAATTTAACCCCAAATTAGGGATCACCAAAAAAATTTCGCACACCTTCTTCTTCTCACGATACCCACCGAGAACCCATTGCTCACACTACCAAAAAAATGACTTTTAGTATCGAACGTTTTGCCGCGGCCAGTGTTTTTGTGGCTATTTCTTACTTGTTGCCACCACCAATAGAGTTAGTGGCAACAAATCCCATTTTGCCTCGCCCGTGTCTACCCGTGACAAAATGTGTAGGAAAATTTTTTTTACCGACGAAAATTAGCGTCAGAAAATTTATCACCGACGTTTAATATTAAACATCGGTAAAGGTTGGTAGACTTTTTTACTTTTTTTCAAAAATAAAAAATAAATTAATTTTTACCGATGAAAAATTCTATTTTTTGTGATGAAAAATAATTGTCGGTAAATTTCCCAATTTTTTTCCCTCTCCCGCTGCCGAAACCCCTCTTTTCGCTCTCTCTCTTGCGTGCTTTTCTCTCTCTCTCCAGCAAAGGTTATATCGCCGGCAAATGTCAATTTGTCAAATTTTGATAATTTATTTAACTTGAAAAATTATATTTTCATTATTTTTGTTTTGGAAGAATAAAAGTTAACTCGGGTCTTCAAAATCAATTCAGCCCCAAAATAACATTCCACTGTGCCCGCCCCATTTTCCATTTCCCGTGCTCGCTCAAGTGCATATCGTTTCCAGTTCCCTCGCCTCTTCTCAATCCCTCATCTCTCTGACCCTCTCTCACCCAACAATCCCTCAATCCCTCATCTCTTTGTCAGCCATCCCTCCATTTCCTTCTCCCTCACGACCTCAGCCCTCTCCTCCATCTCCCAGGAGACCTGCGCTCCTCCATCTCTCCAGGTGACCTACGCTCCTCCATCTCCCTCGCACGCAGACCTCGTCCATCTCTCTCACAATGGAACCAAGGCGCAGCACCATCACCTCCTCTCCCTCTCGATCTCGGCCCTCTCTCTCTCCATCTCGCAACCCCCTGCGCAGACCCATCTCAGAGGCAACCACCCTCTCCAGTCTCTCTGATCTTCATCTCTCTCACGCCCGCGGACCGTCGCCCCTTCTTCCTCCACGCGCAGACCACACCACCACCACCACCAGCGCAGAGCCCCATCATCTCTCCCTCTTCTCCCTCCACGCGCAGAACTCATCCCATTCACAGGTAAGAGCCTCTCTCCCTCCTCTTTGCATCATCATCAGAGAAGAGCCCCCTGGCCTAGGCTAGTTCCTCCGCCCCATTGAAGACGACCCTCACTGCAACTCGAGATAGGACAGAGGGTTCTCGTTTCTCTGGCTCCTTCTCTGCTCACTGCGAAAATCCAAAGGTAGAGTCTCATGCTTTTGATTTTTGGGGTTCTCAAATATATGGATAAAGATGGGAATTAGGCCTGATTTTGTAGACTTTCTGGATTTGGGGTTTCTTTAATTTAGAAATTTTGGGGGTTTTGCTAAAAAAATTGCTATGCGTTTCTTATGTGGGTATGCAATTTCATCTCACTATATCTATCCAACCTCTTCTAGACTCATCAGATCTTCCTTCAAAACCCCAGACACCAAAACTTCAATACCTCCCTCTGTTTCTCTCTGTATCTGTCCATCACTATTAAAAAAAGGATATTTTATATCGGTTAAAAAAACTGCCCTATATCGGTTTTTAATATAACCGATATAATATCTTCAGTCAAGGTTTTTTATATCGGTTAATATTTTTTTTATATCGGTCAATATAATAATCGCTATATATATTAGTGACTGACACAATAATCGCTATATATAATATCAGTTAGCACATATGTAATATTAAGTGCTATATTTTATATCGGTTATTATGAAACCGATATTATATAGTTTTCTCGGCGATATTTATTTGTAGGCAAATGTCTCATTTTTACTAGCATTTTTTTTTATTTTCGCCGGTAAAAGTCCCATTTTTTCCGGTGTTTTTTTATTTTCACCGGCAAAGGTTCTATTTTTTCCTGCGTATTTTTATTTTGAGGAATTTACCTGAAAAAGGACCTTAGATGGTCACTAGACGAAAAAGGGGACACTAGTTTATATGCTACGAAATCGGTATTCCCGACAAAAATTTTTTTTTTTTTTTTGCTTATTTTCTATAAGCGACGACGTCGTCACAGATTAACATAGTAATTTTCACATTAGCTTCTGTGAAGCAACGACGTCGTCAGATATTAAAGCACACTTTCTTCCACTAGCTTCTGTGAAGCAACGACGTCGTCAGATATTAAAGCAATCTTTCTTTCACTAGCTTCTGTGAAGCAACGACGTCGTCAGATATTAAAGCAATCTTTCTTCCACTAGCTTCTGTGAAGCAATGACGTCGTCAGATATTAAAGCACACTTTCTTTCACTAGCTTCTGTGAAGCAACGACGTCGTCAGATATTAGAGCACACTTCCTTTCAAATTTTATCTTCTATATTGCAATGACGTCGTCACTGACCATTGAAATCGAAAAAAATGATGTGTGTATTGGTTTTATGTGCGAGCGCAATACAAGACATGGACACACAAGCTTCGTTTCTTGCCATAAAAAAACACATAACTTGGCATTCAAATATTCATATTAATCAATCCTCATCAATATAAAATGTTGATCTTTCAAAATCATCAATCTATATAAAAAGTCACAATCATCAATAGCCTTACAGAATAAGTTGGTTGGTACGAAATAAACCCCAACTCTTTCTCCATTACAAAATATTAAACATCACTCCACAGCTGAAGCATCTCGAATTGTATCATCTCCACTAGTATCTGTTTGGCCTTCTAGGGTACCAAGTTGTTTGTTGTGAAACAGAAACACACAGAAGTAAATCTCACAGAATAGAAAATGTTTCCCTTCTAAATCTATACTACACATGTTGACTGCACAATAGTGGATCGAACATATCCACTTTTTCTAGGCTGGCCACCTTCTTTCACCTCTTTTGTATTGGTGTCCCTCTTCAGATTCATATTTAGCTTATCCTCCCTTTCCGTAGCTTCTCGAGTTTTCCTCTCAGTATCCAAAGCTCCCTTATGTGCTTCATCCACTCTTCTTGAGGCCACGAGTCTTGCCTGTATCAAAATAATAGCAATATTATACCATTTACCAGAACTAGCTCATTGAATTCCAACAAAAAAATGAAGGGAAACAGAAGATTCATTTGCAAACAGGTTATGATTTTAAAACACCAGATCACCAATTCACCTAATTAACACGAAAATAGCAAAGAATAACATCAAGCACTGCTTGTCAATAACATCAGACACTTGCAAGCAAACTGTAATTAGGGAAAATGTTAATAGGTTTGAGAGAGATATCTCTGATGCCCATTCCCACATGACAGAACTGAAGAAAACAGAGGGAGAGACTTATCCATTCTCAGTCCTGCAAGTTCAGTCCTCATTCTAATCATGCAGAATTTGATAGTCAGGTCAAATAAGACCATGTTGGATGGGTTCTATCTAACTTTTCAAAATACAGCGGTATCATTTTAATCTTCAACACCACAAAAAACAAACACAATCTAAGGAAAAAAAAAAAACAACAACAACAGGGTCTAATATAATCACAACAATATCTCTCAATCCATAACCATATCACTCAATCCATAACTATATCAAATTTCCTTCAATCATTTATCCAATCAAATCAAATCCAGCTGAAACCTAAATCTCCAAGACAAACTGAATTTCTCATTTCTCCAAACAAATAAATCATCAATTGAAATAAGAAATCTAAGAACAAGAGGAGCAGCAGATGCTTGAAGATCAAAAAGGCGAAAGGAATCTATCTACTCACTTCATCTCTGCTGGATATCTAAAAATCAAACCACTAGATCTTCGACCGTGGCGATGTACGGAGTTGGTAAGTTCCATAAAATAGAAACTGAATCATGCGGAGAGGAGAACGGATAGGAAGCATCCCGCCAAACAAACAAGTCTACGGGATGGATGGATGAAGCCGGAAGTTTCAACGAAGAATAACAAGGAAGGAGGGAGGAGCGTGCACGACACAGAGTCCGGCCACCTCTGGTCGTGTCGGAGCAGGTTGCGCTCGCATCCCATCACAGAAGGTCGGGTCGCCATCCCTAGTAGCAGTTGCAGTAAAGAAAATTGGAGACGAAAGATAGGGTTTCGAAATTGGGAGACTTGGGGGATTTCATTCTGTCCATGTTGCACACAAACATGGGTTTTCCGTGATAGCACAGATACACGCTATGGATTCCTATCAGATGGTTTTTACCAAACGTGCTGAAAGAGATGGGTTTGGGGGGGGGGGTTTTCATCGGAGATGATGGTGGCCGGCGGTGATGGTGCCGGTGGTGGTCGCGGACTGCAACAGGGAGCTCCGGGAGCATGGTTGGGTGAGGGAGAGATAAGTGAGAAAAATGAGAGATGGTAGAAGAGAGGAGCTCAGTTATGGTGATGGCAGCGGTGTTGTCCGACGGCGGCGAGGGAGCGAGGAGAGGGAGTGGAGAATGAGAGAGAGAGTGATGAGTGGAAGAGAATGAGAGGCATGAGGGCTGCTGTGTTGTGGAGAGGGGTAAAGGGGATTGGTCTAAAAGAGGGAATGGGGGAAAACGATGGGAGGAAGATGGGAAAATAGGGAAAATAATGTTTCAGAAGCGACGACGTCGTCACTTGTTTCGATCATTAATAAAAAAAACGGAAGTGGTCCCCGAGGACCACTTCCGTGCCATATTTACTAGTAGCCCATTTTTTGTTTAGTGACCATCTTGGGTCCTTTTTTAGGTAAAATCCTCTTTTATTTTTGTCGGCAAAGATTAGATAAATTATTTCCACAAATTTATTTTCCAATATATTTTTGTAATTATTTTTGCCGATGCATAATTCGCGCTGGGATTGTTATTCTTAATTTTATTTTCGCGTTTTTCCCTTTCGCACCCCTCTGCCCTCTTTTTCCCACCCGCCCTCTCCCCTCTTTTTCCCTCCCGCCCTCTGCTTTCTTTTTCTCTCACAAGAAAGAGCGAGAGAGAGAGGTAGGGGTTTTCATTGTTGTTGCCTATGCAGGAGAGAGAAGTGAAGAAGGGACTTTGCCTGTTTCAAGCTATTACAGCTCGGCCGCCCAAACACACAGCACTTCAAGATCCCTAGCGAAGATAACCTAGCATTTGTTACTTTCAGGCGAGAGGAAGGGACTGAGTCGATCCTCCAACGATTCCTCATCGCGTGGACCCGGTCAGAATACCCTCTGTTTCTATTTCATTGTTAGGTCAAAACGGCTGGGGTACTTTCCCCCTTTTCATTTTTCATTCCTCTTTCCCTCTCTTTCGTTTCTTTCTTTCTTTTGCTTTTTCAGGTGAGGCGCGGGGGAGAGTAGGGAGAGTGAAAGCAGAGGAGAGGAGGGAGGAGAGAGAGAGGGGAAAGGAGGTGGATCGGACGAGGAGCAGCGCTCGGGTCTTCAGGTATGTGAATCCCGCCCCTTTCTTCCATTTTCCATTCTCTCTTTTATTTTCTTTTTTTTTTTGGTTTGTGAAATGTTGCTGAAATGGGGATCTTGGGTTCGGTTTTGTCCATGGGTGTCTATGAAGATGAGTACCATTCTTCGAAGAGGCCTCGTCTGTAGAGGCTGGCTGTCCAAGGCGCCGAGATCAACTGCAAGGATGTGATTGTTGCAGGGAGTGTAAATTCAGAAGAGGAGTGGTCTGTAATTGAGTTTAAGGATGAGCAGTGCTTGATCGATAATGATAGCATGGCTTCATCGAATAACAAGGCGAAGAGTCGAACTCCAATGAAACATCTTAAAGGTGCGGTGACGATGATTGGCATTGCATCCCCTTTTGGGAAAAGTAAAGGGAAAACAGGGACAGTGAATTCTGCAGCAGAGCCCTTGTGCCCCATCAATCCCAATCGCCCCTCGACGAACATCTATGATTCTTTCAAAGAAAACCCCTTTTGGGACCCCCCCCCCCCCGAAAGCTAACGGCAGATAGAACCAATCAGTTCTTATGGCTGAAAGCTCACCACCATTGCCCCTCAAATCTGCAGAAAAAGAAAGGGGCACTGAGAAAGTGAAGAAGAAAGCCTTTCCTTCTCTGTTTCAGAAGGAACAGAGTGAGGGAACGGGCAATGGCGGAGAATTTGGTACTGAGACTGAAGAAAAAGTATCAAAATCTGCGAAGAAACAATGGGGTTTCAAGAAATGGAAGAGAAGTAATTTGGATGAGGAATCGACGACGCCGCCGTATCTGCCTTCAGGAGAGCGATCTGATGACATTTCCCCAACTCCTTGTGTGCTTGTTCCCAGCCCTATTGGAGAGGGACCCAACACAAAACTTATTAAAAAAAAGCTCCATTCTGATGGTTCTGCTTCAGATTTCTTCATTGACAAGGTTTGGGATATGAGACATTCTCAAAACATACTTTGATCATTTCTCTCTGCTGAACTGAATTCTAAATTACACTACTACTTTTTAATAGGTTTTGGGAGAAAACATAAAGAAGGAGCTATCTCAGATTCAGACAGAACTGTCCACCACCTTCCAAACCTTGCATTCTCGTAACTAATGTTCTCAAGTCAAAAATTGGGTTTTGCCTATTTCTGCATTGGTGATACTATATTGAAGAAATGATAACTTGGGTGTTTTTGCTTTTCATTTTTTCATTGGTGATTCTATATAATCCGATGGGATTATATACCACTGAGAAGTCTGTGTGTTAAAAAAAAAGCACTATTGGTTGAGTGGATTTGGGACTTTAGTATCACACACATGCACTTGGAATTTTGTCTTCAAGTTTAAAGTAGGATTTCTGATTAGTAGTTCAATATAAACAGAAAATGAAAAGAAAAATTCTCCTTGCTCCTCTTTTGTTAGGTTGGGACAATAGTAAAGAATTTGTGAAACTACCTACCAACCAAGGAGATGTGGTCCATGTGGATTAGGGCCAAGCAAAGATCAATTGAATCAAATTATTATAATTCTTAATTTTTGTGCTTCAAAAGTTTAATGATCTTATAGGGTGCATCTTTATTCTGACTCTATCCACCAGTAGATGATGGTTGGATCATTGCAGAATCATGGGGATAGGTGCGTCCGAAAAAGTTTGGATAAATCATAGATGGGTCCAGTCTAGCTCAGATTTGATGGTTTGGA
This sequence comes from Litsea cubeba, assembly GCA_012931725.1. Classification (NCBI taxonomy): domain Eukaryota; kingdom Viridiplantae; phylum Streptophyta; class Magnoliopsida; order Laurales; family Lauraceae; genus Litsea; species Litsea cubeba. The sequence continues at coordinate 66,506,212 of CM022945.1, read as the reverse complement.
TCATTGCTGAATCAGGATATGTGAGAGCTTTTAGCTAATTCGATGAAACATTATAGTATAGAGTGTAAACTAGCCGAGTTCAACTCAGATTGCTCTAGCTCAAGCTCAAAATGAGTAATGACCAACTCGAGCTCTTAGCTCAAGCCCATTGCTTACCCAGGCCGAGCATTGGTGAACCCTGCTTTTCTATTATTCAATCATATGAACTCTAGCTACATAACTCTCATATTAATATAAGAGTTGTGTTAGTATTTTTTAGGTTAACTATATTTTCTTTCAGGCCATTATCAGAGATCCCTTCATGATGAACAATGTCATCCTGGTGTTCACAAATAAACAGGACTTGGTCTGTTGATTTGGTGATGCAATTTCGCTTCATATGCACATGCTTGCATGTATACATACCCAAAATGAGATGCACTAATACTACATCTAACATTAGTCACATGCTAAATCCATCTTGGTACATTAGATGTGTCTTGGACAACATGTAAGCACACATGTACAAATAGGGCTCCACATGCATTGACTTACTCTTGTGCTCTGTTCATTCATTCATATATTCAAGGTAACAGATCACATTCACCCACAGATTCCGTGGCTCGTGGAATCCATGCCAATCTTTTGCAGTGGAATTTTGGGTGTGGATTCTGCAACTTGTGAATCCCCAGTTTTTGTTTGGTGGTGGAGGGGGGAGAGCACGTAAATCTGTAGAAGTCATGAGTTCAATCCAATTCCCTTTAGCTCAGAATCCTTACAAGTGTGGATTTTGGATGACACTTTTCTGTGGAAAATTTCCACGGCAAACATCAAATCTTCACTTCGAAATATGGCACCAACAAAAAAAAAAAAACATCAAATCTACACTTATCTGCCATAAAACTTTTGTTTTACTACAGAAATACAACACAAGGTGTGTCCTTAGTAAGACAGGCACACCTTTTGCAAAACTTGTGCTTTTTTCCCCTCCAATTGTTGTTGGGAACTGGGAATATTATGTGTGCATCCTGTAATTGTACATCAAACTGTTTTTTGGGTCTCGTAGATCAAACGTTTCATATTTTTTCCTGGGCAGTTTTGAACTGGTAAATTTTCACAGAACATTCTTTGTTCTCTATCTCTGAAACAAGAAACGATTATATTAAGAAAGAAAAGATATTACACTGCCAAAAGAAAGAAGGAAAAATAAACAACGGTATAATAGATTATACCCACCAAAACCAAACAAACAATGAAAACAATTACAAAACATGGGCCACCCATGGAGAAATTCTATCTACCCTTTGTTTAGCTAAACCATCCGCCAAGGAATTTACCGATCTAGGCACATGACAAAACATCACATTTAGAGTGATTGTGGATTCTTCCTTGGGTGAGCCATTAATCACTTAATTGTGGATTCTTCTTCTCTGGAGTGATTTTCTGAGCATTGGTTTAATGATTATTTGGGTGAGTGATTGATTTCTTATTGGTGTGCCCCCACCCCAAGGGACTCCTTAAGATAATAATGATATGTGACATAACACTTCTTTGCTTTGGCTTCTTTTATGTGTTTTTTTTAGTTGACAATCATGTCATGCACTCTTCTTTCTTCTCCCAGTTTGATTTCCTTGGTAAATATTCCATCAGATATTTCAACACTGTAGAAGTGGAGCTTCCTGTCTATAAAGCTATTCAACAGTTCCAACAAGGTGACTGCATGGCTTTTGGTGCTATCTGCTTTCCCATCAAGTTTGTGAGACTAAATGAGTATTTTTGTTTCTGTTGATCAGGAAAAAAGGAAGGGGAAGATCTTTTTGACAAGTTGGACACCAGCAAACTCAATGCGCATTTGAAGTAACTGATGCCTGGCCTTACAGTAAAAGTTTTTCCGTACATACAATGCATCTGTTACCTTGGATGATAAGGTAAGATGTAGTGGAATTATGTCTTGGAGGGAAAGTCCTTGAGCTCAGTTTTCGGCTCTGATCTTTATACACTTGTTCAAGTCTTCTCTATAAGCCCTTTTACTTGCTCATCATACCTGATTTGGTGGATGTGTATGGATTGCGTTTTAGAAATTAGTACGGCTGTATGTAAATGTGTCTAGGCTATTTGACAAGGATGCACTTTTTTCCCTAAAAATGATCTAAACTTATCAGGGATCCAATATTCAGCAGGAACTTCAGTTATGAAAAAAAGTAGTTTTTCATCCTTTTGTTTTTTAACAATATTTTAATAAAACCTGTATATTGCAAGTTTGTTCATCTTCCTTGTTCATTAACTTTCAGCTTTTCTTTTTAGGTTATATATATCATTCTCTTCCTCCTTGTTAGGAATGAACCAGAAGGTAGAAAGTGTGATTATAGTGTAAGCTCTTTTTTTTGTTTACCTTCTATATATATATACAATATTTCCAATATTTCCATAGAGATTTGTCTAGTCAAAGTTTATGTTAATTATTAGTTATGATCACTTTGTATATATAGTGCAAAGTTTTATTGGTGTATGGTGTACTGTAGGTTTTCTTTTTCCTGAATGATGTTTGTTTGAAAGCCCTCTCTCTTATTCAGAGATTTTTTCCATGTGCGGGATAAGCCATTGAATGGGGATATTTGAAGGTTCTGTAATGTTCAATGTGATGGTTATAATATTATTTTTTTCAATATTCAATGTTGGATTTGAGAATGTTTTGTACATTTTTTGTGGCTTCCATATAATGTTCATAGTTGACAAAGCATTTGAATGTGAACATTGACAAAGCATTTGAATTTGAACGGTACAGAATTCTGAATGAACAAGCAGAACCATATTATGTACTCTCTTTAATATATATATATGCTGTAATTTTTTATTTTTTATGTTTCTTGATTTTTTTTTTGTTCGGATTTTGTGGGCATATTTTGTTGTTGGGTTGATTGTTGCCTTAGAATGTGTTTAGAAGTGTCTTGTAAAATGTTTGTTTCCCAGGGAGATTGATTTTTTGCACATTTTCTATAGATCAAACCCAAAATGTGGAGTTCCAAAATCACTGCCGAACGTGTACATAAACTGCAATGGATGTATACATATGCCGGACGTGTTCGTTTCGTCATGATTAAAGATATGGAGTTTTTGAGATGATTTGGGCATATAGCTTTTGTCAATCTCTGCTTCCCCAGATGCTAGTAAGCAACGTTGACGATGCTATGTTTGTAGTGTGGAAGATTTGAATGGTTGATCATTTTCATGTATTTTTTTTCCTTATGATTCAATGATGACACGACAACGATGGAATTTACTTTCATGTAATGGTAGGTACCTTTGCGAATAAATCTTAATGAAAGAAGACGAAAAGTGTGTGAATCTTGTAAATGAATAAACAAGAATTCCCTCATTGTTTTGGTATTGATTTGAATGAATGACCATTTTCATGTATTTTTTTCCCATGGCCTATCTAGCTTGTATAGACTTCAAGTCCAGTGTTTTTGTTTTTAACTGCAGGTCCAGTGTTTATTTGCAGATTCGGTTTACATTTTTTATTTTAGTTTATTAATTTGTATTTGTAGCAATAAAAAAATATGGATTTAATTTTTATTAATTAAAAAATAATTAATTTTTTTTATATAAAAAAAAACAATTAAGGCGCGCCTTGCAAGCCGTAAATTAAAACTCGCCAATTCTTTAAAGGCCTGCATTTGCAAGTCGTAAAAACATATATATTCAATTAAGGCTTGCATTTGGAGCCGTTAATCAGATTGTACATAACCAATTTATAGCCCACAAATGCAAACTGTGTAAAACATTTTTCGTTTTAAGTATTCACAGTGTACTATGTGTGCCATAAACTTAAGCACACTAATGCTTTAACGGCACTCAGTTTGCGTCGTAAAAGCTTAGCATTTATGGCCTGATTAATAGGCCATAAATCTGGTCCAAAAAGTCCTAACAACATCATTTTCGGCGTGCATTGATCCTACTTACGGCCTGTATATGCACGCTGTAAATAGTTCAAACCTTTTACGGCAGGCGCTTTTACGGCACGACCCCCGTAAGCCGTAAACCTACATTTACGGCGTGCATTTCATGCTGTAAAAGCCCTGAAATGGTGTAGTGAATGTGGTTCGAATATTGACAGATTTCTTTCCAGACTTTGTCATGATAGGTGAAGCAATGCTTTTTTTAAGGGCCATCGGTATGGTGAGATGTGTTCCAATGCTTCAGAGTCTTTCAACTCCTGGATTAGAGAAGCGCGTCACCTGCCCATTACGAAGATGGTTGACATGATAAGGGTTCAGATAATGGAGCAAATGGCCAATAGGAGGAAAATGTCTAGCTTATGGAAGGGAGTCATTTGTCTAGACATGGATAAGAGGTTGGAGGCTTCTATCAAGCTCGGTAGGCCATGGAGCGTTAGGTGGTCAAGCGACACTGTTTTTTATGTTCATTCGTACCCATCGGTCATTGTTGATATTTACAATCGCATATGTTTTTGCTATCAATGGCAGATTAATGGCTTCCCGTGTGCCCATGCATGTGTTGCTATTCAAAAGTGTGGAAATGATTTAAACCTTTATGCGGATCGGTATTTTCACATAGAGACATACAGAGATGCTTACTCTGAATCTATAATTCCCATCCCAACTGTAGGCAAGCCAGAGACAACAATTGCAGAAGCTGTGATTCAGCCCCCTGTTATGAGGCGTCAACCCGGAAGGCCAAAAAAGAAGAGGATCTTGTCAAGAGGTGAGATGACAAGGCAGATAAAATGTGGAGGATGTGGGCGGATTGGGAGTCATAATAAAAAGTCCTGCAAGGAGCCTATTGAGTTGCCATTGACATTAGTTTGAATTTGTCATTTTTTATAATTTGGTGATGATAATGTTTGACTGTCAACATGTACAGAGATCAATTTGGATTTTTTTCATTGAATAAAATTGCAAAGTATCAGTGTTTCTTCGAAATATTGATGTTATCTTTCCTTTTTGTAACGAATTTTACATGGATTTTAGTTGACTTCCAATGCAATAACAGATAAATTTATCAAACTTTCATTCAAAACTCAGATTAATTTCACTGATTTTTATTTAAACTCAGATAAATATATCTGAGTTTCGTTCAAAAGGAAGATAAATTTACATGAGTTTCTTTGAAAAGACAGATTAATTTAGCTATCTAAGAGTTACAGTTAAGTTCTACGAATTCATAACAAACATAAAGCAATGACAACATGCATGAAAATGACTTGAATTATGTAATTGATAAGCGTATTTACATTTACAAACATCTTTTTAATATCTTATATTTGTATAAAAAAAAACAAAAAAATCCCCTGCTGTTTGTCATTCTTCGTTTGATGATGCTTCCAACATCTTAAAGTTTCCCTTGTGAACCAAAAAATAAAAAATCAAAAGAAACGCCCTTGCTGATTGTCAGTTTTCCTTTAATGCTGATTCCAACATCTTACAATTATCCATTTGAACTAAAAAAATAAAAATCCAAAAAAATTCATGATGTTTGTCTGTCTTTTCCTTTATGATGCGAACATTTTGGCTTGAAAGTCTTCTATTGTCTAAGTACAGGGCTCGTCATGTAAGAACTTGACTGCTAATTCTGCTCTAAAGCTGTTGATGACACTTTGTGCTAAGTTGTTGTTAATTGGTTTGCAACGAGAGACTTGTAGCTACGATTCTGTTTGATAACGACTTTGTTCATTCCGGTCCCACGCGTAGTGGCTACGGTTTCTGTCTACTCTTATTATTTCGATAATAGGAGAATATATCTATATGTGGTTTGCCAATGTTTTATTCGGTTTGTTATTCCTTTTGAGATATTTATGTTTCGGATACTATTCATTTATTTGTTCAGATATTCATGTTCAACCTTTCAATCATTTTATCATAATTTATCATTATTATTGTTTAGAATCTTTAAATGGATTTACAATCATTTCATAATGTTTTACAAATGCCTATCATCATATTATCTATTTATTTGCTTGCCAGACCGTTGTGTCTGACCCCCCTTTGTTTGGTGCCAGGTTCCGATTTCTTTACCGTTTTAGGTGATTTGAGTGGATAGGTGGTTGAACCGCTGGTTGGACGCGAGAGGCTGCCTTTGATGTCATATAGATGTCAAGTTTGGCACAGGAGTTCGTAATATCATTCGGGGTAGCATTTTATTTAGTTGTTTATTTTCTAATGGCTTTATTAGCCATTTTCTTTAGGATTGTAATTAATACACTTGTTAACTTGTTAATTGTAACTTTAATATATGTGGGAAATAAAATGTCCTGTTGCTGTCAGCTCAGCATTCTATGATTATGATTTGTACAAGTTTGATTATAAGCTTAATTTGATGGCTTTATGTTAATGGCTGAGTGCGACATGGAATCCGATAGCCACGGGCTCCGAGTCGCAAACACCATGATTAGCTTCCGCAAAAATATTCAGGTCGTGATGGAATTTTATTATCCTCACTCACGCGGATCTTGGGAAATACAAAAAGTTTTAATTAATTCCAAAATTTCGCATCCCTAGATCGGATCACTGTAGGGCCCCGTTTCGGGGTGTGACAGTTTATACAAAAGAAGATCTACAAAGGTATCCTATATACCAATACCAAAAATATAAACAAAATACAAATGTAATAATAGTGTGACCCACACAAAAAGGAGCCAATCACACTCTAACTATAAGCTCTCAAAAGATCTTGTCGCTCTTCGAAAAAAGAGTCTCTACATTGGCCCTACACCTGGCCTCTCCTCTAGTCCTGGAGGAATCTCTTGGGCCTCCTCCTCTCCCGTCTGGGCCTCTTCAAGGCCAAGAGTTGCATCTGCGCCTATGACACCAAGTGTAATACCTCAAATATAACAGTTTGGCAAATACGGACAATAAACAGGAAATACATTGTGTTTCAAAGTGAATTAAATGAGAAATGATAAATAAAATATCAATGTAAAGGAAACTAAACAGTTGTATTAAATGAACTAAATCATATTTTTCTGAAATCAAATGAATAATATATACATAATTGGCATCTATATTAAGCTCATCATCTCAAAGAAAGCGAATCTAGTTGAGTTGTCACCAGTGGCCCGGCCAAAGGCTAGCTGGCTACCCGGTTCTGGAGTTACGGTGCTCCAGACGACATACTGCAGTAATCTCAAATAATACGAACCAAGTTTAACCCCCTCGGGTATTACAAGGTCGAAGCCAAGTAGTGCCGACTCAATTAAATCAAATAATACTCGAATTTGAGTAAATTTATATATATATTTCGTTTACAAATCAAATCGAATAACAAATCTTATATGATCAAATACTTTCTCAATTCAAATCCAATATCAAATATTAAATAATTGCACATTAACTGAATAACGAATTGGAAGAGTAAATAATTAAATCAAATGATATGAACAATATGACCACTTATCAATTTGAATTGATATTAATGGAAATCTCAACCTCAATATGTAATACAATTTATTTTAAGAAAATCAAGGTATTTACTAACTAATTTAAATATTTCACATAGACTATTACTATCCAATACAAGATAGATTAAAAGAGTCAACATATTACTATTTATTTGGTGTCACTTATTATAAAAATACGTTGAGTCTCTAAACTATCTTCATGGCATAATAATTAGTCTAGAGACATAAAATATAAATGAGCCTAATTTCCTAAGGAATTGAGGTGTGCACCTTAATTACCCATTGGGGATGATTATGGTGGTTAAACATAGGCTAAGAGTGATAATTCACTCAAAGAATTGGATCAAAGGAAGCCCGATAAATAGCTTTAGGTTCGCTCGAGCGGACCCCATCCAGAAAGCTCTTCACTCGGGCAACCACCCTTGGTCGCTCGATCTTGGGTTCATGTCCCAGGTTCGCTCGAACGAACTGTCCAGAATTCCTGTTTCGAAATTCTCATATGTTCTACCATTTCATCCATTTCCAACTCCTTTTTACTATAAACTAACATGATGGAGTCTCCTTACTCCCATCCACAATATATAATCTCTCCATTACCTTCTCATTCAACCAATCTCATAAAATAAATCAAACCATATAGATTAAGAAACTAGAATCATGGAAAAGAAACTTTATTTGAATCAAATGAAATTATCCACATGTAAATCCTATCTTATACTTATACTTGCCTCAAATACAAACTTTTCAAGCTTCCTTCACTCCTTATAGTTCAAAAGACCATATACCAAACCCTAATCAAGAGAAATCCATGAAAAGATAATGAGAATGAAATGCATGTATGAAATTGAGTCTCTTTGACTCTATTGTAACCCAAAGTCATGAATTGGAGGGTTTGGTGCCTACCTTTGACAAAGATTCCGAATTTGGACAAAATAGAAGAGGGTGGAGATGAGTTCTTGTCAATCTATTAAGAAGAGGAGATGAAGAGGATGAACTTAAGTTCAAACCCTAGCCTCCAAGACATATATGCTCACCCTTGAAATGATTGAAGGTAGAGAAGAAAGGAGTGACGGAGAAGAAGAGTAGAGAGAATGGAAGGAATGAAGAAGAAATGGGTTATGTCTTATAAAGGATAAGGTAGCCCCCTTTTTGCAAATAAACCCACCTAATTTGGATATTTCCATATTGAGTCAAATAAGGGTCCTTTTTAATAATGGTTGGTCAAACGAGATTAAGTCAAATACGAAAGTTGATGTGCTCGACGAGATACACATGTTGGTGGCAAAATGACGTACAAATGATGAAAAATATGAAAATCAATATTTACGAAAAGGCCCTTAATTATACTAAACCGAGTCAAATCGGTCTTAACTCATCTATTCAAGATTCAAGACTCAACCAACTCAACTCAAAATACTAATTTAACACTAATTAGCATAATTAGCAATTAAACATAATTAATTTAGTTAAAACCGCAGCAGACAGATTCTTCCCCTACGGTCCCCACGGTCCCGGCCACGGCATTAAGCCTGACGATTTCGATTGGAATTACCCCCCACATGGTCATTTCAGCCCCGATGCTTTTCGACGTGAGCGGGAGCGGGAGGAACTGTTCGGCCAAGGCAGGTGGCATGATTTCTGGCACCCCTTGGACGGGCACGGCGCCCCGCCCCAGCCGTGGAGGGTGGGAGAGGAAGGAAAGGGAAGGGAAGGGAGAGGGAGAGGGAGAGGGAGGAAGGGTAGTTTAGGAAAATCTATTTATATATATATATATTTTACGGTGGGAAGAGAGATTTTCGTGGTGCCAATAGCCATCCTTGAGATGGAGAGGACTTAGGAACGAGAGAGAATGAAAGATTTGAGATTTTAAAATTTAAAATTTTATGTCTAAACAGTTGAAAGGGCAAATCAGTCATTTTCATGACTGGCCAAAATATGTCCAACTATATGGACTATAGAAACTGAGGGACTTTTGGCGAATTTACCCTTAATATAATCATGTTTAGTACTAATTAATCGAGGGTGATCGGGCGGGAGGGCGAAGCAGGAGCAGACGCTGCAGTCCGTGAGGACGATGGTGCGGCACTCGAGCATGTGGAAGCCGTAGGCGGGGGGAGGAGGGGGGCTAGGGCCCTGGTGGGGGAAGGGGGCGGCCGGCGCGAGGAGGGGAGCGGGCGGAGCATGGGAGGAGGGTTTCGTGTCAGGAGGGGGGTTATTGGATTCCCATCGGGATTTCTTATGAGCGGAGGAGGAGGAGGGGTTTGAGGAAGAAGAAGGGTTCTGGTTCTGGAAAGAAGAACCCTTTCTGGCCATTCTCTGGGAGGGGGAGGGAGAAGGGGAGAGGGAGCGAGAAGAGGGAAAGAAAATAGAAGGGGAGGGAGGAACAAAGAGGGAGAGGGGGAGGGGGAGGGAGACCGGCTAGCCGGCTGAGGCTTCCGCCGTGGGCTGCCGGCCAGGGCTCCCTCCCCGGAAGAGGGTGGAGGGTGGGAAGGGAAGGGAGGAGGAGGGGGAGGGGTAGTTTAGGAAAAAGGTTTTTTTTGTCTTCTAGTGCGGTGGGATTCTAGTGTGGTGGGAGAGAAAAATCTACGGTGACAATAGCCACCCTCCTCCATCTCCTCTACCCAAAAGAACCCCAAGCAATTTTGCGTGATTAGAGGAAATTCGACGAATAGGATTTGAGAGGGTTGATCGGAGAACAAGAAGTTTGCACAGACAGTGATCGGGAGTTTGGATTTGGTTTTTGTAGAAGATCGGAGAAAATGTGCAGATCAATCTCGAAGTGTGCCACGGATTTACAAATTCGCAAAGGAACCGTTCGATCCACGGTTCGGATCAGATCTTAAGGGCTTGAGATCAGGTATGTTCCATCATCGAAACAGAGAGGAGCTTCTTGATTGGATTTTTGTGTAAAATGCAGGTGATCCCTGCCATCGCCTGGATCAAAGAAGAAAAGAGAATTGGGTTCACTGCACAGGAGAAGAGACAGACATGTTTGGGTTCTTGTAGAGATCATGGAGGATCCGCTGTTTATCCTCCGGAAGACACCGCCGCTATCACCGCTGCCACCTCACCGGGAATGGAGGAACATCGCCGCACCACCTCGCTTGTAGCCGCTGCGCCATTGCCTGAGGAAGAAGAAGAACGAAAATGGGTTTCCGCTTCCATGTTTCTTATTGCAGACCCAAATTGTGAAAAGGAAAAAAACCCAGATCTCTGGGTTTGTTTCAGGTTACCTGGTTCTATCGCAGAACATCGCCAGAGAAAGAGAGGAGAAACTCAGAGAATAGGGATCCTCGCCGGAAGCACCTGGATCTCTTCCTCCGATTCCTCTATTCTGCAATTCTTAATCACAAAACCAACATGTTCTGTGTGGCTCATCTTCGACCAGATCTGATCCAATCTTCAATAGAGCAAACAGAGTCCGGATCGACTCTGTCTCTCTTCACGGTTCGGTGCTGATCCAACTTTTGCAAACCGACAACACTCTCCTCCAATCTTAACTTGTCCTAAGCCCAAACCATTTTTTCCCTATTTCCATAACAAAAAACAAAATGCAAACTGCCCTCTTTCAACCGTGCAGCGTCGAGATCTAATCCATCTCTCCAAAAAGAAAACCTATGTCCAGATCCGAACGAACAAGGCTTCTCGAGGGGAACTTCTATATGCACCACCAGTTTTAATGAACACACCTACATTCTATGCTCACCACAGCCATTTTAAGTTTAAAACCATTTTACTGAGACCACCCACCAACATACCCAAACTGCCCAGCCACATACCCTCGCCTTCTCCATTCCCTCGTCGACGATTTTCAAATTTGGCAGCCATCGCAAGTGGAAAATTTCTTCTTCTCCTGCGACATCTTCTCCACTGCTCTCATCACCTTCTTCTTCTTCTTATTCAAACAAGGTAAGGTCATCTTCTTCTTCTTCGTTACAGCTTTCCAATCAATTTCACATTCTTTTTAGGTTGTAATGTATGCTTTTAGGTTGCAATTTATGCATTTAGGTTGTATTTTCACCTACTTCGTTACAACACTTGTATGTGGATTCCCTAATGCATGATATGGATGGGAGTTTCGAACTCCAATTTTTTCCTTCCCATTTGTTTTCTTCTTCTGGGTCGCGAAGTGCTCGGCAAACCAAAAGTGTGCAAGTTCATTTTGCACGGCATATCGATACCGTGCATTTACTATATGCATGGCCAATGTTAGCCATGCATATATTATTTGCACGGTATCGATATGCCGTTCAAATTACATAAGCACGGCTAACATTGGTCGTGCATATATGAGATTGCACATTAAAAGTATGCCGTGCAGAATAAATTTGCAATGTTAAATAACATTGTTTGATTTTCTTTTTTAATAGATTATAATAAATGCCTAGAAAATTGGCTCGTCGCGGTGGCGGCTCACTTTCGATAGGTGGACGGGCTAGTTCTTCTAACGAGCCACCTAGAGTTAGGATGAAAAAGGGTGTCACAAGACCGCCGCGTCACCGAGGTGTGCATGCTAGCACTTCTACTGTAGGCCGTCAATGACCAACGGCATCTGAACGAAGACGTAAAGTGCGGCAGGATCCACTCCCGGATTCGTTAGAGGAGTCAAAGGAGGATTTGTCAGATGAGGATTCATCAGAACAGGATTCCTTAGAGGAGGAGGCACAGCCGTCCACTCCTGTTGCAGCGGCAGCAAGGGAGGATCATGGGTCAGACCAGGAGGCACAACCATCCAGTCCTCCCACAGCGGCGACAGGGGAGGGTCCTATCCGCGGCGGTCCGGTCGATTTATCGGTCCTCCCGAGTGTTAGGACGCACGTGGCCATACCCATATGGGACGAGGAGGTACACTTGCATTTTTTAATTTGTGAATTAATTGTTTTTCAAATAATATGTGTTGAAGTCTATAATAATATATATTAATGAAGATTAATACTTGTAATGTGCAGGAACGTGAGCCACTTAAGTGTATCAATCACTGGTGAGGGCTGAAGGATTGGTACATACGTCTGCCCGGGGATTGGGCTGATACCAAAGTTCCTCGGTTTCGTGCGATTATTGAGGAGCCTGGATTGGCGGGCTGAAGTCATTGTCGTACCGATATACCTCCGCCCCTCTGATATTCAGTTTCGTAGAGAGGTGGCAGCCCGAGACAAATACCTTCCACATGCCATTTGGTGAGATGACGATCACCTTAGACGATGTGGGTACTCTCATCGGCGTCCCAATAACGGGACTGCCTGTCCACGCATCGACTAGTATGGGATTTACTGATTAGGTAGATTTACTTGAGCGTGGACTAGGCGTGGATAGGGCAACTGTGTCTACTGAACTTCAAGTGGTGCGTGGTGGGGTAGTGAGGATGGCCTGGATCAAGCGGGTGTGCGGTGATGTGGGTCCCAGGTCGTCTGTTGAGCAGGTAGATTGTGCAACTAGAGGCTATCTTCTGTATCTGTTAAGCTGCACACTCTTCACCAAAAGTCATCACACGAGTCCCCATTGCCTGCCTATCTTTAATTATTGATGGACTTGGGACAGGTCCGTCGTTATGCATGGGGGGCTGCCGCACTTGCATATCTCTACCGCCAATTGGGGACCGCTACGAGGGCATATGTGAGATAGATTGCTGGATATCTTACACTGCTCACGGTAAATGTGTACACCCCTTTCAAATACCACTCTTGTTTCCATTTGCTTATCTCTGAAATACTTATAAGATATTATTTAATTTTGTATAATTAATAATCTTTATCTTTCGCAGTCTTGGGTGTACGAGCACTTCCCATTTGCCCGTCCTCCTGCATCATGGGGATTTACGGCTACAATGCCTCATTCGACTCGCTGGAATCCTAGTAAGGATTCCGGGATTGCAAGGGAGAATGTCAAGTTGTTGCGGGAGAGATTGGATGACTTACATCCGAGTGAGGTGAGCATCCAATAGACTTCTTTTTATCTATTTTAAGGTTTTTTCGAGGATCTCTATTTTTGTTGGAATATTAATAAGTTGTTTCAATTACTTGGCATATGTGGCTTGGGATCCGTATACCGGTGCCAGGGCTCAGCATCCATTCCATCAGAGTTCTTTCTTCTGTGATTGCTTGAGAGCGCTAGATGTCATTGAACCCTACTACCCACAGAGGGTTCTCCGTCAATTTGGGTATGTTCAAACCATCCCACCAGCACCGCTCGCACCCCTTCGTGCATCTCGAGGATCTACTGCTAGACAATACAAGGTCTCCTACAGATTCCTTGACCAGTACTAGGAGTCTTGGGAGGATCATGTATTATCCCTAGCACACCGTGGACCATCGAGTGTAATATGCATGGGAGTGCTCACTCGATTATATGGAGTAGTTTGTTAGGATTTCACATCCCCGGGTACAGAACCCCGAACGTCACTCCTATTATCATCCTAATGAGGATCAAGATGACCCGACTCCAAGAATGGTAAGGGTTTGAATTTTCAAAGTAACATTATGCATCCATCATAAAAGTTATAATTCTCTTAATTATTGACACATTTACTTGTTTCTTACAGATCCATTGAGCGAGGGATAATCTTCGTGCTACGATTGCACAACCTGGTCAGACTGTTGATTTTTATTATCGGGCATTGCAGACTATGCTTGAGATCCTGGATGGCTTGCCGGTGACGTACCGACGACATACGCAGCCGTGATATCAAGATGGTGGTGTTGGATTTTATGATTGCAGAATGGCAGTTTGTAATTTTTTGTTGGAACTTGATGAATTTTAGGGCACTTTTTTACGGCAATGATGTAAATGATCACTTTTACATATGGGAGTACTTTTATTTGGTAATGGATGAATTTAGGGATACTTTTTGATAGCTCTCCTATAATGGATGAATTTTAAGATTTTGTCCCGATTGTATAGTATGCATTTGTATGCAATTTCGTAGGCTTTAATAAACTAAGTAGATTAGGCAAAATAGAATGAAAGGGATATCGGTCTGCACGGCCAATATGTAATGTGCATAACATGTTGTTACTTTAAGAACATGTCCGAATTTGAAACTACTTTAGTGCGAAAGCCGTGATATAATGGATAAATTTTAAGATTTTTGTTATGATTGTGTGGGTTTTATCAGACTTAGAAGTTCAGCAAAATGGAATGAAAAGGGGACAGGCCACTATCTGCACGGCCATCAGGTAATGAGCAAACCATGGTCTGTACGGCACATATCTAATGTGCAGACTGTATATGCTCGGTACCTGTTGGCTGTGCAGTATCCATATGTACTGTGACTATAGGCCGTGCAGAACATGATTTGCACTATACTTGTAAACCGAGCATATACATTTCATTATCCATCAATTAACACATAACATGAACAAATAAATTGATCATCGAGTTCATCAACATTCCATTCAAAAATGTATATAATATGTTTGGTTACATCAAATTTCTCTCAGTTGGAAATAATCAATCACTGTCAAGATTCACTTACTCCTGTGTTACTACACTGTTTCCAAAGATTTCTCTGAATTGCTCGATACTCTTCGCATATGGGAGCTGCCATCCATCTGCATCAGGATGGCGGTGTCTATGCCAATTTGTTGCAATGGGAGGCATGGGTGCTTCAGGTTTCATGAATACTTGAACAAAATGGTTTTCATTGACGAAACCAACCGCGATCACTTTATGATCACTTGGTGGAATAGGGGATGATATCAAAGGCAGGAAAGTCAAGCACTGCTGGAATGAAAGAAGGACTAATACAACGATATAATACGAAGATATCAAGTGACCCATATCTGGCATTGTCATCCACCGATCAAATGGAGAATTGCTCTCAAAGTAAGACAATGCGTAATACAACTCCCCAACCCGGTCCTCTCCTCCATAGACCAATGCATAATAATTTTGATACACCTGCAATTCACTACTCAAATCCAATCTAACCTACCTCCAACTATCCTCGCCCATGCCTAGAAGACTGGCTATAGCTCTGAATCCACAGTTACCATCAGCTGCAACATCCTTAACAGTGAGGATATAAGGTCTCAGAGACTGAGGAAGCAAGTGCAGAAACGTACAAGACCGAGTCCGGTGGACACTGATTTTTTCCTTCTTCTTCGTGACAGCTATACTACTTATTATAGCAGGAAAGCTATCTTTCATCCCTAGTGCATATTAGAAAACACATGGCTCCCGACGCGTAAACCGATCAAACTTCTTCTTTTTCGATGATAACCGACTGCGGGTATTAAATTTAACGTCGGTTCAATAAGAGAAGTAGATGAAGGACTCCCCAATTCTCTAAGTTTTTTCAAAATTTGTATTTTACCCGCCTGATCGCTACTCTGGAATTTCTTAGTGATCAACTCGAACTCGGAAGTCGTGGTCAACTCAGGGACTTGGTTAATCACAGTGGCCTCTAAATTGAGCTTCCGCCAATAGTGGCATACACATCTCAACGGTATATGAGAGCCTTTCCTTATGTACTCGGCAATTTCGTGCGCACATGGTAAACCATGGGTCTGTCGCACGACGCACCCGCAGGCACTCGAATCTAGACCAATATGACCACGTCTTATCGACTCATTTAACACAATATCCAAAGCATTCTTTGATAGAAATCCTCCCAACTCACGAAACAGTGCAGGTTTGAACTTATGTTGCACGATGTTCAAACTCTTTTCAAATGAAGCCTTTATCTCCGTAAAGAGCAACTCAAGGAGGGCATGGATAACCTGCTAGGACGAATCAAAGCTATAAGTTGATGTACCCAAGTGTCTCTTTAATTTTACATGTGCACTCTCAGCCCTGTTAGTAGTGACGTTCCCAAAGTGCATATTTTGATCCGTCCAAGCTAGGGGTGATCAACCGAATTTCCGGTCCGGTTTTCGAACCGGAATCCAGTCGGACCGGATTTCGGGTCAGGCCTAAAATGAAGGACTGGACCGAACCACTTATAATTGGTCCGGTCCGGTCCAAACCGGTCCGGTTGGACCATTTAAAGTGGTCCGGACCGGTTTCCATTTTATTTTATTTTTTATTTTTTTTTCATTTTCACCTCACATCTAAAAAGTGGGCAAATGTCAAATGAATGAATGATGGGTTTTACAAATGGGTGCTGGGCTCATGCCTCCTGGGCTTATCATAAACGTAGGATTACCATCATCACACCGTGAGAGTACTGATCCAACCTGACGCACCACAATGTATATTTTATTTTCTCCCCATGGAAAGTGGAAACACATTTTTACATTGAACCCTACCCTGAGAAATGAACTGGCTTTAATCTAACCCTTATCTGTTAGGCAATTTTGTGTAAATGGATTTTTGGAGAATTTATTGTATTGTATAAAGAATTGTCAGGATATTTCAAATATTGGAATTTTAGAGAGAGATAAAATTTGGAAAGTTATGCAAATGAGCTAGTTTGAAATTAAATTATGTTGGAGATAAGTTTTTTTTTTCTTTTGAAATTTTAATCTGAGATGTTGCATTCTGTTATGATGATTTCAGTGCTGACATTATTCCAAGAATAATATAAATCAAGGAAATAATATTAAATAGATATTAGGATATTTTAAAATATTGCCAACTTTGTCACTATGCATATAGGGATTATATTTTAAAATAATGCCAATAGATACTGGGGGTTGTTTGTTTTCAGTTTTCACTGGTTATATACATCATGATACGTTTGCACTCATCTAGACATGGAAAGCATAAATGAGGCATGGAAATAGTATATAGAGGAGATTATTCATCATTAGCATTGGTGATTGGTAGTTGATAATAATTTTGACCTTTTCAATTCAACATCTTTTGGGTCCACTCAAATAGAAATCCTAGGTCGGCCTGACCTATACTTGTAATCCAAACATTTAATCTGTGAGAAACATTAAAAAACAACCAACCTTAAAAAAAATGGATATGTATTTTGAACAATTAGTATCCTCCATCCAACGGCTGGGATGGTAATCATGTTAAGGCCATGTATCGTTTTCTGCAATATGCAACTGACGCCGACATCAATATGAAAAAAAATTTTATTATTTTAATAAATGCGGTCCGGTCCGGTCCAGACCGGACCACAAAAGGCCTGGACCGGACCGGATTTAGACCACTAAGACTGCAAATCCGGTCCGGTCTGGTCCGGTCCGGTTTTGTGGTCCGGTCCGGTCTGCGGTCTGGTTATGTGCAGCCCTAGTCCAAGCAAACACAAATTGGTCCTTGTGCTTATTCAATCACGAGTTGTTCACATAATCAACAGCATGTGGATACCCGTAGAAATTCTGTTCCAAAGCACTTACAAGTTGCACGTAATCACTTTCAGTTGGAGATAATACCAACATGTTCCAAGAAGAGATAAATGAATCCCATCTGTCGTTGGTCTCGAAACACTTCTTACAATTTACCAAGATGTTCCTTGGAATATGCCACCTGCATAATAAGTTTGCTGTATTCGGAAAAATAACTTTTATTGCATTCATGAGTGCTAACTCTCTGTCGGTGACAATTACACGGGGCAGAATGCATCCATCCATTAATTTCATGAGCCTCTCCAAAACCCATCTATAATTTGCCTCCCTCTCTGATTCAAGGCACACAGAAGCACGGAGAACATCAGTTGAATAGATGTGACACCAACAATCTCAAGCAATGAAAGTCGAAATGTATTAGTCTTTTACGTGGAATCCATTATCAAAACTTCTAAAAATGCACGTAACAACTGAATAGAAGATGGATGTACCAAGAATAGGTCCAAGATAGCATCTGTAGCATCATTACTAGTGTGATACTCAATGTACTTATTCTCATCCAAATGTATTATGAGTTGTTGCATCTATGATCGACCGTGGCGAGCATTGTAGATACTCTTCATCGAGTGGTGTTGTGCACATCCCTTTCCTGCAATGTTCGAAGGATGTTCATTTGCTTCACCAAACTCTTAAGACATATCAATCAAAATATTGATCTCTTCCTCAGAAAGCCTCCCAGCAAACAAGTGCCCCCGAGATGTTATGCATTTGGATGATTGTGCACCCCACAAACCACTGTTAACATCCAATCATCATCAGTTGCCAACTTTCGGCCCTTCAAAGCAAAAGGGCAACTACACTTCTTCGTTCCCGTTGCCTTAGTATGATTTTTCTTTTCGTAGATCTTCGATGGACCCTTGTAACTACCACTTCTCTCACAAGATAAAACTATTCTCGGCTTCTTACCATCTCCACCAGCATCGGAAGTTTTGATTACAATTACCAACCCATGTTTTCTTCCAACATCCCTTGTCCATTGGATTAGGTCCTCTCGGCTTCTGAATATCGTATCAGTGGTGAAGACATTCGTAAAATCCAAAGAGAACTAACTGGCACCAGTTGAATCATTCTCCTGAAAATATGATTACAAATTTTTAGTTTATCATTGCACGATCATATATAACTGTGTAATATTATACTGCACAGTTTATATTGGCCGGCCTTAACCATTATGCACGGTTTTACGTTGCCGTGCAATACATTTTTGTACGGCATTATTTTGCCGTGCAATACATTTTAGCACGGTATTCATATGCCATACATATCTATCATGCACGGTTCTGGAATACCGAGCAGGCTGTGAGAAATAAAGAAAGACGAGCTCGAAACGAAGTGATAAAGTATATCTCCTCTTGGTAGATTGTCAGTTGCTTATCCATGTTGAAAATGCCGACTTTAAATAGATAATGTGGTGCTAGGAGATGAGTACTTTCAAATGGATGAGACTTGACGAAACCTCTAAGGGTTGAAGAACGTGATGAGGAAGGAGATGAACATCAATGAGCATGAACGAGTATAGAGGATAAGTTACAAAACAATGGATGAAATGGAGATGAGAGTAAAGTGTCTGGGATGCTCGATGGTCTTCACCGATTTCGTTGAGAGCTGCACTGCAGAAGAACTAATAGAAGAATGGAAGCCGGGAGGAAGTTGATGGTGAAGGGCAATTTCATCCTTTCACCTGGGGGCATTTTGGTAATTAAAAAAAATATTTAATGTGGATGTGCTCATCAATTCGAGTGGTGCGTTCAGAATTTCCATTCCTCAAGAACAATCTGTTGATCGCCCTATCGGAGATCGAAGAGGCATCAGGGCTGTTGGTTAACAGTAGTACAGAATAAAAGGAAGTTTATTTGAGTTTTTGGTAAATTTATATGAGTTTTTGGAAAATTGAATAGAGTTTTTGAAAAATTTATACGAGGTTTTGGCAAATTTATCTGACTTTCTAACAAATTTATCTCCACTTTAAAAATTCTAACTAAGTTTTTTAACAAGTCTTTTTATTTTTTTTAAATTTATCTATTTTTTTAAAAGAATTTATCTGAGTTTTTGGAAAACCCACCCGAGTTTTTTGGAAAACTTATTTGCGTTTTTCGAAATCTAGTTTTTTTTTTAATTTTATTTTGTCTTTTGAAATTTATTTACGTCTTTTCAAACTTATTTTTATTTTTTGAAATAAATTTAACTAAGTTTTGGCAAAAATACTTGAGTTTTTTGGTAATTTTTTTTGTAATTTGAAAAATTAGTTTATCTTAGTTTTGGCAAATGTATTTGCGCTTTTTGAATTTCATTTTCATTTTTGAATTATTAATGGCATATCTCACAAATCATGGGTTATGATTTATCTTTAAATAAATAAAAACTTTTAAAGAAAGGGTAACTTGGACATTTTAGGCCTTCAAATTTGGGAAAATGACCTACCACACTATGAAAAAAGAAAGATTGTGGATCTAAGGCCAGAATGTGAAATGTTCAGGGACCTATCGCCGAATGCAGCTTATATTTTTGGATCGTGATTCAATTTGACAGTGGGTCTAAATGTTGAGCCTTTAAATTGCAATCTAGATTTTCATAATCTAGTATCCATATTGAAAATCAATGAAGATCGGTACTTGAGTCCAATGTTTAAATGGTTCAAAATCGTAGATCAAAAGGCAAGCACCACAAGTAAATTTAAAGAGATTTTGATATATTTAAAGCATCTCATCTTACCCCAACCAAACCGCAACCCACTAAACTAAGGGTGCACAAAAAACCCGCCGATCCGATTTGATCCGCGAATTTTTAACCGAACCGAAGGTAAACGGATTGGTGACGGATTTCACCCTCAATCCGCGGATTCAATCCAATCCGATCCGTTGACATTAAATATAATAAAAACTTTTTAAAGGGTCTAAATATAAGTTAAGAGGTCTAAATATAAAAGAAGAATAAACTTCAGGGGTCAAAATGTAATTCACTTTTATATATAAGTATAACAAATGAAACCCTAGACGGATCCAATCGGATCGGTTTTTTACAACATGTTTGATATCTTTCTTTAACATTAGATTCAACGGATTGAACGGATTAAACCGGTCCGATCCGATCCTCCATGGATCGAATCAAATCGGTTTTTAACAGCCACGAATTGGTGACGGATTCCAAATCCATCAATTCGTATGTAACGAATCGGTAGCAGATTTGGCCTAATCCGCACCAATCCGATTCATGTACATCCCTATGAGCCACTGCCCTACTCATATCATCTAGTGACCTAAACATTGTACGTTTAGTAGATGTTATAAATAAAAAGACTACGAAAACAAGAAGACTGGATTCTAGACTTGGGAGAGACTTAAAATAGGGTTAAGTGGAAAGGCAAAACTCGAAAAAGCCAGCCCCAAAAAGATGTAATAAGCCTTCAACAATGATTATGACATTTAATTAGTTGAGCTGAAGCTTTGGCTCAACCACAACCCATTAAGTTATTGAACCTAATATTTAGCTTGATTTTAACCTACAGACTTGGGCTAAAGCCCACTTTATTTAGAAAATGTTTGAGTATGTGGTGCCAGACTGTAGTTGTGCCGTTTAGGATAAGGACTAGCCATTTTATCTACCTGGGTCTGAGAATTAGGCTCGGGCTTATGCACAATCCTAGCACCTACCTAGGCCAAACCAGGCCATGTTCTAGGGCCAAACTTACCTAGCACAATGACAACCCGAAACCTTATATGTCCTTTAGCGCCAAATATATAAAATTGAATTCAAAAAGTACTTTATTTGGCAAGTGAATCTGATGTGACGTTTTTTTTGGTAAAAAGAATAGGAAGAGATGTTTAAAATGTGCAAAAAACTGCAATTTCATTCTGCCCCAAAAACTAGTTTATTCTTAGAGCCAGAGCTAATATTTCTATCCAAGCTTCTCTTACTGTCCTACGATACAATCAACGGGGCTCATTTGGGACCCCACAAATCATGGATATATATAAAAGGGTTATCAGGTGCGCAATGCGCATCGGGGGTAGGGCCCATAGGCATTTTTATATAAAGATAAAGGGTCAGGGGAGATCTTTCTATCCCTCTGTTGCAGTCCTAGGTGGGGCCCCACGTTGAGGGGCGCACACTGATTCAGTGTGCAAATCGCGCACTTTATATATCTATCCTGAGCTGCAGAGTGTAGAGTATTGTCAGCTGGAGTGTGTGAACCGCTTGTGTCCGTTGAAATGGAAAAGCGAACGAAAAGTAGGATGGAGCCGCGCTCTCTCATTTTCCCTCTTCATTTCCCCATACCTAATCGAAAGCTATCTGATTTTCCCTCTTCGTTTCCCCCCTTTTCATCGTCTCTGCGCAGACCCTCTCTCGGCGATCTTTGTATCTCTCCCCCTCATCTCTCCCTCTCTCGCTGCGGCAGACGGCAGACCCTCTCTCGGCGATCTCTCTCGCGACTGCTCTCCCTCTCTCGTCTATGCGCAGAGCCCTAATCGAAGGCGCCCCTCATCTCTTTCTCTCTCGTCGATCTCTCTCTCTCTAATGTTCTCCCTCTCTCGATCAGCTTTCCCTCTCGCGTTGTCTCTCCGTAGCAGCGCTGCATCGCTGTGTCTCTGCGCTACAGTCTCGCTCTGAGCTGCCGCTCTCCCTCTCTCGTCTCTGCGCTGTAATCTCCGCCCTGCGCTGCTGCTCTCCCTCTCTCGTCTCTTGCGCTACAATCTCCCTCTACCGCTCTGTTCTCACATCTCCCAGCGCCCAGTTTGAGGCCATCTCTTGAGCAGTCTACTGTTTTGGGTTCTTGAAAAATCGTTTCCTTCGTCAGGTAATAATCTATACTTGTTTTTTAATTATTTTGTGATTCTGGCCATTGATTTGGTAGGCCATTATGGATAGGGATGCATACAAATATTTGCTGATTGGAATCATCAATCTTTGGCCTTTCCATGTTGAATTTGCCACTCAATATCAATAACTGAACAATGGAAATCTCAGAATGGGATGCTTGCACACTGTTACAAATATAGCCACTGATATGAACATACCCTGTTAATATAGATATATTTACTGGCAGAATTTTCTTTACATGGCGTACATCTGCAATTTTCTGTTTTTAATAAGGGTATGATGAATTGATGATTTCAGTTCTTCTTTCAAAATGCAGTAAGGTGAATCCCCATGTTAATTTATGAATAATGCTCTTTAAAACTGCTATGGGTCTGTTTGTTTGGAGTATAATACACAGGAATTGCATAGAACTGATTGTATTATAGGTGAAATGGCTTACCGCTCTGCTGCATCACTTTGTTTTCATAATGTGCTGGTATTGAACATGTGAGTTGCTTTGGCTGTGATGGTATTAGACGTGAATTGCGTTGGATGTGATGGTATCACCTAATTTTTTTATGGAAATTAATGAAATGCTTGTCTCTGTTTTATATCAGTCATACTGTTGCCCAGTAGAAACCTTGATGAATGAGTTTGAGAAAATTGGGTAGCTTGATGAATAGTTTGATGAAGAAAAAAACAAAGCCCGAAAATGAATTCTTTGGGTATGTTATTCATGACAAATTTTAATTATTTCTGATCCAGATTGCATATGGATATGACCTCCTCCTCATCATCAGTTGTCCACTATTTGGCCGTAGATGAAAACATGACACCAAAAGTAATTTATTTCTTACTTTTAAGAATTAAATTGTTCCTCTGTTGCAGCTCAATAGATGATGAAACTTGATGCTTCTGTTTGTTTTGTGATGATGAAACTTGATGCTTCTGTTTCTTTTATTTTTCCTCAAGAGTTTCTGATGTCTATTGCAGCTCAATTACTTCAATGCATAGAAGTTGCCATCGTGAAGACTACCATCATGACTATATGCCGAGAAGGAAGGAAGCCATCAAGACTGACATCAAGGAAGGAAGACTTAACCACTGATTTCAAAGAAGGAAGCACAGTCATGCCCACATTTTGTTCATGTAGTTTAATTTTGTTTGAGATTGATCAAGACTTGTTGTTACCGGCTTTAATGAATAGAGCCCACAAATTCTGTGGATTCTTATGAATATGTAAGTAGGTGCACATCATTATGTGCATTTGAGTGTTTATGCACAGACATTAATGAATGGATTTTGCAACATATAGTTTAACTTTCTCAGCTGATATACTAGTGGATTATGAGTTGACATTTTAATGCTAGACCATCTATTCTTATGTTGGCTTTCCGGTGGTGCTGGCCTTCAAAGTTTTTAATATCATGACAAGCAAATTGAATGGAGTATAGGTGTCCTTGTGTTCAAGAATTGGGGAAATGGGGTGCATATTCCCCAGCTGTTTTATTTTTTTTCGCTTGGTCAAAAGAGTTGCAGTTTCCCCAGCTGTTTTATTTTTTACACCTTTTAGTGACATGTTGCTTGAAGGCAGCAACACTATTTAATACATACGACTGATAACAGATTGGAACAAGATCCTTCCACCTACACACGGGTGTAAGAACTCTACACTGTACAAAACATATAATGGGATGCAGTACAATGATCAAAGCGCAGTTTCAAAGAGTTCTAGTATATGTTTTGACAAACTCATGTTCAATGGACACATCCTCAGTTAGAATACAAGTTCGCTTTCAAATAGTCAAAAATCAAAACAGTCTGGGACCAGTAAACGGCTTTGGTGGCCAAAAAAAAAAAAAACAGTAAATGGAGTTGATAGATCAGTAGAAAACTTGAGTTACACTTTGACAATGGGCATCAGTTTTCATCAAGTTACTGGATCCAAAAAGAAAAACTGAAACAAGCCTTAAGATGGCTCACAACAGGGGAAAAATGAAAGACAACTCTCTTTGAAGATCATATGGAAACCCTGTGGCTCAGCTTGATAAAAAAAATTCCAGGCTCCACTAGAAACAACCCATTCAAGAGACCTGGTTCCAGAGGTAACACATTTCAGGAAACTGATCTCTCTCTCAGGCTCTAAAAAATACCCATTTGAAAACCCTGATCCTAAATAGAATTATCTTTTCACCTGAACACCAACAAAACCAGACTTACTAAAGAAAACCCATTTAAGATCCTGATCCTAATCTCTCTCTCACACAACCAAAAAAAAAAACTACCAAAGCTATTGAGAAAACCCATTTCAGACCCTGAACCTACTCTCTCTCTCTCTCCTTTTCTCTCCACCAAAGAATATAACCCAAGCTATCCATATTCTTCTGAAGTAGTAAGGAATGGACCCATAGAATCCTACATTCATTACACTCAAAAGACTGTTATGTTCTCTTCTCCTAACAATAGACCCGTTTGGAGCAAACCAAGCTGTAGAACTGAATATTCTGTGCCAATTCAATAAGTTCTGGAGACTACCCATTTCACATTATCTCATACAAAGATGACAAAAATAGTCATGATCCGTGTACCACTTATAAATGGTTATATAAAAGATAAAACACATGTGCATCTGGACATCTCCATTCTAAAAAAAAAAAAAACACTAAAAAAGATAGCTATCCTCATGTTGTGGTGGTCTACTACAAAAGTTTAACAATCAAATGTAAGCATCAATCTCTCTCCCGCTGTAGACATGACAGAGAGTCTCTTGACGAGAGAGGGAGACTGCAGCGCAAGAGACGGCCTCAAATTGGGCGCTTGGACTGGGAGGGACAGGGAAATGGTTGGACCTACTTGTCGTGAGGTAGACTGCAACGGGAGCTTCAACCTTCAGCAGACAAAGCTATAGCGAGGGAGGGAGACGTCTGGGAGAGAGCACTTGGTTGGACCTTCTTGTGGAAGACACCCCGGGCGGAGATTGCAGCGCAGAGACGAGAAAGGGAAATAGTAGCGCAGAGACGAGAGAGGGAGAGCAGTAGCTCAGGGCGGAGATTGCAGCGCAAAGATGAGAGAGGGAGAGCAGCAGCTCAGAGCGAGACTGTAACTCATAGACATAGCGATGCAGCGCTGCTGTGGAGAGACAACGCGAGAGGGAGAGCTGATCGAGAGAGGGAAAACAATAGAGAGAGAGAGAGATCTGCGAGAGAGGGAGAGATAAGGGGCGCCTTCGATTAGGGCTCAACGTAGAGACGAGAGAGGGAGAGCAGTTGCGAGAGAGAGATCGCCGAGAGAAGGGTCTGCTGTCTGCCGCAGCGAGAGAGAGAGATCGACGAGAGAGGGAGAGATGAGGGGGAGAGATAAAGAGATCGTCGAGAGATGGTCTGCACATAGATGATGAAAGGAGGGAAACGAAGAGGGAAAATGAGATAGCCTTCGATTAGGTCTGGGGAAATGAAGAGGGAAAATGAGATAGCACGGGCTCCATCCTTCTTTTCGTTTGTTTTTCCATTTCATCGGACACGAGTGGTTTGCACACTCCAGCTGATAATACTCTACACTGCAGCTTAGGAGAGTCATTCCCCATATATATATATATATATAGGGTGATGCTCCTATGAGAGCATCTTTCACATTACTATTAGAGATAACGTGGGGGCCCTCGCATTTAAGTTGTTGGCATTGGATATGGATGTGAGGACCTCCACGTTATCTCTCATAGTAAGGTGAGAAATGCTCCCATCTCCCATATATATCAACTTAAATGTGAGGGCCCCCACGTTATCTCTCATAGGAGCATCTCCCTATATATATATAACTCCTATGAGAGATGCTCCCACCTTACTATGAGAGATAACGTGAGGGGTCATTTCATCCATATCCAATGCCAACAACTTAAATGTGAGGGTCTCCACCCCTATCTCTCATATAAGGTGAGAGATATCTTTCATAGGAGCATCTTCCACGTATATATATATATATATATATGGCCAGGCTCTCCTAAGCTTAAGTTTAGGATAAGATTCAGTAAGCTAATGCTTCTGGGCAGCACCTTTGGTCCATCCAAATAAACTAAACACACGACCCCCCTAAATTGCACATGTCCACCAACTTTGGTCATATCCGAATTTATAGGATTGTTGGATCGAATGTGTACCGATCCGAATAGACCGTTGATCATTAAACTTTTGGTGTCCAGATGGACATGATAGAAACCACAGTTAGGGTTGATTTTTTGCAAGGAGGAGGGTCCTAGAGAGTCCTTGAAATGCCCCCATCAACATCCCCATGTGAGTCCCCAAGTGTGCCCCACCACACAATTGAGCTTACCTCAACTTACCTTATCCTAAGCTTCGGCTTAGGAGAGAGCCCACCCCGCCCACCCCCCCCAACACACACACACACACACACACACATATAAGCATCTCTCACTCGCACATATAAGCATCTCTCACCTTATTATGAGAGATAGGGTGGGGGCCCTCGCATTTAAGTTATTGGCATTGGATATGGATGTGAGGGCCCCCACACTATCTCTCATAGTAAGGTGAGATATACACACACGAGGATGACAACAAAATGCCCCGGGCGTTCTCTGAAGTAAAACGCCCCAAGTGTTAGCCAATGAAAAACTTATCTTCTCATGACGTGGATTTATTATAAAGAAAGGGGAAGAAAGGGATCTAAGGAATTCATGGCATATATGGCTCCTCCTTTTTTTCTCTTTCTCAAACAAAGAATAACAAGGATGAGATGTATCTCCCTTGTTTTTCTCACATCATAGAAATCGTAAGTTTATTGGGTTTCCTCCCAAGAAGTTTATAACCCATGATGTGTCCTACAAGAAAGTGAGATTTGGCAATGGGAATAAAATACAAGGTCACTGATTTACTTGGGGTTTTTAACAAGTGGGCCCAATGGAGGTGTCCTAAAATAAAGTGAGATTTTGGAAATAGCCATAAAATATACAAGGTCATTGATCGGTTGGATTTTTCATTAGTGGGCCCAATGAAGGAGTCGATGTGAAATATGGTATTAATTCAATGAATCTCTACGTGGTGGTATATATCACTCATTGTGACAGGGCTTAGACATTTGTAATTATTAAAAATGGAAAGGCAACATGTACTTTAATTTTCCAAAACAGCTCATAAAAGAAAATATAAGGTGCAAATAATGTGAGGTGGCATTAATAGTCTTAAGTGGCATTATTACATTGGACATCTCAAAAGTTTCCCCATTTGAAATGGGAGAGTTTTTGAGAAATTATCTCTATATATGCCAAAAAGGGCTATGCAGCTATGAGCTAGGTTAAGTGGAGGTTTCTTCTTTAAGCAGAAGTGATCTTATGATGTTATTACTCATACCATCAACATGAGGCAGTAGGTGGCCAGCATTAGGAATCTCATGATACTTGATCCAAGGAAGCCTCTTTGCAACATATCGCTGAAGGATTGTGGGAACAAGCCGATCTTCATAGCCTTGCCATATGTGGACAGATGCCTCATTATTGGGGAATGGATTGTTCAGATCCATTGGATCAAACTCCCATGTGCCAAAAGTGACCATCATGTCTCGATGACAGGACTCAAAAGCACCTTGTTGTTGGGCCTTATCCTGTTAATCAAAAGAACACAATTGACATTGCAAACCATCATGAGTGGAAGGAAATGCAACAATTGGCCTTATCCTGTAAAACTTGAGAAAGAAAAATGAACTACTCAGTTTTTTTTTAATTGTTATGTTAGTCACTGAGGGCCTGTCTGTTGGCTATTTTGTTTTGAGTTGGAAGAAAGATTTTCTTTTTGGGAAAGAAGAAACAAAGCTACAGAAACACCAATGCAGACAAACAAACCGAATAACCAAGAAAAACAAGAATTAGAAAGAGAAAACAACCACCAACAGTAGAAAACACCACAAAAAATTCAAAACAAACAATACACTAGTTCTTAACCCATAAAAACGAACGACAAAACTGCCCAAATTTAGCCATATATATAATGGCCTATCTTGTTTTTGTCCCTTGAAAGCTTTAAAAGAAATGAAGTCGCAAGATTAAAGAGGTGATAAATGAAGGATATAAAGTGAAGATGTAGATGAGACACTTGCTTTCTCAGGATTTTGTTTGCTTCAATGATGGTTAGGTAATCAATTTCTGTCAAAAGGGATGGTATTTGATGATATTTCTAGATCTTTGCTTTCATTGCTTTGGGGCCCTTCTCTAGAAAGGTCCTTTGGGGGCCTTGGCTAGAAAGGCATTGCTTAGAATTCCTAAGTATTCAATTTTAAGGAAACAAAAGGACCCCCGAGTGAAAGACATTGTAAGATCTAATTCAATTCCTTCTAGGGCTCTCATCATATAAACCCTTTTAGATCTAACAATAGTAGTAGATCGATTGTCGAATCTATAGAGTCTATTTGTGATTGTATGAACATTCATTACCCATTATAATTGTCAAATGAACTGAATTTATATACATTTTCGTCCAAATTATTGTCAAAAAAGCTAACTTTTCAGGGACGCTTTTAATGAGTGAGACGTTTGGCAGTTGCTAGATTAGTAATGTATAAACTACTTAGAAATAAGTCTTTATTACTGAAATATATGAATTTGTTGCTTCCAAACCCCCACCCCCCAACGCTCTTGAGGACCCAGTTATCGAAACCTGGTAATGTGTGTGCAATTAGGGTGCCAACACCACTCAAACATTAGTGTGTTGGTGATACTTTAACTTGAGGACTCAGTTATTGATCCCTAGTAATGTGTGTGCAATTAGGGTGCCAACACCACTCAAACATTAGTGTGTTGGTGGTTTCTTGATTTTTACATTTCATTCTATCTAAAGCAAATGAAGTTCTGTTTTCCCTTGCTTCCACATCCAGTTAGATAACAACTACGGTGGCCCCACTCATTTGGCTATACACCAACAAACCCAAACCCCACATGGGCCTCCAGTGTATGCCAAGAGGCCAATGGGCATTCCTTTTGCTTTTAAACCTTCTCCTAAACCCAATTTGGGTGTGAATCTGAGTGGGACTGACTATTTAAATAAATTCTAAGTTATGTAAATGTCTCAATCTTTCGGGACCCACGTGGTAGCAGAAGGGTATGCTCTAAATTTTAGGAATCAGTAAGTGATACATTGGGATCACTTTTAAAGAGTTCCTCAAGAAAGTCTTACCAACAAAGAAAAATTAAGGGCTTGTATATTTCCATGCCTTCTACAAATTTTCGGAAAAATGCATTCCAAACTATACAATTTTACCTGCACGTACTCCATACGTTCGTGGAGGCAAAAGGTCACTTTGTTTTTTGGGATATCACAATACAGATGCGATATCACAAATAAGGAGTAGCGATATTGTAATTTAAGTAATGTGATATCGCATAAAGCGTTATGTTAAAAATCAACGAATGCATTTCTGTTTATAATTTCATTTCGTTCTGTAGCAGCAAACGAATGCATTTCTATTTAATGTATTAGACCCAAACAAACTCTACTAATTCTGCAAACAACAAACCTCATTCAATATTCACATGGTTTCATCTCTGATTTATTGAAAGTAGAGATGCAGCACTCTGATGTTCTAGAGTTCTTTTTTTTCTTGATTTTTGTCAGAGAAAGTTCAAGTCTTCAAGAGCATATAGGGTTTTCTAAACCCACAAAGAGAGATAAATAGAGAGAGAAAGAGGTAAAGGGAAGAGAAGACCAGAATCTCGCTGCAAGAGGGAGGGAAGAAGGACAACCAGGTTTTACCAGAGGCGACTGCAACAATACCAAACTTGGGTCCGCCCAGATTGTGCAACAATGGGGCCAGAATCCTTCGTCGATGGAGGCAATGGAGACCACGCTACTTCGCCGACGTCGAATGGACACGGGGAGCCTAGCGTATTTGTAAATAGGTTGGGGAGGGAGGAGGAGAGTAAAATCAGCTGGGGGAGAGAGTTACACAGTGAAAATGAAGAAAAATCGAAGCACAAAGGGATAAAAGGATGAAAAGGGTGTTTCGAGTTGCGATATCACAATACTTAAATTGCGATGTCGCAACTCCTTATTTGCGATATCGCAAACAAGTGACTTTTTTCCTTTGCGAACGTATGGACAGTATGGAGAACGTGCAAGTAAAATTGTGCAATTTGATAACAAGGGAGGTTATCGATGACTTTTAGTGACCGTGCAGAAAAAAAAATAAAAAATAAATAATAAATAATAAATAAAAAACCTTAAAGGGGTGAAGAGGGGAAAATATTAGGTGAAGACATAGATGGGACCGACTTCACTAGGTTTTGATTTACTAGTAGGATAGCTGAGTAGTTATTTTTCCTGGAAAAGGAGATTATTTTGATGACTCTAACCTTTATCTCCTCAATTATAGGCACTTTGATAGGAATATGTTCTTTTAAAATTCCTAGGAACTCAATTCCATGTAAACAAATGAGTCTTAAGCTGTATTTCCTCTCTGGTGGGAAAATAGGATTCTCAAAAAAGTATCCTAAGAGTAAAATAGGGTCAGACGATCACTTCCTACTAAATATGTGACTTGTTTTCTTTCTGCCGGCATAATGATAAAAGTCACCCTTTTTTGTTTCTTTGCTGCATGTAAGAACTGAAATAACAATCTACACCAAAATTTTTAAGAATTTTTTTTCTAAATTTCCCCAAATGGCATTCAGGTGGCAGTCAAAGTCCAGCTGATGCAGGTATCCCCTAAATGAACACTCAATGTATCCTGATCGGACCAAACTAGTAACTTGTAACAAGAATTTGTGAATCTAGTGAAGGATATCAACACACATAAATCATTCGGAGAGTGACTACCTGATCAGGCCTTCTGGCTGCCATGACCTTCATAGCAATCTTTTTGTCATGGGGGCTGAGAATATCAGGGTGTCTTGCAGCAACAGCCGAAGCAGGGAACCAGTTCTGAGTCATCCACCAGTACAACAATAAAGGAGTGTAGTGGGCAACACGCAGTGTCCATTGGTCCTGCACAAGCTGCAGCTTGTAGGCCTCTTTGGATAGATGGGAAGGAAAAGAAGGCCACCAGTAGTTGATTACTGGAACTATGAGAGCTGCACCCGTTAACCTGCATTATAATAATGATTTGAGATCAGGTGAATAAACCTTCTAACTGCAATATGGAGAATCATGGTTACAAGCACAGTTGAGTTAAGGTGAGTTCAAATTGGTCTTGTTTGCTTCAGCAATGAGGATAAGTAACGTTATTATGGGACATACAAACGCACGCCATATCTACCAACTGATGCCTCAAGAGGGCATCTGACTCTCTTCCTATTGTTCCTTCTGTTCTTCGCCTTCCCCTCCATCCGTTCCCCTTCAGGGAAGGGAACGAGGGGATGGCTGACTACATCAAGCAGTCGGCCGGGAAGGAAAAGGAAAGGAGATGAGGAATGGGGTCCCTAAGAAGAGTGGAGGGAAAATTAAGGCCCTCTGATTTGTAACTTGAGCTGAACATGGTTGGTCCAACCTTGGTTGGAGCATAGTTTATTCACTTCTATGATATGTCAATGCATAATCTAACTTTGGAGCATCCTATGCATGATTTTTGAATTAATTTCTATTGATATTTTTGCCACTAAATTTCCTCAAATAATGTTACAAGCAGTTCTGATGTTTTGCAAGAGAGCTCCCACGAGCCCATGGTATTTTTTGACATGACTTATCCATTGGGTAAGGTTGTAAGCAACAAGATTAGCAGAACAAATGATACTGGCTCTAAAACCTCAATCTTTTATCTGATATATTTGAAAAAATATTTAATCGAATCGACGCTAAATGTGATTTTAGAAGATTGATGATCAGCAAGTTTGAATCAGCTGCAATGTGAGATAATTTTGTTTCTAGACCAAATTATATCTGACTTCAGTTTGAAGTGAAAAATCTTGAGCTAGCCTTGTTTATTTACAAAAACATTTCCTGGTTAGACTGCAAAGCTGACAAATGCTCTTAATGCAGCAAGTCCCTGGCAAGGCTAAATTGTGAAACAGTTCAACTATCAAGTCAAAATATTTAAACTATGTATTACACTAAGAATAAAACAAGTATCATGCCTGTGTGGTATGTATTTCAGCATGCTCCAAACAGAGTAAGTTCCCATAGAGACTCCTATGATGTAGAACTTTGAACCGAGCTCCAACTGATCTGCAAGCTCCTGAATGTCGAAAGCCTCACTCTTTACAGAGCGCTTAGGATTTGGATCACTCTCTCCATAACCAGCTCTGTCGAACGCAACAAAGTAAATTCCCAATTCCTCTATTAGCTCCTGAAACCAATAATACAACCATTTAAATCATAGTTTTGAACTGCTGATAACATGATTGAGAGTTGATGCCCCTCCTGGTATACATAGTGTTGTTATTTTTTAATATATGAATATAGAATTTATGAAGAGAATACAAAAAAAATGAAGTAGAGCTCGAAAGACAAACTTGCACGGTAAAAATGAGTCTCGATCAATCCCAATTTGCATTTTGCAATGTTAATTAGCTCGATTCTAGTGAGACGTTTGGGATGAGTTTTTGCCTATCCAACGGGTTTTATTAAACTAGGAAGTAATTCAAGTCCACATGGGAAAACCCATTATAGAATATGATCAAATAACGCGTCCATTAAATAACATTGAAGATTATTAGTACTTGAGACACTGGAATGATGTACTCTTTAGAGCCGCCGAAGCCATGGGTAGAGATAATTTTGTAGTTAGCCTTCTCCTTAGGGACTCCTTCCTCTCTGTAGGCAAGATGCCTTCCATCTCTGAGCTTGATTCTTGTTGAGGTAATAGGAGGACCTTCTGGAGAACCACATAGCTTTGGAGGGGGAGGTTGGATTGCTTGATATATGCATGCACCTAACACAACCAGCAGGACTACTGCTATTCCTCTAAACATCCCTGAATATCCAAGTAACATCCTACGTTATTCCTTCTAAATCATGCATCTACAAAACCAACATAACCAAATGAAAGTACCAACCTGTGTTGAAAAAATAAAAATAAAAATAACTTACACATACATTCAGACGTTTGTACATATTTCATACTGTACACATCTATATATAGTGAACTTTACATGTAACAAATAAACATCCCTTCTAATATGAAAATCTTTGCGCACTGATAACATTTAACAAATAACCATCCTTTCTAATATGACCAGCAATCTTGAGACTGGTTTTTGACAGGTGCATAAAATCAGTAGTATTTTGTGGTAAAATGATGAAAATTTCAATAGATATAACTTGTTCTCGATGATATCTAGGGTGCTAAAGTGACAAGGACATTAATTTTGAGTAATTTAACCAGGACTCACTTCCTCGGATTCATCTGAAACATGTGAGATCTGTGTATTTCATCCTTTTACAACAAAATCCATCCGATTTCATGAAGCAGTCAACAACTGTCCTTTGACAGTGGTTGAGCAAGATTTTCATTTCAGAGTTAGTTATTTGCAAAAATAAAAAAGGCAAATTGATAGCTGAAATGCTGGTGTCTATACTTAGGGTCTATTTGTTTGCGTGGATTACATAGGCATTGACTACATATGAACTTAAAGGTCAAATGAGCTCCACCGAAGGATCATTAAAGAGGGGTAAGGGGTGAATTCCAAATGTAACACTCTTAATAACTTTTACTCACCGTTAGAATGAAATCACCAGAAAGAAATGCCTCTGTAACCATTAAACTTTGAGGCCATGAATCAAGGGGTTAGGATAATCTAATGGGGTCGAGTGAGAGAAGGTTTCTAGAAAAAAAAGATAGCGTGAAAGGAGAGAATCGCAATATCATTTTCTAAAAGGCTGTTGAGCAGGGCCTATTAAAACTGATGTTCCCCCAGCAGGCCAAACCTACCGATCTATATTGCTTCTCATGCGCATCTCCCCTTCATCTGCATTTGCTCCAGTAGGACAACGACCGTTAGGCCCCAATTGAGTTGAATCAAATGAAATATACAAAAGCAACATGAGATCGATCATTATCAGATTAGAGTGGTGGTTGGCGGTTGGCCTCCTCTCAACCAAACGCACGTATGCACACTCAGGTGGGGCCCTCACAAATCACATGAAGCACACGCTTTTTAGGGGCAGCAGATCCTCTATACGGGGAGTCAAGCCGACGACTAGATTTATGTATAAGATTCGGACCCATCAAAATAAATGCATGCTTATTGCAAACTTAAAAGTAATTTTCACAGTAATAAGAGTGGGCCGGTAATCACATGAGTTTTGGGAGAGAAGTTATGATATTTGATCGATCTTTACAAATTTATCTCCAACCCAACTAATAAAATCCGTCTCTCGAAAGTAAATGATCCTCATCACCTGACCTAAGCCAAATTTGAACCCCAACTATGAGTAGAAGCTCCATGGCATCTAAAACATGTGATTCCATTCACGTTCCAAACGTAATCAATCTGACATTATAGAGTGGCTTGGAGGGACTTCTATTTGGAACTGTCTGGATTTAGAGAACGGCCATAGGATTTTAATGCTCCCTGCGTAAGAGGATCCTGACTATAGAATCAGAAACGGAGAGAAGAAAAAAATAAAGGGGCCTGATACACATAAAAGATAGATGGAGAAGAATGGTAAAAAGAATGGAAAAGAATATAGAATGCAAAATGTACCTGAAACTCTGTGGAGGATCGCTGCTGAGTGCTTCTTTTTTGGCCCTTAGAAACAGTTTCTCCCAATCAGAGGAAGGCGTTTACGCGAGGCACTTTAAATATCTCTATGTTCTGTTTGGTTTGCTTTTCAGGGAAGATCTTGAGATTATTGAGTTCCAACAGTAGTACCACCCTTGAGTACATATCAGGGCTCGGGCCCGAATGTCAGGTGACAACAGGCCTGCAGCCATACATATGAGGCCTTTGCGATTCACCATTATCACCGAAGCCTGGACACGTGAATTCCACGTCTACTATCGAATTTATATTTACTACTGCAATAGGCCGGCGTCCATAATTAAAAACTCATTAAAATTTTTAATTAAAAATATTTTAAAAAATATTTAAATAAATTATAAATGAATATTAATATATAATTCATAATAAAGATGAACATTTATTAGAGAAATATTTGCAAAACAGTCACACTGCTTTGTAAATTCTAGAAACAAATTATAAATCATGCTTTTTTGAAAACTTCTCAATAATCGTGATAGATCAACGGTTCAAATTTGGTACCATATTAGTTCTTACACTCATACAGCTATCCAACGGTTTGGATGGTGGTTCGATAGTCTCACAATCAAGGAAAGAAATATAAACAATGGACCGTTCAAGTCTTCCCCCGCTTTAGATAGTGCAATATCTTACATCCCTAGGATATCGCAGCCTACAGACGAACAGTTCTACGGTGATTACACATTTTCCGACTGTTCTGAGGCAATTGTCAGGTTTAACACACGTACGGTAATTGTCCCTATTTTAAATGAAATTTTTGAATAGATTGTGCTTCTTCATATTTATATTTATTGTTACTACTTTTATCTACGTCCTCTTTCATCTATTTCTGTTGCTTGTGCTCATCAATTTGCATAGAAACTTTTTCCTCACTAGTATTGTTGATAGGTTGCGTTGGGCATGTCCGGACCATCTTAAATGAACGTCTCTTATTTTATTACTTACTGATGCAATCCCTACATACTTTTGAAAAGGCTCATTTTTTATTCTATCTTTTCTAGTTTTACCATGCACCCACCTCAGGATTCTTATATGTGCTATATTCATTTTTTGAAGGTGGTGTTTTTTTATTGGCCAACAATGCTCCATAGGTCGTATATGATTTAATTGTTGTTTTGTAAAACTCTCCTTTTATCTTATTAGTATGCACCAATCACAAAGCACTCAAAAAGCAAGTTCACTTAACCCGCCAAGGGGTTGGCCGAGTGGTCAGGACCACGGTTCCTCCCTCTTCTGGAGCTAGAGGCTTTGGTATTGACCCTCAGTTCCTCCTTCTTCAGGAATCGAATGTTGATTCCATTAGTACTATCACATTGGGGCCACAGGGGTGTTTACCCGACTTTCCTCTGGGCCCGGAGGGATTAGTCCAGCTCAAAGGGTTGGGAACCCTTCAATAGCACAAAAAAAAAAATCTTCCTCAATTTCTCCATCTTTATTAATTATCTAGCCTAAGGTAATCAAATATTGAACAAACAAATGAATTTAAATAAAAAGAAAAATAAAATTGTCTCTTTATTTCATCTAGAGCATATACAATTGGGATTTTTGTAGAACTTTATTTTTAAGGTTCTAACCCATCGAGAGGCGGGCCATTGGAGCTCAATTTGAATATGAGGATAAACACTAGACTTAATAACTAGAGAAGTGGTTCCATCTAATAAGAACCCACATAAGAATCACATTATAATCATACTCAAGTCAACCCACATATATGCTCAAATAAATATATATATATATTTTTTCATAGTAAATAAATTCACTTACACAGCAACTTTTTAGAAATTAGCCATTGCAAAATGAAAAAGAAAATAAAAGAAAATAAAATAAATTACATAATATTCATGCATAAACCCATAATCACATAAGAGTAAGATAAAAGCATATAAAAATTAATGTAAGAATCACGGAAAAATCATAATCAATAAACCCATAAATATGCTTCAATAAATTCACATAGAAATAAAAAATAAGAGGTCGGGCCAAGCTGGACCTAGTACTGACCAAGCTTTGCCCTTAAATTGGCCGGCCTACAAAAATTTTGTCTAACGTCGGGCTTCTGACTTTTAAAACAAATCAAAATTCTTTATTTTGAATGCTGTTTGAGATCGGGCTTGGCTAGGTACCCTCATCTGAGGGCTCTATATATTGACAACCCTATATGAAAGTAAAAACACATTGGACTTATGAAATGGATGGCTTTTCCTTTATATATTTTATATGAGATATACCATGGAAGATCAAAATATGGCTTAATAATAAAAATGAAAATGCTAGATGCTTCATATTCTATTGCGTGTTTATAATTTCGTAAAGTACATGTGGCGATATCGTAAGGACCCCCTTCCAATACTATGATCTGTGACTCTGCGTGTGAGGCCCTCATTATATTTAATTATAGCATATTAATTATATTTATGCTCATCAATAGGCGTTAGTAAAGGTAGTTTAGTCTTTTCCTAGGATTTAAGCCTAGTTTGTATGGATTAGGGTATTTTTTAGATTTATAGAATTGTTAAGGGTCTAGTTGGACTTCTTATAGTTAGTTAGTTAGTTAGCTAGCAGAGGCCCTTAGATGTAATTTCTAAAATAGGAGGGTGTTCTACGGGAGATTTGTGCAAATACACCTAAAATACCCCAAATACCCTTCGCCTTATCTCTAACTTAGCTAGCCAAAGAAGGGCAATATGGTCAATTGACCTAAACAAAACTCTATAAATATAACCAAGCCCCATTCCAACGACCATCTCATCTCCCTCTCTCATTTCTCCCTTATTCCCTCTCTTCCATTTCAATTTCCCTCCAATTCTCCTTCTCCCTCCCTCAAAGAATCCCTAGCTCTAGGGCTTCCATAGCCAAAAGGATAAGGATCTCTCTAAGCTACAACCATCTACAAGCAAGGATCACCTCCTAATCTCCTAGACCTTTCTCTTCTCTACAATTCAAGGCAACTTTCACTCTCTAGCCTAATCTCCTTGTAGATCTACTTTTCTCCCTTAGAACTATCTATTCTTATGCATTTTCTCCGTGGAAATTCGGTGTAGCTGTAGAAATCTGAGTTTAAAGGGGTTGATGTGAGTATTGGAGACCTTAGATCTCAGATCTAGGAGCATTTGGCTTGGATCTTGAAGATCAAGCTAGGAGACCTCTGTAGGATCTTACATCCCATTGAACTACCACTTATCCCAAAACCAATTCATGATAGGAAACAGCACAATAATAGTTTTATGGTGAGGGCGAGGGCTCGACCATACTTATGACCGCTCAGGAGCGAGGGTGGCCTGCTGAGACTACTACTGCGAACTCGCAAAACGAGTGTCCCGTGAATCGAACACCCAACCTGCCAGGCTTTGATACCATTTGAAGGATCTTACACCCTATTGAACTACCACTTATCCCAAAACCAATTGATGATAAGAAACCGCACAACAATAGTTTTATGGTGAGGGCGAGGGCTCGACCACAATCATGACCGCTTAGGAGTACGGGTGGACGTTGACATCAACAACCTCTATTGGAGACCAAAGGAAAGTACAATATACCAATTTAGCATAGAATGCATGTTCTCTTCATTTGATTGCTGTAAATTCCTATTCTATTGATGCTTAGATGCATAGATCTATCTTTTTTAAGCCTTGTTTATGGATTGATGGCCATTGATGATGGGATATCCCATTTAAAAGATTAATGGCCCATGGATGATGGAATTGTGATGAATTATGGGGTTTTTATATGTTATTTTGAATTTGGATGGATTTAGGATGGAATTGAAGGAATTGGATGGAAAATTGGATGAAATGGAGAAGTCGTAGAAATCTGGGTTTCTGGAATTCCCGTGTACCCAGTGGACCGCCCTTCAGGATGTCGTCCGGTGACACTGCGCACTTCAGAATAATTGAGAGCAGGCCTGTCAGGCTTTGCTATGAAATTCAGTGTAGTCAGTCGACCGATCCTCCATGATGTCGATTGAGTACACTATACAATTGAGAGCACCTGATAGACTTGTTTCAAGGCAACTCAATATAGTCGGTCGACGGCCCGGCCCCTTCAGGATGTCGACCGACCACACTGCAGAGATTCCAGAATCATGGCTTGGCTATGGGGTTTATACCACTGGACCCCCTTGTGTATCGGGTCGGCCGCCGCATCAGGATGACAATCGGGCACACTGCATAACTTAGAGCAGACCTGACAGTCAGACCCTGACTTCCCATTGTAGTCGGTCAACCGCCCCTGCAAGATGTCGACCGCATACACTGCAAATAGTGCATTTCAGATTCTGATGGTTTTATGTTTTGATTTGTTATGGACCCCATTGACTTTCCATGTGGACCCCTATTGACGTGCCAAACATGAGTCAAGGTGATAAGTTCAAAAAATTGCACTTTTAACTCATCATTTAATGTGAATTTGTGGACTTAATTAGGATAAATTGCATTCATTCCACGGAATTTTATGAAATCATGCATTTGTGCTTTCACGTTTGAATTTAAGTTAAAATCATCAAAAACTTCAAAAAATTGCATGTTTTGGTGGAATTATCATTTTCGCATTATCAAACTATCATGGCTCAAAACTGTTTATTTACTCGTAAACTGATGTGATATTTTTCGCACCATGGTGTAAAGCTCGAAAAAAATATGATGAATATGGTACATTCATATGCAACCATACGATGTGAATTGGGCCCCTTGCATAGCATCATTCTTTTTGATAAAAAAAAACATTATTTCAGAATTAGATTTAATTATTTTATAGGAAATTCAGAATTTGGGGCTCGCGAGAAGACGTCTAACAAAGAGGGAAAACCAAGTTATTGGAGTTCCATATGGGGTCCACGATGCATCCGAAATTGAAGCTCAAATATGAAAGTTAGTCTTTGAGAATTTTCCAAGAGCCACCCATGGGACCCACACCCTATGGGGAGTGAATCCCAAGATAGGGGCAGCCATGGTAATGCCCACTTTCATGTGCAAAAACTCAGATTTAGTATCATGTAGATAATTTTCAGATTTGTGGGCCATGTGATGAGGTTGGTTTTCTTATTAGTGGGGACCACTATGGACAAAATTGCATAGGAATATTTCACTTGCGCATAATTTACGAAGAGAAGAATTGAGGTGAGGCATTCTTGGGAATAATTAATTAATAAGGTTCCCTATCTACTCTCCAACACATCAAGCTTACATATCTTGATGGAGAGCCATGATTAAATGCTAAGAAAGGGAGGAAGGTATTGGAGAGTGGTTTTTAAAACTTCTTTCTCAAATCACTGGTTCAGCTCATATGGGATGTTAATGTTACTTATATTTCTCAGATTACTGATGTGGAAGGGAACTCCTACACTGAACCTTCAAGTGTTGCTGCTGCCTTTGTGGATCATTTTCAGAATATTCTAGGGCCAGATATTAATTCCCAGCATCCTGATCTATCTCATGTAACCCCTCGTGGTTATATTACTGAAGAGGATGTAATAAATATCATGAATCTAGTTACTCAGATTGAAATCGAAACTATGATAAAGGATGCTAATCCTAATAAAGCCCCTGGCCCTGATGGATTCAATGCACATTTTTTTAAGGTTTGTTGGCCAATTATAGGAAAAGATGTGTGTGTAAGCATCAAGGATTTCTTCAAACATGGGTCTATGTTAAGGTAGCTTAAAAACACTTTTATAGTGTTGGTGCCAAAGACTGATAATGCGAGCTCCTCAGACAAGTTTAGACCCATTGCTCTTACTAATGAGCTATACAAAATCATAAGTCGTATTCTGGTGAATAGACTTAAGCCACTAATAGCAAAGGTTGTGGGCCCAATGCAGTCAGCTTTTGTTCCTGGTAGAAGCATATCAGATAATATCCTGCTTGCTCAGGACCTCATTCACAACTTTCATCTTGACCAAGGGTCTCCTAGAATGTGCATTAAGCTTGATCTGGCTAAAGCTTATGACAGTGTTAGATGTGATTTCTTGGAAGCTACTCTTAGATGCCTTCGTTTTCCTGAAAGAGCTATCAAGATCCTCATGGAGTGTGTTTCAGGAGCACATTTTTCAGTGTTGGTCAATGGTGTTGCGGAGGGATTCTTTAAGGGCACTCGTGGCTTGAAGCAGGGCTGCCCTTTATCTCCTTTCCTATTTACTATAGTGATGGAATTTTTCTCTCTAAAGATGGACTGATATTCTTCTTCAAATAAGATTCCATCTCCCTTTGTGAAGAGGGATGTCACAATCTCTCACTTGATGTTTGCTGATGATTTGATAGTTTTAAATTAGCAAGGCTTCCACAGGTGCAACAGCTAACCTTCGTCACTTCCTTCATCATTTTAAGGAGTTTACAGGGCTGGGGGTTAATTGGCTCAAAAGTGCTAATTTTTATGCAAATTGCAAAGAGAAGAACCAGCTTGCTATATCTTACCTCCTTAATGTTCCTAAAGCAAACTTCCCAATCAGATACTTGGGAGTTCCACTATAAGGTCTGTGACCTTATTGGGTCAGTTGGGCCCAACACCCGGCTCGTTGACCCATTTATTATTAATTATTTTATTTAATTATATTTTAGATATTTAAGTGGGTTTAGCGCATGAGCGAGTTTCTTTTAGCATTAGAATAGTATCTGTGAAGTTTCGTTTGATCATAGCAGGGGTGTAGTTTGCAATTTAGGGAAAATTGAGTGTTTTTTCCGAAATATTCCAAACGTCGTGATTTTTGGGTTCGTTGGAAGTCTCGTCGTTCTGATGATTTTTGTGTCTCTTGACTCGTAACGATCCGACGATCAGAAACCTTTCAAGTGGTCCATTCTTCACCGGACCCACTTAAAGGGTAAATTAGTCATTTCCTCTTAATCCTCTTCTTAAACGAGTTTGCCCTAATCTTCTTCTCTTTTCTCTGCAAACAAAAAAGATAACCAGCAGCCCATCTTTTTCTTCTTCCTTTCTCAAGCCAGATCTCTGCCCTAGAAAACTCTATTCGGAGATCTGATCCGCTAGGATTCATCCTCGCTATCCCCTCTTGCTTCCAATATCAACCTGGTAAGGTTTCCAGTAACTTCATCTTTTTCTGTCATCTTCCTTTTGGTTTAGATTTAGGTTGGATCTTAATTCTTTTCCTTCCTATCTTCTTCTTGGCTTCCTAGTTTGCGTTTTATCGGGTTAGATCGGGGATTTCGGAGTAGAAGAGCTTCTCCTCGAATTTCATCCAATTCCAATCTTCACTTTGGGTTGAGGCAAGTAGATCTACAATTCATATATATGCATGTATGTTGTTTTCATTTGATTGGCCATGTTTCTTGTAGATTCCCCTTAATTTCAAGCATGTTCTCGTTGATTTGGGATTTTTATGTTAGGTTAGATATTTGGGTAATTGGAATAAAATGGATAATTATATGATCATAGGTTGTTTAGAATTAATTATTGATTCAATGGAATGGAATGGATGGTTGGGGAGAGCAGGAGGCTCTATTTATGCAGGTTGAAGCCTCTAGGAAGGCTTGAAAATGGAGGAAATTGAAATGGGGAAGAAAGAGCTCAGAAATGGCCTGAACCCTTACGAGTTTCGTACTATCGGTTCACTTGTCAGTTCAGTGTCGGTCAACCGACAGCATGGTGTGGGTCAGCCGAAAGCCATGTCGGTTCCAAAAATAGAGAGCCATATTTGACCTGCTGAACTGTCGGTTCACTCGTCGGTTCGAGTCGGTCAGCCTACACCTTAGCGTCGGTCAACCGACACTGTTCTCGGTTCTAAAAACAGAGAGCAAAATATGAACTGTCGGTTCACTCGTAGGTTCGGGTCGGTCAGCCGACAACCAGCAAGAGGGTCAACCGAAATTACCATTTTGGAATGCTCATAACTTTTAATCCGGCCGTTGGAATTCTGCGTATAATATACCGTTGGAAAGCTCTTGAAACGTAGAATCCAATGGTTCTGTTTCATCACAATCAGAGGTCGGGAAGTGATGTAAATACTTGGTAATCCAGCTCATGTTTTATTGGAAATGAGACCTGTAACCTAGGATTTGGGACTTAGATGCTGGAAACTAATAACCTTCTATCACATGACCATAAATGGGATTGAAATCGAATCACGTGGCTTGGTGTGAATTCGATGGTTGTCTAGGTATTCGTGTGTTATGCGTGATGTAACCGAATGCATATGGAGTTGGGTTGAACGATGCTTATCATGATTGTACACCAAGGGATGTTTCCCTAATAGCATCGTCGATCTAAATTCCACACGTACTTTGTTAGAATACGGGGAATACAGAGATGACACACTTACTTAGGATTGGATTGTAATTCCTCCTTGACTTTGACTTGTATCCGTTGTTTATGTTCCTTGTACACTCTCTTAACATAAAACATATAATCAATTATGAAACATAAATTCTTATAGAATTTAGGACTTGGACCTGACTTAGAGTGTACCTTGGGAAACCGTTTCTTATTTTGATAAACATGACTGGCTAGTGATGGAAGGGATTATCTCGTGTTGCTTGTCTTGTGATATCTTGAATAAGATAATCCCTAGGATCTTGTCTTGTACATGGAACTAGCCAGACTTGCTTGTCTTGTCGGTCCTTGTGTCAGAACCACTTTATTATTATTGATATCATGGCCATCTGCAGTTTGGGATTTAATGACGAATCGGTTACTCCGGTTGTCGGGGTGGGCAGTCGGCGTAGGACGGCGTCCATGGCATTAAATAGCTGGGAACGGGCTAGGATCGTATTGCTATTCCCAGGACAGGGAGCTAGGATCCCACTGGAGCCGGACTATGGTATCAGTAGTCCAAGGGGATTGTTACTGGTACCACGGGAGGTGGCATAGGACATCCTCGGAGTCTCCCTCTTGCTTGTCTTGCTTGCATTTGCATGGATAGTGGATGATTGCTAGGATTCTTGTTATTGTTTCTATATATTAATCTCGTTTTATGCC
The DNA here is from genome assembly GCA_012931725.1 of Litsea cubeba. Classification (NCBI taxonomy): domain Eukaryota; kingdom Viridiplantae; phylum Streptophyta; class Magnoliopsida; order Laurales; family Lauraceae; genus Litsea; species Litsea cubeba. The sequence continues at coordinate 66,462,099 of CM022945.1, read as the reverse complement.
TAGCTTCGCATTCTTGTATTCATATGATCTTTTACCTGTCATTACTCTATACTTGATGCATGTCGTGTTTATTATGCTTTGTATATCTATTGCTCAACATGTTGTTGACTTTGTTCCTTAGTGTGCAGACACATCAGGTGAATACTTCTTCTACGAGGAGCAGGCACGTGAGGAGATCCCAGAAGATCTCCAACCAGCAGAGGAGGCACGAGAGTGGCGTGCCGATGACGTAGAGTAGTGTCATCACTTCAGGCACGAGAGAGATACATGGGGTTTTATTAGATTATTCTTTTATTCATTATTTTCTCTCGTTGGACCTTTACTTTCATTGATTTGTTCTTTACTGGCCTTGTATCTTGGGATGGCCAATGTAATAAATAACTTGAATTCTTAGTTTTGTCTATTCCTTCTTGCAACTTAAATTTAATGAGAGATTATTATTCATTGCTTAAGATTCCATATGGCTAGAGTTGTTTGGACTCTATTTGTATTGTACCACCTGAGGTTTGAAATATTAAATCCTCACCGCGGACTACGATCCGTGGGCCCAAAGGACAAAAATTTTAATTAGTCCTAAAATTCACTCTCCGGATCCGGTTATTTCTTTAATCGGGTTCGGGGGATGTGACAGATTGTTATCAGAGCAGTGGTTGGTTTCTCAGGGTAAAAATTTTAGAAACCATAGGACGCGTGTGAGGATTTTCGTTAGTTAGTAGGTTGATCTTTTAGTTTTGTTTCTAGCATTGTGATGTTAGTTTGGGGCATATAGGAACTAACCTTGAATATTTTGCAAAAATGTCATAAAAGGTACACTTTTAGTTTGTGGATTTGATGCTAAAGTTCTATTTGGTCCTGGATCCACACACTCGTTTGTTGCACCAGTATTTGCACTACATTTGGGGGAGGATAAGGAGATATTACCTTATGATTTGATAGTAGCTACCCCTGTAGGTAGACATGTAGCTTGTAATGTCATCTAGCCTAGGTCACTACGTAAAAAAGTCTCAAAAACGACAGTCCAGAACCGTCGTTTTCAACAAAAAACGACACATGCGTCCGTCGCTGGGTCTATCGTTCATTTTGTAGTCGCTTTTACAAAACCACAGTGAATAGCTGTCGGTAATCATAAAATAAACGACGGTTTTTACATATCGCTAATATTTAAATTAACGACGGCTACTAAACATCGTATAATTCGATCATTACCGACACATTAATACAATATGCCGACAGCTAAGAGCAGGATAAACGACGGTTTACATTTGTTGTTTTTTTAAAATTAATGAAAATTTAAAATCATAATTATATTATAAAACGACGGCTTAAAACCGTCGTTTTATTTTTTTTCTAGAAAAAAAATAATTGAAAAAAAATAAATATAAAAAAATTAAACCTGTTGAAATCAAATAATAATCACCACATGTACATCATCTACTCATCCATCCAAATACCAATATTCAAACATCCATTGAAACTCCATATATATCAATAGCTACTTACAAAATAACACTAAAAGTTAACATCCATACAATATTCAAAATTCAAAAAGTTGTCCATGAAGCAAAGCTCCATACAAATATCCAGTTATCCAAAATAACCGAACATCCATCCCATCATCAAAATCCAAGTAATATAGAAGAGAAAAAACTAGCAAGGAAAAGTCCTAAATGTATGCCAATCGATAATGTCTGTAAGCATAATATCTTCCATCTTCCTAACTCCGTCCATCAACTCGATGTCACCATCCACAATCTCATCTATAACAATTCTATAATAATCTGAATTGTCCGGTGATACCCCCATCAAACTCCCATAGGCTACGACTGTGCTCTTCCTTAAATGCATCAACTTGTATGTCCCTGTGAGTGTTGCTCTCGAGCTTACTTGTGTCTCTTGATGTGTGGATGGCGGTCTCACCTACATTAGAATTAAGAAACACATAATGTAAGTATTTTATCATACTCAATAATCTAAATAAGTCTATGGATCTACATTTTATATGTAAAGTTGTGTCTTACTCGAGAGGCACTCTCGTGATCGGTTGAAGACCGCATTTGCGTCCCACTTTGAGAAAGGGAAGCAACAATCTTCTTCATGTTCTCCATTCGAGATTTCAACCCATCCACCTCAGTCTCAAGGGCCGCATACGATTTGTGCTCTTCTTCATAAATTCTCTTATAAGGATTTGAATTATGCACGATTGACCTTGAGACACCCAACCCCAAGCCCCTGACACGTCCACGAGTATCGGTACCAAAAACCTATATCAAAAAATTAAAAAGGTCAATATCTGCTCTTGATATGTATTCATTGTTAAGTATTAATTAAAATCAAGTTGATATCTAAATATAAATATAAGATACCCGCATACCTTTGCAACCCCATCATTGTCGATATCATTATGTGCAATGGAGGGGTCATCGTCACACATTCTACTAAGCCTTTCCTGTAAAACAAATTGTTAAATAAAATACAATAGGAAATAACAATATCATAACTAGCATGACAAGTTTTTGGGCCAATCATGGACCCATGGACCCAATAGCAACAACTGAACTCAAAAGCCCTACTGACCCAATTGGATGAAACGCAATCTAAGTTGATGTTTACATTAACAGCAGAATGACCCAATTCTACTATATTAAGCTAAGACGTTTCTGGATAGGATTTTCACCTATTAAGGGATTTTGACTTCAATTTTTACTTCAACAAACATGTAAAGCATCTTAAACTGCTTCTCCTCTCCCACTACAACTACTTCATCAAAACTCAGCACTCACGTTCTCCCCCACGTCCCATACCCTGTAACTCCCTCCCATACTTTTTGAAGATAAAGCCACAGATGGATGAAAGGTTTTACGCCAAATTAAAACAGAGCATGGAAAAGGGATTTTTATCATTCATTCATGTATCCAAATCTTGCCCAGGGATGAAGAACCAATACCATACCATGGATTCATTCCATCAGTCGACAAAAATAATGCACTAGGTAAAATCATATTAGAAGTAACCATCCTAATACCAAGTCTTCATTCCATGACTTAGTTATAATACTACTACTATTCTACTGTCAATGAAAAAAAAAAACTACTTTATAAAATGTAGATTTCATCCCCACTCTCTCTTCTCTGGAAAGGTGATAAGATGTACTTTCCCTAATTTCAATTTTTTAGTTTATCAACTTCTATCTCGCACGCAACCTTTCGATTTATTGGTTTGTACTCATTGGTTTCAGGTTTTGGTCTCATTGGTCTGTCTTTGCAAATAGCCCGTCAATCAAAATTCCGGTACGAATGCATTTTATCTTCTTATTATATAATCAGTGACACATATAGTAGAGACTGTAATGTTTCATCTTATGCATATCAGATGTTTGTTATAAGGGTCATTGGTCTAAAATCTGATTGCTTCTGGGGGTTGGCTATTAATGCAAGATTCACTCATCTCTTCCATTAATTTTATTGCTTTCATCTCTAGCATCTTCATGGTTACATATGTGGCTTTTCGTGCTTATATAGTGATCCGATTTTGATTCAACTGTTCGACCATTAACATTTTATTAGGTCTTAACTTAATATAACTTTGTATCAAGAATATAGGTGAACAAATACAACTGTTCTTTTAGAATTATATAGCAACAGAGAACAAATACAACCATTAACATTTGGGCCGTTCTGTTTAGAAACAAATGGATCATTGTTGAAGGAGACTTTACCCAACAAACCTATATAATAATTGAACAAATGATGTCCTCATGTTAAACTACCTGAATAAATGGGTGGCCACACATGACATAACTGAACATAGTATATACCAAATGTGTAAAATCATATTTCAGTAGATGTAGAGAAGAAAACAGAGAGTGCTCACAATCATGGAACCCTTATCATCTACTTTTCCAAATTTCTTAATAGGAATCATGAGAGCAATGACTTTACCTACAAAGATCTCACATACTTCAATGCATGTCACATGACAGCCTCTAATCATCAATCCACTCATTCATACAAATGTAAGTCCTACAAATCCTAAACCCAACACACAAAAAGAGGTCCTCAATCACCCACCTTTTTAGTTATAGAGAAACTGTGGGTGCCACAGCACCACTAGCTTTTTTCCTCAGCAAATTTCCACATCCTGCTAGTTGGTTTCACTTTGTGCTTCCAAGCATAGTCTTTGGTGGGTTAAGTTTTCATAGCTCTTAAGTGATTTTGTACATGCAAAGCATTAGATTAATTATGGTTGTTTTTTTTTTTTATTTATGTTCTGAATGTGGGGCTGCATGATCCTCCTTAATGAAAATCTGATGAAAACTAGAATCATCAAAGTTGAATACAGATGGAATTTACCACATGGTGACTTGTAGCAGTGCCATCCTTCTTGTAATGAGTCTTGATAAAGATCTCACACCGGGTGACCTCCCTTTCGGGATGTTGTTGTTGCTGAAAATGGGAAACGAATGCATTACATAATAAATTCTCTGGTGCAAAAATAGATTATGAAAATCATACTTACCAACTCGTCAGCCACCCTTGCTTGCCCTTTCCTGCCAGAAGTATGTGGGCTCTTCAAAGATGCCCTTGCGGCCTTTCCTACCCTCCTCCTTAACTGTGCCTCGAATGACCCTTCTGAATCCACAAATTTCTCCCAATCTTCTCTTTTCAAGTATTGTGGTAAAGCATTCTTTCTCTCCGCGTCCGTGGCATATTTATCATATACTTTACATCGGAGATCGCATTTCCAATCCCTCCACGATGCATTCGCTCTTGTAAGGACACCTAGGCGGTGACATTCAGGAACATCAAAAAGTGTCTGCACAATCATAACATTTAATCATAAATCATGCATTGTTATAGTACATCAATACATTGTAAATCAGCAAGTAAAAATGGACAGACACTCACAAGGACATGCTTCCATACATCCTCCTTAAGGTGATGTGGAACTTTTTTCCAACTGTTGTAGGTTGGTGGCACATGAGTCTTCACAATCCGACCTATGTTAGAGGAAAAGGTTGCAGCAGTTGGCCCTATAGGCTGGCCAGCTGGATTGAATCTCAAATTGATGCGATGAGCTGTTACAAATATCATTAATGAAAATGAAAAATAATAAGGTTTATGGGTAAAGATGATTTCACTCGTGATACATACTCTCCATGGAAGATCTCGACGTTGGCATGGACGCAGACGCCGATGTTGACATAATGCCTACAACCACAAATATTAAAAATTAAAACTCTCATAATCATAATAATATAAGAATTTAAAAAAGCTTACATTAAAGAATATGCAATAAAAGGCAATAAGATATATTAAGTGATTATTTGAGTTAAATAAAGTCAGAGTAAAAGAAAAAAAGAGAGAGAGAGAAGTATGAATATTACGTGCGAAAAAGACATACATGATTAATCCTCGTCACCAATGACATCATCCTGTAATGCTTCTGTTAAGGCATTTTCATTCATTCTTGGCTCAAAGGCTAAGGGATCTTCAAAAGAATCCACATCTTGGTTTAATCTCTTTGGAGCATCTAAGACAACATGCCATTCTTCCTCGGGTCTGCTATGATCTTTGCAATAGAAGACCTGAGTTGCTTGTTGAGCAAGAATAAATGGCTCATCATCTTCTTTTATATTTCTTTTTAACCTTCTCAAGTTAACATATATCAAATTTGTTTCTGGATCAACTCTACATCCATGGTCATCTTCTACACGCACCCAATCACAATAGAGTAGGACATGTTTGAAGTCATAGTAGTCCAGCTCAAGAATTTGTTTGACAATGCCATAGTGAGTGACTTCTTCATGTATGAGGTTTGTGTCCTTGGCATTTCTCCTGAAAGGAGTTATTGCCTTCATTGAAACCCCACTGTTTTGTGTTGTTTTATTCATTTCCGCATCAGCAGTATAAAAAACATAACCATTTATTGCATATGCAGCATATGAAATGGCCTTAAAGCTCGGTCCATCAGCAAGCCTTTTGATGGTACAATTTTCTTTACTTTCTAATTGAATTCTAAGCCAAGGAATGTAGTCCAGCGCCTTTTCGAGTCGCACAGTCCCTTTTCGATATCCAGTTGAAAATCTTTGGCTTTGAAGGTATTCAGCGTATCTCCTGTAATCAATCATACATTGTGATGGCGCTATAGGTCCAAAGAAATAAAATTTTACAAAGGATTTAGTCAAGTTTCTGCTTACCTCTCCCACTCAGCATTCTCAATAGAATGAAGCAATACCCACTTGCGTGCTTGTTGATATTGCACATTTTGAAGATTATAGTCCTTCCCCTTTTTATCGATAAGGTATGCACACTCACCACCCTCATCCATCCATATCTCATGTCCTTGTTTATGGCTCTTTTTTTACCGTCAGGCATGTAATTCATGGCATACAACATAGACTCTTCCATAAGGAAGCATTCTGCAATAGAACCCTCTGGATATGTTTGATTGACTACATATTGTTTAAATGTCTTCATCTTCCTAATACAAGATACCTAAATTAGATTCCGAAACAAACTTGAGATTAATAAGCATAATGAATTGAAATTAATCAAAATATTTTAATTACCGCTCAAAAGGATACATCCATCGATATCTAACAGGTCCACAAAGTTGCACCTCCTCCGCCAAATGCACAACAAGGTGTGTCATGGAAACGAAAAATGAAGGCGGGAAATACTTTTCAAAGACACATAGGGTTTCCACGATGAGTTCTTTCATCTTTGAAAGTTCTTCACGATTGATAACCTTTGAACATAAGACATTAAAGAATATCGATAAATTTCGAATGGCTGCACGTAGTGGCTTATGTGACTCAAATGCGTGCATTAGTAGCACGGGTAGTAATTGTTGCATGAGAATGTGATAATCATGCGATTTGAGGTTTTTAAGCTCTCTATCCTCCAAGCACACCTTGTGCTTCCAATAGTCACTCATGCGACTTGAGGTTTTTAAGCTCTCTATCCTCCAAGCACACCTTGTGCTTCCAATAGTCACTGTACCCAATAGGAACTTTCAAATGATACAGCGTTTTACATATCAAGTCTTTCTCATGTTGGGATAGAGTGTAAGGAGCTTTTGGACAAGTCAACTTGCCATTTTTTTCCACAGGCCACAACTTTTTCCTAATTCGCATATCCATCAAATCTTGGCGAGCTTTAAGACCATCCTTACTTTTATCCTTTGTATTCATAATTGTCGCAAATAGATTTTCTGCCACATTTTTCTCCACGTGCATCACATCCAGATTATGGCAAATGGGCAAATCCTATAAAACGATTTATTAATGTTAGTATGGAAGTTCAACATATAGTATAATTTAAATGATAAAAACATATTATAGCGCACCTTCCAATAAAGCAAGTCAAAAAAATTGATCTTTTTTTCCATGCAGTGATCTCGTTCTCCTCCGCACTTCTTTTCCTCTTCTTGAGCGTTACCCTTCCAAAATGAGTCTGAATAGTTTCCATTTTTCGTAATACCTCGGAACCACTTAAACGCTTGGGATGCTTTCCATGCTCTTCTTTTCCATTAAATTGTGATTTTTGGCTCCTGAATGGATGCTTCATATTTATTAAGAATTTCCTGTGGCCCATGTAAGCATACTTCCTTCCATATTTTAGTCGCACTGAATCAGTCTCTTCACTACACACAGGACAACCATACTTTCCTGCTGTCCTACAACCTGACAAATGGCCATATGCAGGGAAGTCATGTATAGCCCATAACAAAATTGCTTTCATTGAGAACCTACTTTTACTGTAAGAGTCATATGTTATGGCTCCGGTGGACCACAAGTCATTCAACTCATCCACCAATGGCTGTAAGTATACATCAATGTCATGTCCTAGAGCTTTCTTCCCGGGAATCAATAATGTTAACATAGTAAACTCTTTGTGCATGCATAGAGATGGAGGAAGATTGTATGGAACAATCATAACAGGCCAACAACTATATGAGTTATTATTGTTTCCAAAAGGATTAAATCCATCTATTGCAAGTCCCAGACGAACATTACGTGCCTCTGATGCGAAGTTAGTCCATTTACGGTTTACGTTTTTCCAACACGAGGAATCAATTGGATGACGCATAATTGATTCATTCCGTACTAAGCTCGCACTTGCATGCCATGTCATACTCTCCGCAATCCAGGGTATACTATACATTCTTTGCAACCGTCGAGTTAATGGAAAGTATCTTAGCTTCTTCCATGGCTTAGGTTTGTTTCTTGGCTTTGATACATTCTCTGGTTTCCATCTGCTTTCACCACACGTGGGACAATAAATTTTATTTTCATGCTCTTTCCAATAAAGTATGCAATCATTTTTGCAAGCATGGATAATCTTGCACTCCATACGTAAAGAATTTATCATCTTTTTGGCCGCATAGGTGTTATTAGGCAAATTGTTCTCATCTGGTAGAATATTTTTGAACATATGTAACAACTCTGTTAAACATTCATTTGACCACTTATGTCGAGCCTTCATGCTCAATAAATCAACCGTCACCGACAACTTTGTATGTTCAACTCGACACGAGGGATAAAGTGGTTGTATTGCATCCTCCATCAACTTCTTTTGACAAATATTCTCCGGTGAATCATCCTGAGCTTGAGGAAATTCTTCATCATTAATTTCATCAAAATTGGCAGATGAACAATCCCCTACTTGACCTTCAACGGCGTTCTCACCATGCACATGTCCAAATAAGTCATTCACCATATCGACCATTCTCGAGAATGCATCTTCATTACCGCTGCCATTGCCTACATTGACACGACTATGAGGATGTATTTCTCCATGGTGGAACCATGTTGTGTAAGTTGTATCTATACCATCACATATTAAATGTGTACGAATATCTCTTAATGTCTTCTTCCCTCCTATCAAATTACGGCACTTGACACAAGGGCAGCAATACCAGTCATCACCGCCTAATTTCTGTTTATTAGCTCTTATGAAATCAAAGAATGATTCAATGCCTTCTAAGTATTCATTAGAAAGCCTGGGTGCCGTCATCCACTCTTTGCTTGGGGCCATGTTCTGAAAAAATAAATCCGTGGAATAAGGTACACAAAATGGTTAAATACATAATGTGACTCAATTCCCATATGGTAAAATCCATGGAATTAGTGCAATTAATCTTTAATAGAGTCGTATAGTCATGGTAAAGGAACTTAGGTTTAAACTATTCAAACAATATGCATGCTCAACGCCCTTCGTCCCAACCCACTTATAACTATCTCACGAAGCCTCTTTTAAATGGTCATGATCCACCCGGGCCCACTAAATCACAAATAAATTAGGATGCCACTCTTCTCTTCATCCCATTTCCAAGGAAAGTAAAAAAAAAAAAAGATGGAAAGAAAAAAAAACATTTAAAAGAATTCATAATGATAATGTAAAAACCCATTTAAGTACCTTTTAGATGGAAATAATTAGCAACTGAGGAGGACTCACAAAATCCTACCATTTAAAAGAACACATGCATCTTCGGCAGAGGAATAAGAGAACAAAGATGAGAAGGAAAGTAAATAGCTTTTCAATAAAAAGAGAGAAAAAAAAAAAAAAAACAAGGTCATACTAATGGTGTGTGGAGAAAGAGAGAACACAGAGTAGGTCTTGGTCTATGTGTAATAGAGAGGAGAATTCCATGAAAAACATGAATAATTTCAACCACGCAAATAAAAATCATTTAATCATGAATAAAATCAACCCTAAAATTAGCTAGGAAAATATGATCCTATCACAGATTACTTCAATCACACACACATGTTCATTTAGGAACATCAACCCATTTCATTCCAAGACAATATTTTATCACTGAAATAAGAAATTAGAGTTATCCTAGTTGTTTGTAAGACAATATAAACATTCACTTACAACTAACTATTAAAATAACCCGTATATATATAGGTGGATGCATGATTGGATAAATATTTTCACATGAAAGAAACAATTTACATCAGAAACATGTCTCCAATCCACACCAATAAACAACAAGGATGTTAGTGAAGTGGACTTACCACAATGACAACAAGAGTACAAGTTACTTTCCCATGACCCTCAAAGAAAAGCAATTGAGCTGCAAGAAGGGAAGGTACATCATGAGTAAACACGAGGAAAAATTAACAATAAAAACCATGTATTAAGGTGAAAAAACAAAAGTGACTAAACAATTCTCAGAAAGAATCTTGCAACTGTTGATTAACTACTACTTCAAACCACAGTAACTAAACAAAATGAGATTCAGTTTCTAAAATACTTCTACACATGTTGCAAGATTTGGAGTATCACCATTGGCCATCATCATCATGACAATATTTGGGAGTGTTATGGTTGCTGCAGATCCCATATGGACCGCAACCAGCATATAGGCTGCACCTGTCTCGCGGTTGAAACCAGACCAAGCTTCATGAATTGGACTCATCATGCCATATCTGACAATGAAGTTGGCCTGATGTGTCCATCACAAGCCTTGTCTTGTAATACATGCCTGAATACTCAAAGGAAAGCTCATCATTGGTTCTTGTAGTAATGAAATGGAACGAGAAGTCATTGTTTGCTTCCGGTGTCTTGTCATAAGTTCTTCTGTTCCAGTATCCACTTCTCCAGTAAGGGACTGATTTGTTCCATATAAAGAACTGGTCTGAATCATGCTGATCAGTCCCAAATGAGAACATTCCAGGATTTGGGTACACACATTCAACAAAACCAAAAAATTATGAGCACCCAAAGGAAACCCCAAAACCTACCCCAGCCCCTGCACCCAGACCCAATCGGCCTACCCCATTGCCAATCCACAATCCCCAAGACCTAATTGAAACCCTACAACTTCAATCGACCATCTTGAAACCTGTCGACCCCCATCCCCTGCGCAGAACCTCAGTACTCCCTCTGGCTCCCCCTACTTCATCACCCCCATCTCTCCATCATCGTTTCTCTCTTCCCTCACCAGCTGGAATGCTATCCACCATCATCCTCCATCTCTCCGTTCCTCTCCTGCACGCAGCGCCGTCCCCTCCCAGCACCCATTCCATCTTCATACCAGTGCAGAGGACCCACACAGCACCGCCTCCTCCGCCTCGCCGCTGGACTCCGGACTCACCCCATCTCCTCCATCTCCCCCTGAACTCACCCCTGCATCCTCACACACACCACCTGCGCCCTACGTACACCCTCTCTCCCTTCTTCTTTCTTTCTTTTTCTCTTCCTCTGCTCCTCTTCACTCCCTTTCTTTTTCCTTCTCTCCTTCCTCTTCCCCATCTTCCGCTCCCTGCCGCAGCCCCTGCGCACGCACCACCTCTATCTTTCTTTTCCTTTGTTTCTTTTTCTTTCTTCTCTTCTTCTTCCTCTCCATCTTCTTCTCCCACCGCACCTCGTACCACACCTGTACACCCACCTGCACTGCTCCTCCCTTGCGCACATACAGACCACCTCCTTCCTTTCTCTTTCTCTTCCTCTCCTCCACTGCAACACACACCCATGCACACAGCCGAACCCGAGCCCCTGCCCAAATCTACTTTCCTTCTTGGTCCCAGAACAAAAAAAAAAATAAAACAGAGAAAGAACAAAGAGGAGGAGACGAAGGGAAAGAGGAGGCGTACCTGGATCTGCTTCACCCACTGAGTCTCCGCGAGACGTTGCCGGAAGGGAGAGACGCCAGCGAGAGACAGACAAGACGATTTTGGGGACCAGACGATTAGGGCGCGCGAAATGAAAGAGGCGCATTTGGGGACCAGACGAACGCGGGAGAGAAAAAGGCAGCGCGCGGGAGAGAACTTTAGGAAGCGACGGTCTGAATTCTTTGATCTTTTTAATGAGTTTATATGAGGATAAATCTGCTGTGGTTTTGGGGGAAAACGAGAGATAATAATCGTCGTTATTACCGACAGTTTTTAGCCGTCGAAAATCCCGTAAAATTCCGTCGTTTTTCATCCATTTTGAGGTAGTGGGTGTAGTATTCAGATTGGAGAAGTTAAGCTGACTGTCAGTTTGATCATCTTACCTATGGCGGAGTTTGATGTAATACTTGGTATGGATTGGTTAGCAGCTAACCTAGCAGTGTTAGATTGTTTTAACAAGACCGTGAAGTTGCAGAGTGCAAACCGTAGTGTTGAGTTTATTGGAGCTGAAAAGCCCATCTCCACTCGGATGATTTCCGCATTGAAGGCAGAGCGTTTGATGAGGAGCAGATGCGAAGGGTTTATCACATTTATTGCAGAAGATAAGGAGTCCAAGTCTGTTGATGAGATTCCAGTGGTGCGAGAATTCCCGGATGTGTTCCCGGATGAGATTCCTAGTTTGCCACCTTCGTGAGTTGGACTTCACGATTGAATTGCAGCCAGGGACAACACCTATTTCGAAGGCCCCGTATAGGATGGCACCAGCAGAATTAAAAGAGTTGAAAACTCATATTGGAGATTTGTTGGATAAGGGTTTTATCAGGCCCAGTGTTTCACCATGGGGAGCTCCGGTGATATTTGTGAAGAAGAAGGACAGGACTATGAGGATGTGCATAGATTACAGACAGTTGAACCAGATGACTGTTAAGAATAAGTACCCGTTACCAAGGATCGATGAGCTATTCGATCAGTTGCAGGGAGCCCAATTCTTTTCGAAGATAGATCTGTGTTCCGGTTATCATCAGTTGCGAGTCAGAAAGGAGGATGTTCCTAAGACTGCATTCCAGACAAGATATGGACATTTTGAGTTTCTTGTGATGCCTTTTGGATTGACAAACGCTCCATCAGTTTTTATGGCATTGATGAATAAGGCATTTGCTCCTTTCTTGGATCAGTTTGTGGTAGTCTTCATAGATGATGTATTGGTGTACTCGAAGACTAGGGAAGAACATGAGCATCAGTTGAGAACATCTTTGCAGCTTTTGAGGGATAACCAACTGTATGATAAGTTGAGCAAATGTGAATTTTGGTTGGAACAAGTGGCATTTTTGGGCCATATAATCTCTAAGGAATGACTGACCGTGGATCCCAAGAAGTTGCAGCAGTTGTCAATTGGAGTAGCCCGCGGAATGTAGTGGAGATTCGTAGTTTTCTTGGACTTGCAGGTTACTACAGAAGGTTTGTGAAAGGATTCGCTACTATAGCATCTCCGTTGACTAAGTTGACGAGGAAAGATATTCCATTTGTATGGACGGAGGGGTGTGAAAAGAGTTTCCAAGAGCTGAAAACCAGATTGACTACAGCACCTATACTTGCCTTACCCGCTGGAAGTGGAGGATTTGTGATTTTCACAGATGCATTAGGAGTAGGTTTGGGATGTGTTCTCATGCAACATGACAAGGTGATAGCCTATGGATCGAGGCAATTAAAGGATTATGAGAAGAAGTATGCCACACATGACTTGGAGTTAGCAGCAGTGGTGTTTGCATTAAAGTTGTGGATGCATTATTTTTATGGAGAGAGATTTGAGGTGCATACAGATCACAAGAGTATGCAATACATGTTTACACATGGAGATCTGAATAACAGGCAGAGAAGATGGATGGAGTACATAAAGGATTATGATTTTCCGATCAAGTACCATCCTGGAAGAGTGAATGTGGTAGCAGATGCTCTCAGTAGGAAGGCAGCATTTAGTGGATGTATAATGCCTGAATGGAGATGGATGGAGCAGTTCAGAGACATGGATGTGGAAGTCTGGCCAGTTAATGAGAAGGTCCTAGTTGCTACTATGGGAGTTTGGGAGCCAGAGATAGTTAACAGGATCAAGGAATGCCAAAAGGATGATCCAGAACTACAGAGAATCATTGAACATGTAGATGACAAGCCAGAGTTCAGATTGATAGAGGGAGTTTTGTACCATAAGAATAGGTTGTGTGTGCCAGATGTTCAAGATATCAAGTCAGAGTTGATGACAGATGCGCACCACACCAGATATTCTATTCACCCAGGGAGTACCAAAATGTATCAGAATTTGAAGAATCACTATTGGTGGGTGAAAATGAAGAAAGAGATTGCAGAATTTGTCTCCAGGTGTATGACTTGTCAGCAGATTAAGGCAGAGCACAAGAAGCCTCCTGGTTTACTTCACCCGTTGGAGATTCCTCAGTGGAAATGGGAGAACATCACCATGGATTTCGTGTCAGGGTTGCCAAACACCAAGAAAGGCAATGATGCTATTTGGGTGATTGTGGATAGATTGACTAAATCAGCCAATTTCTTGCCATTCAAGACTGGTCAATTTATGGACAAGATGACTAAGATGTACAGAGACAATATAATCAAGTTGCATGGAGTGCCTAAGTCCATAGTGTCCGATCGAGACACTAAGTTTGTCTCTCGGTTTTGGTCTACTTTCCAGTCATCTATGGGTACTCAGTTGAAGTTCAGCACAGCTTACCACCCTCAGACAGATGGACAATCAGAGCGTACAATTCAGACACTGGAAGATCTCCTCAGAGCATGTGTTTTGGATTTCAAGGCGAGTTGGGATGAGAGTTTGCCTCTATGTGAGTTTGCCTACAACAACAGCTATCATTCAAATATTGGTATGGCACCATTTGAGGCATTGTACGAAAGAAGATGCAGAACCCCGGCATGTTGGGAGGAAGTTGGAGTTCGGAGTTTTCATGGCCCCTCAAAGATTGCTGATTCCAGTGAGAAGGTCAGAGTTGTACAAATGAGAATGAAGGAGTCTCGTGATCGTCAGAAGAGCTATGCAGACAAAAGGCGGAGACCTTTAGAATTCCAGGTTAGGGATATGGTTTTCCTGAAAGTGTCTCCAATGAGAGGTGTTGTCAGACTTGGACAGAAAGGGAAGCTTGCCAAGAGGTTTGTGGGACCGTTTGAGGTTAAGAGCAAGATTGGAAACGTGGCTTATCGTCTAGTGTTACCGCCAGATTTAGCAAGTGTGCACGACGTATTTCATGTTTCAATGCTTCGGAAGTATATTCCAGATCCCACCCCACGTGTTGCAGCACGAGCCACTTCAGCTTCAGGCGGATGTCACCTACGTGGAGCGTCCAGCGCAGATCATCGAAACTAAGGAGGTAGTGTTGCGTACTAAGACCATCCAGTGGGTCAAAGTACAGTGGGAGAACCATGGTCCAGAGGAAGCTACTTGGGAGCTGAAGGATCAGATTCTGAAGGCATACCCCTATCTTTTTCCAGATGAGGTATGTTTAGGCATTTGGGGACCAAATGTTCTTTTTATTTGTGAGAGTTGTAAGGTCTGTGACCTTACTAGGTCAGTTGGGCCCAATACCCGTCCCGTTGACCCATATATTATTAATTATTTTATTTAACTATATTTTAGATATTTAAGTGGGTTTAGCGCATGAGCGAGTTTCTTTTAGCATTAGAATAGTATTTGTGAAGTTTCGTTTGATTCCGAGTTCGTTTGATCATAGCAGGGGATAGTTTGCAATTTAGGAAAAATTAAGTGTTTTTCCGAAATATTCCAAACGTCGTGATTTTCGGGTTCGTTGGAAAGGTCTCATCATTCTGATGATTTTTGTCTCTTGACTCATAACGATCCGACGATCAGAAACCTTTCAAGTGGTCCATTCTTCACTGGACCCACTTAAAGGGTAAATTAGTCATTTCCTCTTAATCCTCTTCTTAAACGAGTTTGCCCTAATCTTCTTCTCTTTTCTCTGCAAACGGAAAAGATAACCAGCAGCCCATCATTTTCTTCTTCCTTTCTCAAGCCAGATCTCTGCCCTAGAAAACTCTATTCGGAGATCTGATCCGCTAGGATTCATCCTCGCTATCCCCTCTTGCTTCCGGTATCAACCTGGTAAGGTTTCTAGTAACTTCATCTTTTTCTGTCATCTTCCTTATGGTTTAGATTTAGGTTGAATCTTAATTCTTTTCCTACCTATCTTTTTTTTTTGCTTCCTAGTTTGCGTTTATCGGGTTAGATCGGGGATTTCGGAGTAGAAAAGCTTCTCCTCGAATTTCACCCAATTCCAATCTTCACTTTGGGTTGAGGCAAGTAGATCTACAATTCATATATATGCATGTATGTTGTTTTCATTTGATTGGCCATGTTTCTTATAGATTCCCCTTAATTTCAAGCATGTTCTTGTTGATTTGGGATTTTATGTTAGGTTAAATATTTGGGTAATTGGAATAAAATGGATAATTATATGATCATAGGTTGTTTAGAATTAATTATTGATTCAATGGAATGGAATTGATGGTTGGGGAGAGCAGGAGGCTCTATTTACGCAGGTTGAAGCCTCTGGGAAGGTTTGGAAATGGAGGAAATTGAAATGGGGAAGAAAGAGCTCAGAAATGGCCTGAACCCATACGAGTTTCGTACTGTCGGTTCAGTGTCGGCCAACCGAATGCATATGGAGCTGGGGTTGAACGATGCTTATCATGATTGTACACCAAGGGATGTTTCCCTAATAGCATCGTCGATCCAAATTCCACACGTACTTTGTTAGAATACGGGGAATACAGAGATGACACCACTTACTTAGGATTGGATTGTAATTCCTCCTTGACTTTGACTTGTATCCGTTGTTTATGTTCCTTGTAAACTCTCTTAACATAAAACATATAATCAATTATGAAACATAAATTCTTATAGAATTTAGGACTTGGACCTGACTTAGAGTGTACCTTAGAAAACCGTGTCTTGTTTGATAAACATGACTGGCTAGTGATGGAAGGGATTATCTCGTGTTGCTTGTCTTGTGATATCTTGAATAAGATAATCCCTAGGATCTTGTCTTGTACATGGAACTAGCCAGACTTGCTTGTCTTGTCCGTCCTTAAGTCAGAACCACTTTATTATTATTGCATATCATGGCCATCTGCAGTTTGGGATTTAATGACGAATCGGTTACTCCGGTTGTCGGGGTGGGCAGTCGGCGTAGGACGGCGTCCATGGCGTTGAATAGCTGGGAGCGGGCTAGGACCGTGCTGCTATTCCCAGGACAGGGAGCTAGGATCCCACTGGAGCCGGACTATGGTATCAGTAGTCCAAGGGGATTGTTACTGGTACCCCCAGGAGGTGGCATAGGACATCCTCGGAGTCTCCCTCTTGCTTGTCTTGCTTGCATTTACATGGATAGTGGTTATTGTTAGATGATTGCTAGGATTCCTGTTATTGTTTCTATATATTAATTTCGCTTTATGCCTAGCTTCGCATTCTTGTATTCATATGATCTTTTACCTGTCATTACTCTATACTTGATGCATGTCGTGTTTATTATGCTTTGTATATCTATTGCTCAACATGTTGTTGACTTTGTTACTTGGTGTGCAGACACATCGGGTGAATACTTCTTCTACGAGGAGCAGGCAGGTGAGGAGATCCCAGAGGATCTCCAACCAGCAGAGGAGGCACGAGAGTGGCGTGCCGATGACGTAGAGTAGCGTCATCACTTCAGGCACGAGAGAGATACATGGGGTTTTATTAGATTATTCTTTTATTCATTATTTTCTCTCGTTGGACCTTTACTTTCATTGATTTGTTCTTTACTGGCCTTGTATCTTGGGATGGCCAATGTAATAAATAACTTGAATTCTTAGTTTTGTCTATTCCTTCTTGCAACTTAAATTTAATGAGAGATTAATATTCATTGCTTAAGATTCCATATGGCTAGAGTTGTTTGGACTCTAATTGTATTGTACCACC
Source organism: Litsea cubeba (assembly GCA_012931725.1). Classification (NCBI taxonomy): domain Eukaryota; kingdom Viridiplantae; phylum Streptophyta; class Magnoliopsida; order Laurales; family Lauraceae; genus Litsea; species Litsea cubeba. Next base: position 66,444,484 of record CM022945.1, on the reverse strand, counting down.
TGAGGTTTGAAATATTAAATCCTCACCGCAGACTACGATCCGTGGGCCCAAAGGACAAAAATTTTAATTAGTCCTAAAATTCACTCTCTGGATCCGGTTATTTCTTTAATCGGGTTCGGGGGATGTGACATCCACTCTCCTAAAAAAAGCTCAGTTTCAATGATTGCCAACCCCTTTTGGCAAAAGTTCAGCAGCGGTTATCCAGATGGAAGGCTAAAGTTTTATCTTATGCAGGTAGACTGGAGCTAATCAAGTCTACGATATACTCTTTCCCTCTATTTTGGCCGATTGTCTTTTTCCTCCCCCAAGCTACGCTGCATGCTCTAGATCGTCAGGTCAGAGATTTCTTTTGGAATTGCTGGTCTCCTCATTATATTCATCCTATAGCTTGGGACTCCATTTGCCAACCAATTGATATTGGTGGTCTTGGCATTCGATCTATCTATGGCGTCGCTAAGGCTGCATTACTAAGACAAGTGTGGAATGTTGTCATTAACAAACACACTTGTTGGAACATATGGGTTAATGCAAAAAATTTGAAAGGGCACTCTTTTTAGGATATTTCAACTCCAAAAAGGGCATCTTGGGATTGGAAAGGCATCTTATCTCTCAGACAAGTTGCCTTACCACACATAAAATTTCTGATTGGGAATGGTCATCTCACACACTTCTGGACTGATCCTTGGCTCAATGGTGGGAGATTAAAGGATTGTTATGGGGAACGAGCAATTAAGGACATAGGTATGAGCACTGATATCAGAGTAAGCTTGTTTATTCAGAATGATGGCTTGAATTTACCAATCCTAACTACAAATGAGGTGATGGATATTTACCAGGTTATTTCTAGTGAAGTTAAGCCATGGAGGGAGTTTGATGATGAAATTATCTAGACTCTAGACGATCATGGCCAGTTCTCTTTGAAGTCTGCTTACAAGTTAATTCGTAACATCTCTAGCCAACAGTTGCAGTAGACATCAGCATATGGTTTAAGGGATGTCTCAAAAAGCATTCAATTTGTGGTTGGATGCTTTTCAGAGGTAGACTCAAAATGAACGATTTCCTTCTTCAGAGAAATGTTGATTGTGATTCTTGTTGTGTCCTTTGTGACTGCACGTGGGAGACAGCCTCACATCTCATGCTTCATTGCCCATATTCTCAAGAGATCTGGAGTCTCGTTCTATATAAATTGAATTTGATTCCAATAGCTTGCAGTGATGCTTATGAATTGCTACAATCATTTACTTCTCGACTGGACCAACAAAGTGAAGAAGCCCTAACTCTTGGAAAACTTCTTTTTAATGCCTTTGTTTGGCACATATGGGCAGAGAGAAATTGCAGAATATTCAGGGCAACATCAACCTCTAGTATAGCTCTTACACAGAAAATCATTCAGGTGGCTACTACTAGAATTCTTTATCTTGGCTTCAGTTTACCTCAAAACGTTTAATGTCATTGGAATGTTCCCCCGAATGTTCAAAAGCACTACGCAAGGATGGTTACTAAGAGGCGCCATGGGTGGAGACTTTCAATTGTTCCAACTAGACAGGTGTTAATTGGTATTTTATAGCAGGATCTTCATCAACCAATCAAGGGGCACATAGAGCAACTGCTTAACTATTATGAAGGGACTTTTCACATTTTGCAGATTGTTCCAAACTATGTACCTAGCATTACCATCGAGACTGAAATCCCTATTTAGCAGTGTCTTCTCAATCCAAACCAATCAGAATGGCCCATGCGATTTCAATCTAGAAGACTAGACTCGGTGATCACTAGATTTGAGCAGGTGCATTTCTCTTTGGTTTACCCTTCAACATTGAGATTTAGTAAAGTCATTACCCGAATGTTTGGCACCGCTATGAGTGATGTAAATAACCTTGGGCAGTTATAACTTATATACCTCAAATGATTAGTAAATTTCATGGGTAGTAAATCTCATTTGCTACATTGTTTTGTTAATATTCAGCTGTCTTCTAGTTTTTTGGATTTCATGATGAGGTATGCCCCATTGGGAGGTTCTAAGATCCCTGTTTGGGTGACTTAGACTCCCTTTTCTTGTATTATATTTTTTTCGAGAAAATGAAGAACCAACTTAATCTTAAAAAATAAAAAAAAAAAAAAAAAAAAACTAATCAAAGAGAGATAAGCTTCCTATATTTCGGTCAATCTAGGTAGTAGTTTCCAAAAGGTGTTACAACTTTAAGTTGTAAGAAAAGCCACACATCCAAGCTTGAATGTTTCAAGGGAAGCTCACACATGTAGGCTCACATGCATTCAGAAATTGCACCACAAAATCTGAAAATTCAAATTTGGAGTTTTTCTTTTGCCAAAGTGGGCCCAAGTTTAAGAGAATTCAAGAGGAAGTCCTTGCTCGCTAAGGAATCCAAATAAGCAACTCTTTTCCAAAAAAGGCTAAAATCTCTCTAAAGTTGCCAAGAAACTCACCTTAACATGGGATCTAAGAGAAGAAGTTGCAAAAGAGTAGGAAGCCAAGAGAGAAAGGAGGAGGCAAACCAAAAGATAACAGCTAGAAGGGCCGGCTCAAGACAATTTGAGGCATAAGGTGACAATCTTAAATGAGGCATCAAATTATCTTTTCTTCTCTCTCTCCTTTTAAGTTTTGAGTACCTTTATTCGTGTTTATCATTTATAAATTATAACTAATATTATTTACAAAATGGAAATTTAACAGCATCAACCCTCCTAAACACCATATTATTGCAATTGATCTCAATAAAAAATAGCAGACATATTGAGCCCTGAATCCACGTTTTTTTTTTTTTGTCTTTTAGCGCTATAGTCGATATCGACTATCCCTGTGTGTCTACTAAAGACCGAAACCCCTTTTTCTCCATTCGTCTTCTTCCACTTTTTCCCCTTTCATCTCTTCCTCGATCTCTCTCTTTTTCTCTCTTTCTCTCTGCAATTAATCTCAAATCACAATCTTTGAGAAGGAGGAAGAAGGAAAGAAAAAGCTGGTGTGTGTGTGCAGATGAGATGCACGGAGATGGAGGTGTGCATAGGGGCTGTGAGGGCGGAGTGCAGTAGGAAAAAGAGGGAGAAGGAAGAAAGAAAGAAAGGGCGTGTGCATTGGCGTGGAGTGCAGTGGGTGGGGGGGGGGGTTGCTTCATATGGGGAATCCTTTATGAGTTTCTTTTGTTTAAAATATGTCCATTATAAGCTTGCAGGAGATGGAGAATGGAGGTCCTTTATGAGTTTCTTCTGTTAAAAATATGTCCATTATAAGCCTGCAGGAGATGGAGAATGGAGGTTGGGTTAGGGAGCAGAGCAAGGCAGCTAAGAGAAAAGTGATCGCTGGATGGGAGGATGTCACTACGGTGTTTGTGGATAACTTACCAGAATTTATGCTGGCTTACTGGCTGAGAGAAACGTGTTGCAGGTTCGTGAAAGTGGTTGATGCTTTCATCCCGGACTCTAGTATGAGAGGGGCTGGAAAATGCTTTGGATTTGTTCGGTTAAGGGAAAATAGACTTGCTTTGAAGTGTATTGAAGCTTTGAATGGCAGCAGTGTTATTGGTAGGATGATTATTGTCAAGATAGCTTCATTTGGCTGGTCACAGAGGCGGAAAAGATCTGGTACAGATTCAGGCGAGTAATACAGAGGTGAACACTAACTTTGCGGTTGGAAACCAGGGTCTTAATGGGACAGAAATCTGGAGAGCTTCTCAGATAGCAGGTCTGCTGGTTAAAGGGGAAATGGTTAAGAAGAGAGAGCATTTCTATTGAGAAGAAGGTTGTCGTGGGTAATTCCAAGTGGCTGTTGATTGGGGAGGTAAGATGGGAAGGGGCTATTCCCCAAATCAAGAGCTTTTGTGAAACCTGTGGTATAGGCAAAGTCAAATTGGCGAGGTTGGGGGGAAGGAAGATCTTGATTTCCATGAAGGTGTTCGATGAAATGACGAAGAGAAAGGAGAATGAAATTTCACGCTCATTTCTCTTATTTTTCTCATGGAAAGAAGTCTACTACTGTTGTGGGGTTTGTCATTCATTGATTTTGCTTACTAGGAGATATTGGAGGAGAGGAATTAGAGAACATGGGTGGGGTTTTCATTCATTGATTTTCGTGATTTTCAAACAGATTTCATGTATATATTTTTTGAAATGTAAGGTCAAGACACAATGAACTTGTAATGTTGTGAATGGTTTCCCCCTATTTGAGATGTTTGAAGTGTGCTTGAGGTGTTTGAACTGTGTTTGAGATGTCCGAACTCTTAAGCTTTTGAAATGTCTAAGTGAAGGACCGAAACCTTCCCCACCAAAACTCTCTACTATGACGTCCAAAGATGAATTGGTATTGGTTGAATCGGTGGAAGAATTTTTTGGGGGATGCAAGAGTTAATGCGAACTCCTCTTTGGTTGGTATTAATATTTGGTGTTAATGTGATGGAATATGCAGCCATCTAGACAATGTAATCTCCACATAGAAGAGATTTTTTGGAAGGGGATGCACATGTTAATGTCATCATATCCATTTTAATTGGTGTTAATGTGATTGATAGAAGATGTAGCCATGATGGGCTTGCACATTTTGTTGAGCATTTTTTTGAAGGGCACAAGTGCTAAACATACTTTTCCCTTTTATAAGAATCGCCCTTTTTTGGAGTTATATGTTATTGAGAACTTATCTATGATAATAAAATGGTTGTTTGTATTGTCCCGTTATTGATGTTTTTATTTTTCCCACTTTTATTATTGAAAATGATTAGCTAACCCCATCTAGAGCTACACTCAGTTAGTTATAGTATTATAACATAGTCGATATCGACTATGACTATGTTTTTTTATGTTTCAGCTAAATAGTCGATATCAACTATGACCGTGTTTTTTATGTTTTAGCTAAATAGTCGATATCGACTATGACTGTGTTTTTTATGTTTCAGCTAAATAGTCGATATCAACTATAACTGTGTTTTTTATGTTTCAGCTAAATAGTCGATGTCGACTATGACTGTGTTTTTTATGTTTCAGCTAAATAGTTGATATTGACTGTGACAATAGTCGATATCGACTGTGACTGGTGTTTTTTTAGGTTTCAGCTAAATAGTTGATATCGACTATGATTGTGTTTTTTAGGCTTCAGTTAAATAGTCGATATCGACTATTAGATAATGGTACATTCCATTGTACTAAACATTGTTCTAAATATATTGGTATATTTCATTCACACATTCAATTAACAACCATACATTAACAAACCATTCAATTTCAAATAATGTTACATGAAGTTCCATAACATAAATCCAACTGTCCAAACCATAGAAGTTCCACAACCACTGCCCACAAGTTCCACAATTTCAATTACGAAGTAAAGAAAGTAAGTATCTTGTTTGGCCTCTCCGTCTACTGCCCAAAAAACCTTCTAAAACTTCTACTAACCAGCTAAGAAAATTACATCAAATGCATATCCAGACGGCTGCATCTTCTATCACATTAACACCACCAAGGAGGAGCTCACATTAATTCTTGCATCCCATTCCAAAAAATACTTCAGTAGACTGTACACTATCCAGAACGGCTACATCTTTTATCACATTAACACCAAATATTAACACCAACCAAAGAGGAGCTTGCATTAACTCTTGCACCCCCCTTCCAAAAAATGCTTCCACCGATTCAACCAATACCAATTTCATCCTTGGGCATCATAGTAGAGAGTTTTGGTGGGGAAGGTTTCGACCCTTCACTCTGACATTTTAAAGCTTAAGAGTTTGGACATCTCAAACACATTTCAAACATCTCAAATAGGGGAAACCAATCACAACATTACAGGTTCATTATGTCTTGACCTTACATTTCAAAAAATATATACATGAAATCTGTTTGAAAATTACAAAAATCAATGAATGAAAACCCCACCCATGTTCTCTAATTCCTCTCCTCCAATATCTCCTAGTAAGTAAAATCAATGAATGACAAAACCCCACAACAGCAGCAGACTTCTTTCCCATGAGAAAAATAAGAGAAATGAGCGTGAAATTTCATTCTCCTTTCTCTTCGTCATTTCATCGAACACCTTCATGGAAATCAAGATCTTCCTTCCCCCCAACCTCGCCAATTTGACTTTGCCTATACTACAGGTTTCACAAAAGCTCTTGATTTGGGGAATAGCCCCTTCCCATCTTACCTCCCCAATCAACAGCCACTTGGAATTACCCACGACAATCTTCTTCTTAATAGAAATGCTATCTCTTCTTAACCATTTCCCCTTTAACCAGCAGACATGCTATCTAAGAAGCTCTCCAGATTTCTGTCCCATTAAGACCCTGGTTTCCAACTGCAAAGTTAGTGTTCACCTCTGTATTACTCACCTGAATCTGTACTAGATCTTTTCCGTCTTTGTGACCAGCCAAATGAAGTTATCTTGACAAACAATCATCCTACCAATAACACTGCTGCCATTCAAAGCTTCAATACACTTCATAGCAAGTCTATTTTCTCTGAACCGGACAAATCCAAAGCATTTTCCAGTCCCTCTCCTACTAGAGTCCGGGATGAAAGCATCAACCACTTTCACGAACCTGCAACACGTTTCTCTCAGCCAGTAAGCCGGCATAAATTCTGGTAAGTTATCCACAAACACCGTAGTGACATCCTCCCATCCAGCGATCACTTTTCTCTTAGCTGCCTTGCTCTGCTCCCTAACCGCAGGCTTATAATGGACAGATTTTTAACAGAAGAAACTCATAAAGGACCTCCATTCTCCATCTCCTGCAAGCTTATAATGGACAGATTTTAAACAAAAGAAACTCATAAAGGATTCCCCATATGAAGCAACCCCCCCACCCACTGCACTCCACGCCAATGCACACGCCCTTTCTTTCTTTCTTCCTTCTCCCTCTCTTTCCTGCTGCACTCCGCCCTCACAGCCCCTGCGCACACCTCCATCTCCGTGCATCTCATCTGCACACACACCAGCTTTCTCTTTCCTTCTTCCTCCTTCTCAAAGATTGTGATTTGAGATTAGCTACAGAGAGCAAGAGAGAACAAGAGAGAGAGGAAGAGATGAAAGGGGGAAAAGGGGGAAAAGTGGAAGAAGACGAATGGGGAAAAAGGGGTTTCGGTCTTTCGTAGACACACAGGGATAGTCGATATCGACTATAGCGCTAAAAGACAAAAAAAAAAAGAGAAACGTGGATTCAGGGCTCAATCTGTCTGCTATTTTTTATTGGGGCCAATTGCAATAATATGCTGTTTAGGAGGGTTTATGCCGTTAAATTCCCTTACAAATAAAATGAACACCAACTTAAATAACATAAAATACGAGCTTGGAATTAAAAAAATCCTAAAAGCATAGAACAATATAATTTGATTTAATGATTTATCATTGTTGGCCACAAAGATTGTAGATGTAGATGAGTTTCGAATTTGATGCAACTTTTTCAATATGAAAAAAAAAAGATTATATATGAGTTAGTGAGTTATGATTAACATATATTATCAAAAATATATTATAAAAAATACCTACATATATTATCAAAATATATCCACATATATTATTAAAAAAAGGCAAAACCAAATCAGTAAATCCTTAAAGAAGATTGCTTTAGAAATAATAAAAAAAAGTAGTTACAAAGAAAGGAAATCTATGAGAGAGACAGAGAGGGTGAGAGAGTTAAGAGTACCTAAGATGGAAAAGCGTTGGTGGGGATTGAATTTTTGGTAGAGACATTTTAATCTGGCAAGAGAAACATTGATCTATAAGAGAACTGTTCATTTGAAAATCTCACTAGTAAGGTGGTAGGGAGGTTGAGATTTATTGAGATTTAAAAAGACACTATGTAGAGAAAAAGAAGGATGACAGTTGCTTTAATACTTTTTTGGAATGTAAAAAAATGACTTTAGTGAGATGTGATACTAATTACTATTATGGAGCCTTATTTTTAGGGGAGAAAAAAAATGGAAGTTGCTTTAATTAATGCTATTTTAGAATATGAAAAACTGACATTAATAGGATGTGATAATATGCGGCCTTATTTTTTAGGAGGCCTAAAGAAAGGGCTTTTCTTGCCTTATGGTCGGGACACCCTGCATCCCATAGGGAGCTCTTCCAGATGTGCAACTCTCCCATCCAATTATAAACCTTTTTGTTATCACTCTTTATACATCCAATATGATAGTCAACTTTTTATTTTCTTCGTGTTTGCATGGTTGAATATGCCTCTCTCCTTTTGTTCCCAACTGATTATACTGGTTATTTTATGATTTGAACTTTACTTCCCTTGCTACTTTCTTAATCTCTTTATTTTCCTTCTTTTGTATTTCATAATTTTTCAGTTTTTAGTCCCCCATCAAACTTTGTAGCAACATCTTTTCTCTCACATGGCTCTCTGAATTTTTACACTCTACCGCCAAGTTTCTTTATTAGTCTTTTCACTTTTGATTCTCCAAGTACCTCCTTTGCAATCCTTTCTATAAAATCATTCATTTGGTTTCACATCACTTTAATTTATCCCTCTAAACTCTATTCTCCACCTCAATCACTCTATGTTTAAATATTGCTACATTTTCCCTATTTAAATCCCTCCAGTTTTGTTTAGATCACCTTTTATTTACCATCTCTCTCTTTCTATTACACTTTACAAACATCTAAAACCACTATCCTATGTTGTATGGTCAAACGCTATCCAGGAATAACTTTACAATCTTTAGAAGCTAGTCTATCATGTTTTCTTAGAAAAAAAAAAAAAGTCTATCCGGCTTCCATTAGTTTCACTTTTGTAGGTAATTAAATGCTCCTCTTTTTTTCAAGTACGCATTTTTATACAATGTCAAATGCTAACGTAAAGTCCAAGATAATCTCGCATGACCAAATTTCAAGATACTGTCTCATAACATTTGAATTTTTTCACATATTTCTCAAAATCCATGTGTTTGTAAGATATGAAACTCCAAGCCTTAGGTTTATTAGATCTATGAAAATGTTAAAGTTGAAATAAAAATTGGAGGCCCACAAGATTAAAAAAAAAGAAAGAAAAAGAAGGATCGGCTACTTGTGTTTTCGAGTGATTAAATATTTCTGCCTTTTCCCTTTCAAATCTCCCCACCTTGTTTTAGAGCACCATTCTATTTACTACCTCTCCCTTTCTACTATCAATGCAAACATCTAAAACTATTATTCTATGTTATGTGGTCAAACTCTCACTAGAAATAAATTTACAGTCTTTACAAGATAGTTGATCATACTTTCCATGTACAAGAAAGTCTATCCGACTCCTATTAGTTCCACTCTTATAGGTAATTGAATGCTCCTCTTTATTTTTAAAGTATGTATTTATTTTATATATGATTAAATACTAAAGAAAAATCTAAGATAGCAAACAGCTAATGATCGTTTGGGTGGTTTCGATTTTTCCTTTGTCAAGTCAGCAGGGTTTCAACGTTTCAGTTGTTGTTTGAAACATGGTCTCAGTTTCAGTTGTTATTTTTGGATGTTGGTATTCTGGTGGTTTTGCTGGGTTTGATAACCCCCTCTCGTTTATTTTGATATTTTGTACTAAGGTCCTACAGTGGACCTCAAACTTTATGACGTCATTTAATCTAATCTTCCTTCTCTTGGCAAAAAAAATAAATAAATAAATAAAAGAACGAAAAAATTATCTCATAATGCAAAGTGTAAGATAGGGTCGCCTAACATTTACATTTTTTCACATATTTTTCAAAATCAATGAGGATGTAAGATATGAAACTTCACACCTTAGATTTATTAGATCCATGAAATTGCTGAACAGTTCAAATCACAAATTGGAGGCCCACAAGAGTGCAATAAAAAAAAGAGAGAGATTTTTTTTTTTTTAAGATGTATGGAAAATATTTGGCAGGATTCAAACTCTTAACATGTTTGACTGAAATAGCAACGAATGCCAACTTGGCACCTTTTGTGGATGTATAATAAAATCACTCCATTTACATCGGTAAATGAGCTAAAATTTCAATCCCCACTATCCCGAAAGCAGGATACTCTTCAATCTCAAGCATAATCGAAAATCCTAAATCCTGCACAACTTCAGTGTGGAATGTGGATAGTGCGGGAATTAGGGGTGGCTGGGCAGCCTGGGCTTGAGTTCTATTGAAAAAATTTAGCATTTGTTTTTATATTGGCCTCACAAGAAATCTTCACATCATTATTTTAGACATGTGATTTTTTTTACATATGTAAATTGCATGAGACATGTAAAATGTTGCGAACACCCCTAGATGGAAATAACTTGGTGTATGCTTCTTGGAATGGATAACTAAATTCATTTTACAGGATATTTGAACTTTATCCTTAGCAACAGAAGTTGTTATAAACCAAGTCACTGATTCTTCTCTGTTATGCCTGCCCTTATTTTACTCTCCATTTTTATGTTTCCATTTTCCACTTATCATTCTCGACAAAACCTGAATGTTTCAAATGTTTGCCCTTTCTGTTTTTATTTTGCCTCTCTCTCTCTCTCTCCTCTCTCTCTCTCTCGCTCTCCTCTTATTTCTTATGATTTTATACACGTACAGTGTGAAGCTTAAGCTTATGATGACAACATGCAGCAAAACGCCTGCTTTGGCCTGTAGGTTTTCAACAAGTTCAGCATCTTCTTGCCAAATTTATGTTTCAAAGGAATAATCCAACTAGTGGGTTTAGTCTCTTCTCTAGGTTTGCCAAAAAAAAAAAAAAAAGGAATAATCCAACCTTATTTAGGAAATGTCTGACCGCACATATCAGTAAGCCTGCTAACTTCCCGTTAGTGATCCCAAATTGGGATAATTTAATGCTTGTACACATCATCGTGAAAAAGTTCAAGATAGATTGGAATGGAGAAATAGAATTCATGTAGCCAATTCCAACATAGTTGGGACAAAGTTTTGATGATAATGACGACGACGACGACGACACATCGTCATGATAAAACGAAAGGTGATAAAATGAAAGGTGTGAGCACGCCAGATGTCTACTGTTATTTTTGTTTAGTGGTGGTGGGGGAGCAGACACTAATAATCTTTAACCAAATTAGAACTTAAGGTCCTGTACAAAACAACTAATCTTTATGTAATCAATAGGTGTGAGCACACCAGATGTCTAAAATGTGCTGCAAGTCCAAACAAATTGATCCCAATTCAGAGCTACATCAAAATGGGTTCTACATTTCCAACTCCAATTCAACAAGTTAAATGTCAATAAGCAAGCTGTTATCAATCACAGGTAATACACAGGTATTTGTCGTTTTACTTCAGCACCTGTACACATACATGCATCACATAATGTTACAACACATATGATGGTATGCATGCTACTTCACGTCCCTAATCAAGGCATGGAGCTAACCAGATATCTAAAATGTGTTCAAGTCAGAAAAACCAAATCCCAATTACATTATTAATGCACAAGTGATTGTTGTTTTACATTTCCTGTACACATATATGCATCGTATAAAGTTGCAGAATATATGGCACCCATGTCTTGATCAAATCTGCAGTCCTAGTATGATTCTATTAAACCACTAGATTGACAACCATCAGATTCTGAATCAACATCCACCCACACTTCATTTATGCGGCCAATGAAGCGGAAAGGGGAATTGTACTGAGCAATTGAGTAAGCATACTTGCCTTTAGAAGTCAATTTGCCCATGGAGATCGGTTCAAGCTGATAGAAAGTCTCTCTGCCTCTTTCACAACATTGCTGCCTCTAGCAAAACCAGAGAACTTTCTGACTGCCACACATTGACTTGCCCACTTGTCAGGGTGCAAATTCAGTTCAGGGAGTGGAAGTGGTGGGACTGCTTGAAATTTCACAGGCAGATACAACTGAATATAATACGCAGAAGAGTGAAGGGGCCCTTCCCCTGGAACAATGCTTGTCAAGACAGGTGCAGTCATTGCAATACGTGAGGAATTCAAATTGGCTCCTTGAATGTACTGAAACAATCTGAGAACAACATAAACAGTTCGAGGAGATGAATTTAGAGGAATTATTTGATATCCTAGCAGATCTTGATGATCCAAGTTTTCCAAATTATGCGGCCCCAGCATGGAAATGGAGCTGTAAACCACACTCAATGGAGGATAGAAATTGTCGCGAGAGGCCCTAAAATGAACCGTAGAAATGGATCATAGTAAATGATCCAAGTCTAACGAACAAATGACTATTCCTCTTTATACAACCCAACCAACCAACATAAAATGAACCATATTTCAATCGTATTTCATAGCTCTTCCCCTAATAGGATGGGGCCCATTATTTGGAAGATTTGGATTGATGCACATTTATACAATGTATGCAGTAACCTAAGGATCCAAATTGATATCAAATCTGACAGTCAATGACTTGATATGTGCAAATTGGTCTATTCATTTAAATAATGACATGCATGCTTCAAAAACGGGGCTGATACATAGCATGCCGCCGATAAATCAGGCGTAGTGGCCAAGGCCGCTATGATAATTTGAAAATATCACCCCTCACACATGTATCGGCCTGTAGCAGCCGATATTTTGCATGGCAGCTGCCACGATGCAGCTGCCCACCGATTGTTCTCTGCTGTAAAAACTTCTATTCCCTCCCTTGCTTCCAACCTACTAGAAGAACACCAACAAACACCGAATCAAAGCATTACAAACAAGGATCAATCATTCCAACTCAAGTGCTTCTTCTCTAGATATGTTTTAATGTGATTTTTTTTCATGGTTTGGTGTTTATTTCTCCTTTTTTTTTCCCTCCATGAATCACATGGAATTGCCTTCTTGATGTTAGATCTATGTTTCCCATAGATCAAGCCAACATATTTTAATGTTTTTGGATTTTTTTTATTCGGATATTTGTATTTTTTGGGGGAAAAAAACAAATTTGACTCATAGAAAACCCATCAAATCACTTTAAAATAACTCCCGAGTACTAGATCTGTGAATCCCATTGTTGAATCCTACATTCTTTCATTTTTTTTAAATTAATTTAAATTTTCATTTTTGGACTTTTAGGGATATATATATATAGAGAGAGATAGAAAACTCCTGATTTTATTTATTTATTTTTACAAAAAATGCCCCTCCCAGTTGGGCCCACTATGGTGTATGAAAACTATGAAATGCAGCTGAATAGTATAATCTAGATGTGATATACCTAAGTGAAAATTTTCAACTCCATTAAATTTTCCCGACCCCTTTATCCATAGCCCCAAGTTTAATGGTTTTAGAGACAACACTTGTGATTTCAATCCAACAGCGAGTATAAGTTGGATGAGTGTTAAAAAGAGAGTATAAACAATCAAGGCTTGAGCAAGGATCAAAATAGCGGTTGTAGCAAGCGTAGCGGCTAGTGGCCAAAACGCTACGTAGGAGTTGCTGTGATAAGTAGCGGCATAGTGGTGCGAATTTTTTAAGTGATCAAAAGGATTCAAATCTTATGTAGCAACGAATCTTTTTTTTTTTTTTTTTTAGTGATTTGGAACTTTATAAGGTTAGAGATAACTTTGGCTATTGAGGAGAAGAATTTGGAAAAACAATGTTTTAAAGTAAAACTGCTTAGCTCTACTAGATTTTAAATTGTAGTGCCGCCATTTTCAAAATATCTCAATGGCCTCAATCGCTACGGCTAATAATGCAGTTGCTACACAGTATTTTGAACCATGGGCTTTGAGAAGATAACTTTAGGCCTAAATGGCAGCAGAATGGGCTGAGCATTATGTGTGAAGGGAAGGCAAGTGGCAACCCAAACACAGCTAATAAACTTTCTGGTATATTCTGTTGTTGGGACCGTATTTACAAAGTCCGTTGATGCTTCTGAAGAGAGACGGACAACAAGATACAAATATAGTTTTATGGATATAGTTGTAGAAATTGTTGGAGAGTAAAATATTATATAGATTGTTATAGATAATGGCACCAAGTTTAAGGCAGCCAATAAAATATAGATGGAAAAAGGAAGCACCTATTTTGGACCCCATGTGCACCACATTGCATAGATCTTATTATGGAGGAAATAAAAAATAGGAAAACTGTGGCACATGCAATCAAGTCTTGTAGAGGCATTATAAGATATATGCGCACTAATGCTTGCTAGCCTTAATAAGAGATTCACAAACAACAATGCCTTGGTCCGTCCGAAAGCAACAAGATTTGCTACCCATTTCATTGCTATGGAAAGCTTGTTAAAAATAAAAGAAAGCTTATTTAGATGTTTGCGTCAAATGAATAGCTTAATTCGAAATGGGGCAAGGAAAGAAGTGGTCCTAGCTTTGATGAATTTAATTAGAGATAATAAATTTGGGGCCAAAGTAGAAAGGATATTTAAGGTCTTTGAGCCTCTAGTAAAAGTGTTGTGCCTTGTAAATAGTAACGACAAGCCGACCATAAATGAGGGAATGGATCGGGCGAAACAAGCCATACAAGAAAATTGTAAGTATCCTCAGGAATACCTTAAAACTATTAATGCCTGGTGGAATGAGCAGTTGCACCATCCATAGCATGTTGCAGGTAATATAATTCTTCAACTAATGGTCAATAATTTTACGATATTTTCATTTTTTTTAAAACTTATGTAGTTATGCACATTCTTCATTTTTCAATGTAGGTTATTTCATAAACCCCAACTTCTATTATCGTAATGTCGAACATCATAACTCCACATTAGATACGGGCGTGCGAGTGGGATTAAGGGAGCTTTGAAGAGAATTTAGAACGAACATGATCAATTTTTGTTGTACAAGAGGTGAGTGAGTTTCGATTTTTTTTAATCTTTCAAATATATTTGAGATGAGTTACACATGTACCGTGAACTTATTTATTTTCTAATTTTCTTTGTTTATTTTGCAGTTCAGCTGATTGGTGGGAGAATTTTGGAGAGAGTGCTCAACATCTAAGGAGAGTCATTGTTCGCATCCTTAGTCATACTACATCTTTATCAAATTGTGAAAGAAATTGGAGTACTTATTCCTTGATCCACACGAAGCCCCAGAATCAACTAACCGTGCAAAAGCTCAACAAACTAGTGTACTGCCATTATAATCTAAAGTTGAGAAATAGAACTAGAGAGAGAAAGCAAAGGGGATGATCCTAGTTATTGTCCTATTAATCTGGATCATATCTTACAAAAGGATGATCCCTTACTTCCGTGGATAGCCAATATAGAGGATCCATTGTTAGATTCAGATCTATTGTTTCAGTAAAAAAAAAAAAAAATTCCAATTGATTGTTGAAGATATAGCCGAAGGAGAAGGTGAGAAATCCCAAGGAACACGTGCAAGCATGGTTCAAAATAGTGGCCACTACGTAGCTTAATGGCCACATTATCGGTCGTAGCGGTTGAGGCCGCTACGCTAATTTGACAACAACGGCACTACGGTCTAAAACATAATAGAGAAAAGCAGTTTTAATTTATAACACTGTTTTTCCTATTTCTTCTCATCAATAGCCTTTCTTATGGTTGTCTCTACCTTTATATGGATCCAAATCATTAAAAACACACAAGATTGGATGCTACAAAAGATTCAAATATTTTTTGACATACAAAAAAATTCACACCGCTATGCCGCTACATATCACTGCAACCGCTACGTAGCGTTTTGGCCACTGGTTGCTACAACCTGCCACAACCGTTATTTTTATCCTAGCGTGCAAGATCTAAAAAGGAACCAACTCAAACTGTGTCTTTTGACAAATGTAAATCTATCCTCTCTTTGAGCAATCGTGATCCATCTAGAGATACAAATAGCAGGGCAGGTATTCTACTGAATATTATCAACATGAAGGACACACCGTTGATGTCGAGGACGTACCGGAGTTTTCAACATCATTTAGAATGGATCTGGATCGTGCTTTTCAACGGCATTGGTGCAAAGCCTATAAGTATGAGGGGAATAAACAACATCTCAGATCCCTAGTTACCATGACCATATTTAGGGTACTAGCCATATCCACATTGACCGTCACCATATTATCAATATGGTGAAGTGCAACAAAAAAAACAACAATCTTCGGCTTCAAGGTCATACTCATATGATGACTATGGTCAATATGAATATCTACCTCCTTCAAGTTCCTATAACTTCTTCGCTTTGCAAAATCCCTATGCCCACCAATAACAATATGATGGGCATATGCAATACGGTAGTGGCAGTGGCTCTTTTGAGGCCTCGCCCTTTACTTGCCTTAGTTATAATTATTTATATTTAATTATGCCTAATTATGCTATTAGTAGGGGATTAGTGAGGGTAAAAAGGTAATTCCCTAGGAATTAGGCCTAGTTGTTAGGTTAGCGGTTTATTTGTAGTTTATAAAAGGTCAAACGGGTTAGTTGTGATTTTAGGAGGTAGTTAGAGAGGCCCTTAGATGTAATTTTAGGTTAGAATGAGGTTCCTTTGGAGAATTGTGCAAATTCCACCCAAGATACCATAGATACCCTTATATCTCCTTCATTAACCAAGCACTTAAGCAAGGTCATTTTAGTAATTTCACCCCATCCCAAAACTAACAAAAAAAAAACCCCTCCCCATAGCCAACGACATTTCCCTCTCGTCTCTCATTTCAATCCCCCCCCCCCCCCCCCCCCCTCCCTCTCTCTTCCTTCTCCTACAAGCTAGGGTTTCTCCATCAAGCTTCCAGTCACTTCTTGCTAAGGATCACCATCTCTTCTCCTAGATCTCCTTGTCCTCTTCAAATCAAGGTAAATTTCATGATCTACCTCCATCTCCATAGTACTCTAGCTTCTTGTGAAGTCTCCTTCCTTATGCATATTTGCCTTTGGGAATAGGTTGTAGGAGTTGTAGATCTTACCGTCGGAGCAAATCTAGGGGTGTCTTTGGGCTTGGAGGCTTGAATCTTGCATTAGAGGCTTGGATCTTGGATATCTAGCTTGGATAGCTTGGTTTGGAGACCAAGGCAAGTACAATATACACTTACCATAGCATGCATGCTCTCTTTCCTTTGATCTCTGCAATTGCTATCAATTTGATGTGTTTGATCTGTAAAATTCTCTCTCTGAGTTCTTTCTTTGTTTTTTTTTTTGGCCATTTGATGGATGGGAACCCCATTTGGAAAATCAATGTCCCACTTTTTGATGTATTAATGATGGATGATGGTGTATAATGTGTTGGAGATGATTTATGGATGTTTTGGACGAAATTGGATGAAATTTGGAGTGATTTGGAAGAGTAGATCGTGGAGTTTTTGGCTCTGTAGCTCCATGGTCGACCGTGAGACCTTTCACGGTTGACTGTGGACACATAGGGTCGACTGTTGTCACGTTGCAGTCCACTGTGAACAATGTAGTCTGCTTGTATCTGAGAGCTGATTGATAGAATTCTCTTCCCCGGCTAACCGTAAGGTAGCTGTAGTATCCACGGTCGACCATGGAACCTTTCACAGTCAACTGAGGACACTGGTTCTTGCAAACTCCTGATTTTGTATACTTTGGCTATTTAATCTGGTTTGGGACCCATTGACCTTCCTTATGGACTGTTATTTTGGACGAAGCACAGATTAAGGGTGGAGCTTAACCTTGGTCCATGTAGCCACCCAAAGTAAGGTATAGGGTTATGGAAATGGAACCGATGCAGTGCTTAGGGGTTGTCTTACAAACCATTCACCTCCAGAGCACCAAACACTTCTAACCACTATGTTGGTGAAGTGGGACCCTACACCTGAAGGTTTGGCCTTGGCCTAGGTTGGATTACTTGTATATTTTCCATTTATTGATTGATGATGTCGGATATTCCTTATATGTTCCTTTCTTTATGTTTTACTGTTATTCCAACTGTAATTGCTAATGGATAATGATGTAAATGAGGACCTTAACCTAGGGTTTGCCTAGAGGAGACCTAGGATGTATTTGGAGGATATATACCCGTGTTTGTGGCTGGCTTATGTTTTGGATGACCTTTGAACCATGGAGTAGATGGTTTGTTTGACATGGTTTGGTACCCTTTGATGGATGGTATATTCTGGGTTTGATGGTATGGTTATGGATTGTTGCTTTGATGGATAGCTACTGGATACTTTGATGGATGGATGGTATGGATTGGACTTTGACGCTGGAATTTGTTTGGACATTGAAACTTGCTCATGAAAGGATAGCCTAGCCAAACACCGACCTTATAGTATGGTTCTTTCAGTCAGCATGAACATCCACTCGGTTGAAGAGCTTAGCCTTGGCACTGATCGCCCTTGGTAGGAGCTAATAATTACTTTGCCATCATGATGAGTGATTTCGAGGTGGACGTACGGCACTGAGTATCACACAACACTGCACCATACCAAACTTTGGCCGGCAGACTCTTATAACTTTGTTTCGGCCAGGCTATGACCCCGTGCATCCCCACCGCAACTCGTATTTAGTCCAGTAGGGCAGCGTCATAATTTCTCGTGGTACTAGCCTGTGTGGATGTGTCATATTGTTTAGATGGATGGTTTAGCATGTTCCATTTTATATTGATTATATTGTTTAGATGGATGGTTTAGCATATTCCATTTTATATTGATTCATCATGACATTCTTATTGCAAGATCTGCCTAGCATTGTTTCCATTATTACACTATTGATCTATTTATTATCTTTATACCCTTTTTATGCATTCATACTACGCTATATGTATACTATGCTGCCAGGTCCTTTTGGATCTGATCCTTTATACTTTGGTGTTGTAGGTATTGTTACTGACCCGATTACCTCGGAGAGTGAGGCTAGCCTTAGAACGCCAGCAACAGAGGACTTCGGATGGGGTTCTGATGATGTAGGCGAAAAGTCATGTAATGGAGAACGATATCCTTTAGGGGGTTGATTAGATTTCATTTCAGTTGTGTAATAAACCATGTTATCTTTTATATGGAACCATGTAGTATGACTTGCACTTGCTATACTTGCTTTATATTGATGATACCATGGACTCTCATTGGTTACATTGCTTCCGCTGATTTTATGTTAGATTGCTTCTACATTTAAATGCTCCTTTTATAGTTTGAAAAGTTTTAAATTGGACCTCACTGCGGACTAAGATCCTGGAACGCCGCATCTCCCAATCTCGGATTCTGGTGTGATTTTCGGGATCCATAATTGGGGGCGTGATAGAATGGTATCAAATGACAACAACAATGGGGATGGGAACAACGAGACATATATATCCCGGTAGACATTCCGTTTGGTTATTAGAGGTATTCATTTCCCAACTCTATAAGTACATTAGTTTTTTACTAATTATTATGTCATTTGTTATGTTGACTATTGAACACTTTAGTCCAAGTCTTGACTTTAGTACATTGTTATTTTGATGATATCTTCGTGATATGTTTTTTCTAAGCATTTAATTAGTTTCTAAATTAGTATAAGTAATCACCATGTACACATGTGAAAATATATGTAATACTCAATATTCTTATCTTCTAATCATATAGCGATATAGGACCTCATGCAATGAACATACCCACATCTTAGTTACTTTTGCATATATATATATATATATATGGGAAATATTCAAGTGAGAACTAGTTCTCACCATGCTTTCGTGAGAACTATTGGTGGGGCCCACTTAGAAACCAATCCAAACCGTGCATAAACAGTGACCTCCCTTGATAGTTACTAATCATGAGGTTTGACACCCATCCAAATGGATTGGGCCGTTGGATGGATAATTTAATTTTTGCTTAATATGAAGCCATTAAACTCGCGGGCAATGGATGAAGGGGTTCGAGGCATGAGATTAGGGTCAAACTTGATACTTGGGGTGATCTCACATAGATCTTTCCATCCCCCCTAGTCCCATCCCTAAATGGGACCCATAAATGCGTCCCATAAAAAGTTCTCACAATGCCTATGTGAAAACTGTTCTCACTAGAACAAAGCCCTATATATATATGGGTAATATTCAGGTGGGAACTGTTCTCACATATTATGTGAGAACTTTTTTGTGGGGCCCAATTGTGAGCCACATTTGGGGATGGGGCCAGGGGGGATGGAAAGATCTATGTGAGACCACCCCAAGTATCAAGTTTGACCCCAAACCCATGCCCCTAACCCCTTCATCCGTGGCCCACAAGTTTAATGGCTTCATATTCAAAAAAATATTCAACCCTCGATCCAACGGTTCAGTCCATTCGGATGTGTACCAATCCTTGGGATTAGTGACTATCAGGGGGTTCCCTATTGGTTGCTAGGTTTGGATGGGTTGCTAGTTGGGCCCCGCAAAAAAGTTCTCATATAATAGGTGAGAACTAGTTCTCACTTGAATATTTTTATATATAAATATAAGCTAGTTGGGCCCCGCCAAAAAGTTCTCATATAATAGGTAAGAACTAGTTCTCACTTGAATATTTCCATTTATATATATGGGAGGTGCTCCTATGAGAGCATCTCTCACCTTACTATGAGAGATAAGGAGGGGGCCTTCACATCCATATCCAATGCCAACAAATTAAATGTGTCTATCTCTCATAGTAAGGTGAGAGATGCGCTTATAGGAGCATCTCCCTATATATATATATGCGTGTGTGTGTATTCTAGCATTTTCCAATATTCTGGATGTTTTGGATTCTTCTGACAACCTTTTCGAATCATATCGCTATGCCACTACATATCGCCTACTATATAGCGCTTCGGCGGCTGCCACTATGCATGATGCTATTGTTATTTTCATCCTCTGTTACATGTTAAATTCATTTAGTCAAATAACAAACCACATGAACTTCAACTAAAATGTGGAGTTTCAACTCAAGTGCTCGAGTAGATGGGATTATGTTTAATTTTAAGGCTGTTTGCGAGTACATATTAAAAAATGGAACAGATGAAACTTCAGTTGAAATTTATTGAGTAAAGAAACAGGATGTGTACGTGAACAAGTAAAAAATAATGCACATTTGGACAGTATAGGGCATAGCAAGGTGAGAATGTGCCTGCAAGGTTTGAAAATAATGCACATTATTGGGAATGATCATTGCAGCAATAAACGGCTAAAGCAGTATCTTCATGCACAATTTGATATGAAAGAACTAGGCATCCTTTGATATTTCCCCGGCGCTGAAATCGCCTACTCATCTTGAGGACTTCTTACACGGTAGAAGTATATTTGCGACATTCCTTCTCGGGCTGCTGGCCTCACTGACGATAAATCAATTGCTACTCGTGGAAGTTAATGCTAGCTTGGGCGTCAATGATGGCACCTTTTTTCCCGACTCAACTCGATATCGTCAAGTTGTAAGAAGCTTGGACTACCTCATTATTATTCATCTGCGCATTGCATTTGCAATTTATTCTATCAGTCATTTTCTTGTCGCACCTACTCCTATTTATTGGGCAGCAGTCATGCAAATCCTTTGCGTTGACCGAGGGTGTTGTCCTTTCATCATCTAGCTCCCACACTCTCACTACCTACTTGGGCTCAGATTAGGCCGGTGACATTAAGGATTGTCACTCCACCACAGGATTTTGTATGTTTCTTGGAAACTTTCTTATCTCCTGCGAAAGCAAGAAATAATTTCTTGTCTCTCATCGCTCCTCTGCTGAAGCTGAATGTTGTGATCTAGCTCA
Source organism: Litsea cubeba (assembly GCA_012931725.1). Lineage (NCBI taxonomy): Eukaryota > Viridiplantae > Streptophyta > Magnoliopsida > Laurales > Lauraceae > Litsea > Litsea cubeba. Next base: position 66,422,979 of record CM022945.1, on the reverse strand, counting down.
CACAACATTCAGTAAAAGTTTGGCTCCAGCGTCTTCTACTTACATGGGCCTCCACCTCTCACAACTTATCCCCCTCTACTACGAATCTACGATAACGAAAGTTCACATCATGATTTACATTGCCCATAATGATGGTTTTCATGGGTAAACTAAACACAGATTGACTGCCACTTTTTTTTTTCCTTAGAATTGACTGCCACTTTGTTTACCAATATGTTCCACTGCGAATCATCATCCTTCACTCTGTTTCTTCCAACAATCAACTCAATAACTTCTTCACGATTCACACTAATAATAGCTCCAGTCAATTTCTCCATTGTCAAGGATGGAGTCTCCGCATATATATGCTTTTTAGGAGGCTTTTTTTTTATACACATGCAATTAAAATAAACTGACCTGTTGTGCTCGCCCTCACAAGCATGCAGGCAAAAACAGATCGAAAATCCAATTTCAAATGGCTCTAGAATCATATAAACAATTTTGGCCCTCGATTTGGACAAATCTCCTTTGACCATCCTATGTGGGGATGATGTTATGTTGACTGTGCGCTGCATCAACTCCTACTGCTGCTGATCTAGGCTTCTCTACACGGGTCAGCTCCATTTGACCTGGATTAGACCCAAGCATGGCCTGATCCAAAACCAGGCCCAGCGGTCTTTAACCTCCTACTATTGAAAAGGATGAAGGCCCTGCCTTCTTCTTCCCTGACACGACCCAAAGCAGAACAGCGATGAGACAACAACCGGATCCAGTTGCTTCTCCGGCAGTGGATAATGGTGGAGGTGAACGTTAACTATGATCATCCAACACTGCAGTGCATTCGCCAGTGCTGACGTGCAAAAGCTGACTGGCTTCTTCGCTATCTTCTCCAGCAACAGCAGCACTACAGGCAGTTGATGGCAGTGGCCGGTTCGGCCTGATTTTTTACTCTGGGCATCGGCCAGATAGGAGAAAGGACCCTCTCTGTCACTCTTCCTATTTTCTGCAACTGTTCGGGTTTTTTTGTTACAAAAACAGAGCACAACAGTGGACATGATCACTCATGAGATCCGAGCAAGCAGCTCTTGCTACTCCTCTTCTCTGGTGCGTCTCTTGCTTTCCCAAATGTTTCCTGCAACAGATCCAGACCTATTCCTGCTATGGCCCACTTGATCCTCAAGATTTGAGCCGACCTGCAGCAATTCGAGACCTATTTACAAAAACAGATCTAGCCTTTTTGGCGCAGCAACCATCTCCCTACCTCCTGCAGCCGGCAGCAAATGGCAGTGAGCAAATCAATAGATTTCGGATTCTCCTGTGCAGGATCTCTCTTTTTACAGGATTTACCAATTTTGGGGACCATTTGGGCTCTAATTCCAACAAATGATGCCAATCTCCACAGAGACTATTACATGAGGACACACCGTAAAGGGGACAAAATCCACCACAAAATTCTATTAAACTTCTCAACTGAGATCCAATCACCACAATGTGGATATAAATAAGAAAAGAAAACTTGGGGCTAAAGACTCTTAATCAAACTAAGAAACTAAGCAAATTATAAACTATTCTAAGTACAATTCATAAAATAAAATTAGAAAACTAATGACAACTCAAATAGAGAAATAAGAAACAAATTCCTAAATTTTCTTTGGTCCCATGGGTCTGTCCTTCATCAGAATTTAATATAGAAACATTCACTGAAAAATCCTTGCCCCCACTGAGATCATATATCAGCATTTCCTCAAACATATCAGTAAGAGACCCTGTATCAACCTTTCTCCAAACATATCAGTAAGAGATCCTTCTTGCTAATAAGGATCAATAAAAAAAGGATGGAGATTGCCCAGTAACAATGATGTGCAAGAATAAACCTTTTTTGTTAAGTCTCTAACTTCTAAAAACTCTCTGCAACCCGCAAGAAGCATCTGGTGAAATTTTAATCTCCAAATAAGTATTCCTCAAAGATATTTAGCATTGACCAAGCATTCCAACATGTTTTCTTATTTTAAACAATCTTACATCTTTAGCGCATAAGAGTTATTTCAATAATAGTTAAAAACAGATTTGATTCCAGTCCAGGAGCACCATTAATCTCTCGCGCTTTCGAGCAATGCTCACAATTTATAGGTCTGATGTAATTAGAATCAAGCCAAGAATTCCACAAAAAATTTCTCAGTGTCAACATTTATGGTGATGACTTTAGGAAGAAGAAAGCAGTTAATTCAAAATGGACTTAATTAACTCCAATATGCCCCTCAAATCATAGTAAGCAGACTTCAATAAAGGGGCTCACCCGGTGCACAAAGTGCTCCCCGGCTAAGCGGGGGTAGGGGGAGGGTGGGCGCATGTGTACGCAGCCTTACCCTTGCATTTTTGCAAAGAGGCTGTTTCCACGCCTCGAACTCGTGACCTCGAGGTCACCAAAGGAGCAACTCTACCGTTGCGCCAAGGCTCGCCCTCAGTAAGCAGACTTCAATGAAAAAAAAAAATTTGTTGCAACATATCTCCGCAGTAGGATGGCAATCTTGATGCCTGTATCTTGAAGAGAATAAACGAATCCCCGGTAAGGAATCAGAAAATGCATTTCAATGATATAAGTGATAGTAATAATGACTTTCTTCATAATTCGAAATGAAAATGAAGCTCTTCGCAAGATATAATGTAATGGGCGGGATACCACAACCATCTAAGAATTTTAGATGACAAATTTAGTCGTACCAAATAGCATCACATAATCAGGAAATAAAAGATGGGATTTAGAAACTCTATATCTTGTGTAAGGATTTGGCATTATCTTTGTTTTTTTTTTTTTTTTTTTTTTTTGGCTACCCTGACCTGTTTAATAACAGTTCTAGAAAAAAAAAAAAACAGAGTACAGATCTGAATGACTGAATGTTATCAAGTGTTTACATGGTGATGGTCTCCACAAATTGTCAACTGTGTGATTTTTTCTTTCCTTTTTACTCAAACTTGATGTGTTTTGGCAATTCTAACTAGACAAAATTTGAGCGCAAACATTATAAATTTTGCATGAGAGCCATCCGATGTAGCCCAATCCATGCATTAAGTATTACCAATCAAACTTGAACTCGAGCTCTTACTAACCCAGATTGTGATCTATAATTGAAGTTTAAACTAGGAAACTTAAGTCATATGTGAGTAGATTTGAAGTTCACTTTTGCAATTAGATATCCCCAATACCACTCTGACAACCTAACTAGGAACCATTTCAAGAATAATCTGGCTTTCATCATCATAAAAGAACACGAGGGAAATGATTCCATGTTGCTGTCAGTATGGTGCTGACGCCAGCTCTAATCTGATTCAACCTTTGTGGGCCTACCTTTGTTCCATCCAAAACATTCAAATCATGCTCCTCCCTATGTAGGCAAACTCACTATTTTCACTCCAGATTAGGTATAGAAAAAATAACTACATGTTTGAACACATCAAAACAATAGTGTTTATCACTCGAATGGAAGTGAGACTTGGGAAAGTGCCTACCTATAAGAAGGCAAGTGATTTGAGCAATTTAGATGAGGGGTCAAATCAGAATATATATCTCCAAGGGCCTTTTGTTTGCATGGAATTGAATTCCTAGGAATTATAAGAAATTAATTTCCTAAAAGTGACTAAAATTAAAGAAACAAAGGTGAAGATCCATAAATAGCCATCAAATAATCTCACCTTTAATGGAAAATGAAGTAAGAGGAGAGATGGAAAGTGAATACCTAGCCATCACCCCCAGCAAATCAAATCCTGGGAAATTGAGGGTTCCATCTCCATCTCTAACTTATATCCTTCATCCCTTACCTCTTTATTACTCTTTCGTTGGAACCCATTTTACCACATGAACTCATAGGGATTCAATCCCATTCAAAAAAACGAGCCCTAAAACGAAATTGTCTTCCAGAGAAAGAAATTCATGGAGTTTGGTTATCGGAGTGTGGGGAGAAGAATACCTATGGAAGCCTTGTCTAGTAGCCCTCTCGAACGAAATTCCACGAACAGAGGCTGACATCCATGAAGATTCTCTGTAAAGACGAATCTCGAAATCCGATTCTGAGTGAACAACTGTGAATTGAGGCGATTCGATGGCTTGGCAGATGCAGAAGACGCAAAAGAGAAAAATCGATGAAAGGAATAAGTGCGAAATCACTTTCATCTTCTTCTTCTTCTCCTTCTTCCTATAAAGCAACTGTCCAGACCTGCTGCTGTTTGGTAGGTTGTGCAGTTGGTGATCGAGTTTATGCGACCATCTGGAACGATTGGGTTGAAACTTAAGTCGACCCAACCCCGCCTGGCCCATTAGTAGGCCAATTAATGGGCCGAGAATTTATAAATTTGGATTTGGGCCCGTATGTTTTGCAGAATTCCTACTGACTGAATATAATTTGTCACGCTGGGAATTTCTGATATAGATGGTACTGTTGTAATCTTGGGAATTTTGAAATGCTACATCTCGTTCTTAGAATTCCGAATTCCAACTACGTGAAAACTCACACTCTTCATAGGTAAACTCATGCAAATCAATTAAAAAAAAAAAAAAACGACCCACTCTCCGATAGAATAAGGGAAAGGAAGTTTTTGAGAAAATTTGAAGATATCTCGAATTTTGGAATTTTCAAACATAAACTGAGTTTGATTCATGAATTCACTAATCTAAAAAAAATTTTGGAAAACTGTTGAGTTTTGGATCTTTCACGGCTAGTATATATTTTTAAAGTTTCAAAATGGGATACCATAGTTGTTATTTTTGAGAATCGCTTAAAATAAGATGAGAGACCGAAAGCTTAGTTGGACTTAGGTTCCCTGGTTCATCTAGGTGGTTTGATCAGCCATGTGCCACTGAATTAATTCATGCGTATGGAAAGGATTGCCTATTGTTGAAGACCGTAGTAAAAAAAAATGAAAAAATGATGATAGAAAAAATATAGGGTTGTTTTCATTAATTTGGAAAGTGGTGCAATATATGAGATGTGGGTTTACTCCTCAAGTCTTATTATCAATTTTAAATTCACCCAAAGGAGCACTATTCTTGAAGAAAAGAAAAGGAGAGGCATCTCGCTAAGAATTGCACTGTCTTTTAAAAAATAGTAGTGTGAAATTCGTCATAGCTTCCTTGAGAGGTAATTTGGGTCTTGGCTAAGTCTATGCCAACTTGAGCATTTATAGTTTTTTTTTTTAACACGTCTTAGTTGATCATTTAACGCTTTAACGTACTATATATACATACACTTCACTTACACACTCATGTTCAACACGTTTTTCAAAATATTTTCTCATGGTGGCATGGACGTGAACCGGATGTCGAGATTGCCTTTCATTTTGACTATTCTGGAAATTCGAGATTATCCGATGATTATAAAAATTTCTTTGGATGAGTTTCTTTTGATTTCTTTAGGTTTTATTTATTTTTCAAAAAAGAAAGAGAAAAAAGAAGAATTTTGTGGGTATATTCACTGCACACCCTCACGAGGCCTCACTCGTCCACTAGGGGTAACTTAGGGGTTGAAGAGCTTACTGCATATATTAAATGCAGTCAAGAGTGCCAGCAAAAAGTGGCTTTTGTTTTTGCTTCTTTAGGTTAGGTTTACTCTTGTCATCGCATCTTTTGCTAGGGACAAGCAAGACACTCGTTTGGGGGGTGTGATAAGTCCACAAAATCACACTTTTTATTCATTATTTCATGTGAATTTGTGGACTTAGTTAAAACAAAATGCATTGAATTAACTAATTTTCAATAAATCATGCAATTGGACTCTCATGTTTGAATTTAAGTCAAGATTATCAAAAAATTTAGAAAAATGCATGTTTTGGTGAAATTATCATTTTTTGCATGATCAATCAAACTATCATGCTACATAACTTTTAATTCACACGTGAAATGATGTATTTTCTTCACACCATTGTGTGGCGCACAAAAAATTCATGAACATGGTATATTCGTGTGCAATCATACGATGTGAGTTGGGCCCCATGCATAGCATTATTCTTTTTTTATAAATATTATTATTTCTGAATTGGATTTAATTGTTTTGTATGAAGATTAAGAAATTGGGGCCCGTGAAAAATAATAATAAAAGAGATTGCAAAAGACTGCATGGACGAAGATGGATTGGAGTTTTCATATATATAGGGGCATTTGGCGGTAGGTCCGTCAACATTACATTTCATAGCCTCGGGTCTAAGATATTCTCTCATAGAGGCGGCAGTCCTCTTTTAGAACTGACACAGTAAAAAAGAAACAAAACACCCTCTTTATACGTCAACAAACACGCTCCGCTTAAAAATATTTCAAACCGTTATAAGATCTGCAACCTAAGCAAAAATCTGAATCATCCGAAAGCGAAGACGAAGGAAACTACGAAAATAAGCAAAATCAACCGATTGAAGAACTCAAGCATTCAAATCATTTTCACTTTAAGGTTAGAAGAAATACTTCTTTGATTCCAAAAACGAGAATGTACACGATATTTTCTTCTAAAAATGGCTAGAACAAAGTCTATGATTTCATCAAGACAAGGAAAAATGCAAGGGAAAATGCAAGCAAAGCAAGAGAAAGGTAAATAAAAAAAATAGAAAGGGTTTTGTCATGAGTTTTAAAATCAATTTATCTTACTTTGAAATGTATTTATCTGAGTTTGCTATGAATTTATCCAAGCTTGTTCTTAAGTTGTCTTAGTCCGATATCAATTAAAAAGGATTTTAAATGAGTTTATCTGTATATTACATGATTTTTATCTGAGTTTGATTTGTAATTAACTGCATTTGTTATCAATTAAACAAGGTTCCAAGTAAAATTATCTGACTGTGACACGATTTTATCTGATTTTCTTCTGAATGTATTTGAGATTCTTATAAAATAATATGAGTTTGGTATGAAATTAAATGGATTTCGCATGATTTTATTTGACTTTGAAATGTATTCAACTTTGTTTTAAATGAGTTTTTCTGAGTTTGCTGTGAATTTATCTGACTTTTGTATAAGTTATCAGACTCTGACATGAAGTTATCTGACTTTAAATTAAACTTATCTTTGTTTTGTATGAATTTATATAAGTTTTATATGAATTTATCTGTGTTGCTGTGAATTAATCTGAGTGTGATATGAATTAAACTGGATTGAGGTGAATTTATCTGAATTTGATATTAATTCATCTAAGTTTGTTGTGCATTTATATTAATCTGATGTGAACTTTTTAAACTTTGATGTGAGTTTATATGAATTTATCTGTGTTCGAAATCATAACCAGTTCACAAAAAAAGTTATGTCCCATCAATATGAATTTATCTGTATTTGATATAAAATTATCTGACTAGATTAGGCTTGGTTTAACTAGATTTGGTTTCAATTTATCTGAATCTGATATAAAATTATCTAGTGAATTCGTTTATGATTTTATCTGACTTTGTTGTATTACTATCTAACTTTGATTTTGGACTGGGATGAGTCGTTTGATATCATTTTAGCTGAGTTGTATATGGTTCTGTCGAAAACTCATCTTACTACATTTAAATTCGACAGTAATCAGGGAAAGACGATGAGTTGGAGCTCAAAATTAGGATTAGATTGCATGACACCTATTCAAACAGTTAAAAGGGCAAATCAGTCATAAAAAAAATCCGATGTGGCATGCTAAGGGACCACCGCCCGAATTAATCCCATGCGTAAGGGACTTTAGGCCTTAAACAATAATGTTGTATACTAGAGACTTTATAACACAAAAATCAAGGATCTCTCGCTAATTTACCCTTCCGTATAAATCACATCCCATACTAGTTTATTCCAAGCATCACAGGCCAGGTGGGCCCACAAATGTTCTAAGTTTGAGAATTAAATCTGAATTTCATATTTGAGATTTTTATTAAGAGAGGAAGTGGGCCCAAGTTTGGTGAATTTCAAGCAAAAGAAGAATTCTAATGCTAGAAGGTGTGTGAACTAAGAAATTCCAGATTGGAAACAATTCCAAAAGAGTCCAAGTATCAAGGCTTTCCACAGCTTGAAATTCATAAAGCAAAGAATTATCGAATGCCAAAAGGGATATATAGAGGTGGCAATCGGGTCGGGTTGTGCTAAACGGGTCGGACCCGTTTATTAAACGGGTTATACAAGTCTAACCCGCATCCGACCCGTTTATTAAACGGGTCGGAAACCCCTAACCCGCACCCACCACGGGTCAACCTTACCCGACCCGCTTAACTCGCATAACTATTGCGGGTTATACGGGTCAGGTCAACCCACATAACCCACATACATCTAGTAAATAAATCGACTCAACTATGGTTTCCTGCTTGACCAAAACTGACTTTTAAGCTCAAATTTGGTCTAATCTCATTTCAACAATCATTTGATGAGCATTACCTTGCTTTCCATTAATAAAAATTATGGGGTTGAATTGGTTAAGGTCCATTTATTCTTTTTTAGCCTATGCATTAAAATAATTAAATCCAATTTTAGCTTAAAAAGCGGGTTATACGGGTCAAGCAGGTCAACCCTAACCCGACCCGCTTAAAGGCGGGTCAAGAATACTTGACCCGTGACCAACCCGCCTATTAAACGGGTCGGGTTAAGCGGGTAATACGCGGGTTGGGTTGGCGAGCCGGGTCATATTTTGCCACCTCTAGGGATATACATGTCCAAGTAGGGTTGTAAACGGGTCGGTTTCGGTACGGCTCTATGTTGGACTCTGAACCGGAACCGTTAAGGAGAAGGTGGAACAGGATCCGGACCCGGAGCCGTTTCTTAACCGGTTTCTTGGCTCCGAAATCAAAACCATATATGGGATAGGTCTAGATCATGGTCCGAGTCTAGGTAGAGAATGGTATTAGAAAAAACATGGTTTTTAGGAGAGAATTTCAAAAATTGAGGTAATACGTCGAGTCTCGGGTCCACGGGTCTGAACCAAGGTGGAACCGGACCCGAACCCGGACCCATTTACTTATCGGGGCCTAAATAAGGACCCAGACTCGATTTTTAACGGGTCGGAACCTCCGGGTAATCGGAGAATCGGGGACCCATTTACATCCCTACGTCCAAGGAGAGGCAAGTCTAAGTCTCACACACGACCATGAGGAGGGTCAAGATGGTTTCAAAGTTTGCAACAAATCTAGAAATTCAGATTTGGGATTTTTTTCTTTGGCCAAAGTGGGGCCCTTTTGCTAGAGAAGCAAGCAAGAGGATAATGATGGAGCCAAATCTTGGAAAGGATAGTTATGCAGACATTTTAATATAAAAAACATTATCCAAGATGAGCAAAAATCTCAAAGAAATTGCAAAAATTGTTGAGTAAATCCAAGCTTTTCAAGATTTGAAAAGTTTCAAACAAAGAGAATATCCAAGAGATATGGACGTCCAACTCATGGTTCCAAATATTTCTCGTCCAAAACATCCTCTCCTAACTTTTGCAACAATTTGAGTTTCTCATATTTGAAAAGTTTCAAGCCAAAAATGGGGTCCCCAAAATTTGAAACAAAGCCAATTCTCTTCGATTAAAAATTATTTCAAGATGTGGGGTCCAAGATAAAAGTTTCATAGATCCCAATGAAGATCAAATTAGAAGTCCCGCGTGCCCACAAAACTGAGGAGCTAAGATTGACCAAAAATCTCAAATTTCTTTCCAACTTGTGGTGCAAGCCAAGAATTATCCAAAAAATTGGGAAACAAGTTGCAAAAAAAGAAATAAAAAAACTTCAAGAGGGGGACGCCCCATCCATTCTCCCCCCTAGGATGTCCCACACAATCTCCCCCTTTCTCTTTCTTCCCAAGTTCCTCCTTCTACTTCACTCTTCTTTTTCTTCAATAAAACATTAGTTTTGTAATTATATGTGGAGCAAAAGAATGAAGATGGAGGGCTAGATACCAATTTTGTAATCTAGGATGATGAGAATATGCGGTGTAATCCTTTGACTGATTCTGCGCACAATAAAATAAGTAAGATAAATTGATTTTTAGATTATTTAGTTTATTTTCTTGATGATCTATGCCCTTTTGATGTTTTATTTTCCATGGATACATAGCATGTTGAGAGACCACTAGATTCTGAAAATACTCTTGTTGAGCCTAGATGATAGTGACATTTCTCATATAACTAAAAATTATGAAGTTATGAATGAAATTGTTCGTATTTTCAGTGCTTAGTTTTTAGATTTTTGGATTGCAAAGTTTTATACCACTGATTTCCATTTTCTGGTTTTTTTCTATTACTGATCTCTATTTATTTTGCAAAATTTCTACATTCAATTGGTGAACTAATAAATGTTATAGTGGATGCAGTGTTTATACTAGGTTTGTTAGATTAAGATTTTTAGTTAGGGTTTTTTTTTATTACCTTGTAAAGAGATTGTAATTAAATATACTTTTGGAAAAAGTAAGAGATTTGATTGTATAGATTAATTAGGCTAGTGGTAGCTTTTCTTTATAACAAGTTTCAAGAAAGTGTCTGATAGCTCCCTCTGGATCGACCACGGACTAACTAGGATTTTACTACATCGTGAAAAGCCAATACTTGGGGTAGCGATCAAGTTTTTGGCACCATTGCCAGGGAACAAACAAGAGCACGAAGGTATAATTTCTAGACCTTTCCTTTTACATGTTTGTTTTGTGGGTGTGATTTTTTTGTTTTCAAGCATCAACTCACGACTTAGTGGAAAGCTCGGCAGATACATCTCGGTGTATGTGTGTCCAATCCGTAATCCATTAGCCAAGTTGTGTGATTTTTAGCAACCATAGGTGGTCATGCATGGAATGAAAACCGTCCCTTTATCTAGCTAAGGAAAGTGAAAATAATCTTGCAAATCTAATTTTTTAGAAAATTTTCTTTTATTAGGTTATTTCTTTTTTGTTATTTTGATTTTCTTTAGTAAATTTCAGATTAACTAAGATTCCAATTCAAATCTGAATTTTTTTCTAATAGCTTGAATTTTTGGAAATTAACCTACCTTAATTGGACATTTTTTTAATTAAGAGAGTTATAAGAATTGAAATTTCACATCTAAATTAGAATCTCAGTTTTTTTTAGATTACTAAATCAAATCTGGTTTTATTTTTATAACGTGACAAATTTAGGAAATTTCCTTAATTGGAAACCCCCTAACTTTGGAAGGTTACTAATCGAAGAATCCAATTTCATTTAGAACTCTGAGTTTTTCTTAGATTGCCCAAGGTTTTGCCCTTCTAAAAAAAGAGAGAAAAGAAAGTAATCATAACATTGGACAACCATCCTTCTTGATCCCATAGTGCATGAGCACAAGGCCACCACAGATTTGGCATCGTGACTCATCCAAGTGATTAAAGCGAAAGGATTTTCCGATCAAGAGGTTCGTAAAGATCTACGAAAATCTAGATTCTTCCGGTTCATTTAGACCATCTAGTCTAATGGCAGAAAATGGGAATAGAAATAACAATAATAATGATAGAAATCAAAATGAAAATGAAAATAGAGTAGACGTACTTTACGTGAATACCTACAACCTACTAGGACCATCGCTTCCTCATGCATGGTTGTCCCACCCACCACGGGGAATCTTGAAATTAAGCCGGGTCTGATCCAACTGTTGCCTAAATCCCATGGCCTAGAATTTGAAAGTGCGCATGTTCACTTAAAAGAGCTTACGGAAGTATGCACTACTCTCCATTTCAACAATGTTAGAGAAGAAAAGGTCAAGGCATAGTAACAGTGAGCGTAATCGGGTCATACAAATTCTATTTCAACATTCAAGCCAAACAATTAGTAAGTACTTTAATGCTACTTTGGAAGAACTTTTATATTTATGTCTCGATTATGTTGAAGTTCCTGAACTTGAAACACCAATACCGGCACATATTGCTTCAAATCAAATATTCTACCCATTTTTCATTATAATTAAGTAATCAGATCATCAACTTTTTTCTTAATTCTTTTTGACAAACTGTTTAAGTTGTTAACGATGGCGCATGATTGTATTGATGTTATTGACGGCACCTATGTTCCAGCATGGGTTCCAGTTAAAGATCATCAACGTTATCGTTGTAAAAAGAGATTCATTGCCCAAAATGTGATGGCAGCTGTAGGTTTTGATATGCTTTTTCAGTTTGTATGTGCCGGCTTTGAAGGCTCGGCCAATGATAAAAAAATCTTGCCTAATGTTCTACAAAATAGAAGAATATATAATATGCAAGTTCCAGAAGGTAATTAAATTGAAATTATATTTTAATTATATATATTAAAATATTAAAATAATATATGTACTAAACTTGTTATATTAATTCTTAATAGGAAAGTACTTTCTCGTTGTTTTATTGGACCCTATCGTGGAACCCAATATCACTTAAAGGAATATGGACCTCAAGCATTAACTCTTAGGACGCCTACTGACCATTTTAACATTTGTCATTCAAAACTTTGAAATGTTGTGGAAAGAACATTTGGCCCGTGGAAGGAACAATTTCCAATTTTGATGCAAATACCACGGAATTATCCTGGAAAAGCACAAGCAAAAATTGTAAATAATTGTGCTGTAATAAACAATTTCATCATGACGCGAAATCCCAACAATGATGAATTGTGCCAACGTCATTGTCGTGAAGTGATAAATATCGATTAAGAAGACAATGAAGATGGTGCGGTTGACGACGAGTCTAACAACCAATATGTTTATCGCCTCAGAGATACAATAACGTCAGATATGCATCAGCAAATAGAAGAGCTAGATCAACGTAAATGATGTAGTGACTTCAGTTAAATGAGTACTAGCAAGATGCAATGAATCTTCTTTTTAGTGGGTGAATATAATATCATTTTTTGAAATGAACTCCGAAATACATATTTTGTGAAGATGGAATTCTTCTATTTTGTGAGGTGGAGTACCAAACATATTGGAATGCATTTTGTGAAGTTATTCATAGATAGAAATTTATATTTTTGAAAAGTATGTTTCATGTTAAAAGACATGTTCCTTTTGAATGATCTAAAATGCAGATGAAGACTTTGATATAGAATGGGCCTTTTTGTCTCTTGTTCATATTATACATTTACACGATCATCTAATACATTAACACATGTCATTGAAACAAACATGGTAATATGAATCACATGTGTAAATGATGTGAAAATGATGTTATTAGATAAATGTTATTAAAAGAAATGCATGTGTAAACCTTACAAACTTAAAATTTGAATATTCATCATTTACATGTGTAAATTATATTTACATATCACATGCGTAAAAGACAAACGACCCCTTAGGGCTAACTCAATTACTAATTGAAATGATATGTTCCACGAAATTTGAAAAAAAATTCTTCCCACCTCTTGGCACCAAAAATGTCACACAAGCATCTTTTATACACCTTCTACATTAAAGAACTCACATGAAGCTTCATCAAGCCATGTCAATGTGATTTTAAAAGCCCCCACACCATTTTTGAGAAGTTTTAACGTCATTTCATATGTAATGATCTTTCTCGCGAAAATATAGATAACCGCTACTTCAAGAATTAAATCTTCTCAAAATCATCTGAAAACTTGAAGATCCTTCAATACAGCCATAAGGAGTGTACACATCAAGTTTTGGGCCATTTCAGCATCATTTGGCCTGACTCCACTCTTCAAGCAGCTAAACGGGACCTTCCAGCGATAGCGGTGTTAGGGACCCTTCTTCTCAAAATGGAGCCCACAGATGGTCTCAAAATACCACTAGGAGACTTTACATCAAGTTTCAGGCCATTTCGATATCATTTACCCGACGTGCAAAAGTCCACGTTCTTCCTAAGACAAAGTCAACCCTTCTGGCGACAACAGCGTCGGAGACATCAATTATTCAATCATAGCCTACGGATGATCTTAAAATACTTTCAAAAGGCTCAATGTCAAATTTCGGATCAATCCGACATTGTTTGACCCAACATCAATCTTTTGGCGACAAAGCCAGGCCTCCCCGCGACAAAGACCGCCAAAATAATCATCCTCCAAACAAAGCACATAGATGGTCTCAAAATACTTCCAAGGGGCTGCATATCAAGTTTTTTGCCATTTCGACATCATTTGACCCAGCTTTAGCCCTTGGTAGCAAATCAGGTCTCCCAACAACGGAGTCCATTGGGACCATGACACATAAATCAGAGCTGATGGGTTGTCTCAAAATACTTCTAGGATCGACTCCCTGTCAAATTTTAGGTCAATTGGACATCGTTCGACCGCACATCAAAGCGCGACATCTTCCCTGCAACAGAATTGAGTCTACTAGAAATATGACTCCTCATGTCTTAAAAATTCAAATTAAACCCTATGTTTGGTCTTATTGCCACATCAGATTTCAGGTCATTCCGACATCATTCGACTCAATTTTGGCTTTTGGCAACAAATCGGCGCCTTCGCGCGACAAAGTTCTCGACTTTTCCGCATACTTTGGAACTTTTCTCATCGTTTTGTGTGTCTTTCCAAAAAATTTACTGTAAGAAAATCATGGCAAAACTTTTCCAAATATGACAAAAATATAAGCCAAAGAGAGAAAAAATTAAAAAGTCAAAAAAGGCAACCAAACGGGCACAAAAAGCCCTATGGTCGCTGGTCGCCGGTGACCATAGCTACATGGTCAGCCGGGACCATGTGTGCATGGTCTCCGGTGACCATGGAAATCCTAGGTCACCGGATTCTCGTAAAAACCCCTTTTTGGTTATATTTTCTACTTTTAGGCCATTTTGACTATAAAACTTTTTTAGGCTTTAAGTCCTTTGATCTTCATCAACATAATGGATTTGTCATCAAAATCATGAGTTTGTCATCAGACACCTCAAAGTCATCATCCAGCCAACCAAGAAAGCATACTTTCTACCCAACAGATTGATTTCGTGACAAATGGTATTAGCCCACCAGCAGCGATCAATGTTTGAAATTGCATGATCATCCAACATCAAATTATATGTGAAACTCACTGGCAATTGAACCTCCCACTGCCACCGCCTCTGCCTTAGCTTCCGATCCTAGGTTGACAATGATATTTCCACCACTAAGCCTCTAGGTTTTACGGAACCCCCGTAATGAATTACATATGTGATTAGTTATGCCGGAGTCAACATACCGGGATTCTGAAGTACTAGTTGCAAAACTAACTTCAGATACAAGTGTTTCAATCATACCTGTGGTCTTTTTCTTTAACAAATAATCAGGACAATTTCGCTTTCAGTGTCCTATCATACCACAGTGGAAATACTTTCCCTGAGGCTTAGCACCCGTGCCCTTGTTACTTTTAGCCACACCACCATTAAGATCAATATCCACCATTTGGCCTCTGGGGATAGATTTCTTTTTTCTCTTTCGGCCCTTGCCTTTCGGTTTGGACCTAGCATATGACTTTTCTGTCATATTGGCTCTTAGTTGTTTCTTGATTATACCTTCCGCTGCCACTAGCTAGCAAGAAAGCTCAGCCAAAGTCAAACTCATTTTGTTCATATTATAATTGAGCTTTAAGTTGTTAAATGAGTATGGCAAAGACTCAAGGATAATATCAACCTGAGATTCTGCATCAATCTTAGCACCCAAGACCTCCAACTCATTTAATGAATCCATCATTTTCAGAAGGTGTTCCTAAACTGCGGTCCCTTCAGCCATCTTAATTTTCATAACCGTTTTCATGGTTGCTAGGCAGGCTTGCCTTGGTCCCCAAACATCTCCTTTAAGTTAGAAATGATATCAGATGCAGTCTTAAAATATTCATGTTGGTGTTGCAAAACACTTGACATAGATGCCATCATGTAACATCTGGCCATCTCATCATTTTTCAACCATTTGGTATAAAGGTCATTTTCATCTTGGGGTGCATTTGGCCCAAGCTCCTGAGGGCATTCTATGGTAGGGACAGATTTATATCCTGCAGCGGTCAAGAAAATATCTAGGCTTATATCCCAGTCCACATAATTGGATCCTACCAACTTGTTTTGGTTAAGGATGATCGCTAAGGGAATGAATGTAGATGAATTCATGCTTGAAAATATTGTTGCACACAACCATACATGCAATTAATAAATTTAAATGACATAAAGGGTTAGCGTTCTACCAAATTTCTTGTGTAGTCCTTTAACCAATAAAATTAAGAAGGCATCGGAATTCCAATCCCTTAGGTCATGCTTCCTTGGGGAGTACAAATGCCCAATACAATGATGCGGGTCAATATCAGTCTAATATGGGTCTAAAACTAATAATTCATGATCCCCTATCACTCATTATCATTTAGTCATCTCATACCAGATAATGTGTGACTCCCGATTAAACTTTGATTTCTAAAATACATGAGGCAAATCCTTGAGGATACTACATCATTATTTTAGTTAAATGTGACCCACCGATTAGCATTGCATGATAACCATTGCGAGTAGCTCCTCCTTGGGGAGTGCACCCCCACCCTATCTTACCAACACTATCCTAAAGAGATCCATATTTAGAAACAAGCAGAACAAATGCCCTCCGTGGGGAACGGCCATTCTCAGATGGCACAAGGCACCTACCCACCTTACATGGACCTTCGGTGGAAAACAAAGGGATTTCTAAATTTAAATGCTCCGCTCCCACTTAATATTTTAGAATTAAGGACTTTCTTTTAGGCTTAAGGGCCCACTAGATAAAACATCACAACATCTCATGATATGAATAAAGATTGGATCCAATTCAGATTTAAAATTATGGAAACTCCGGTTAATTAGATTAGTATTACAAGCAAGTCCATCTCATGGGTCCACCAACACTAATTTCTAATTTAAAACCCTTTCCAAAATATTAAACTGATTTGACCAATTATTATTCCTGTTGTGTTTGGATCAAGTTTTCAAAAGAAACAAAACATACCATTAAAAGCAAGCATCCATGAAAAAATAGAAAATATGAATAAAGCAAGTCCTCTCCTCCACGTGGCCCATGCGGAACAGATGTCTTAGACTTGTTTGACTTCCAACGCATTGGGATTCCTCAAACTCTTTCGGTATCTCAAAACTCTTTGGTCATCACCAACGACTTTGTTTAAGAGTCCATCATCACCGTCTATCTTGCCTTCGAAGCCGCCGGAATTTACAAAGTAATAAAACTGAAAGTTACATAAATTCCTATATCTCAACATTGAGATTTGCATGACAATGTGTTGTGTAATCAAACAATAAATAACTGTAAGTGCACGACGTCTATAAATAGGCAGCAACAAGTATGGGTCGAACCCACAAAGAGCGATCAAGAAGAAAAATCTAAGATTAACAATGCATAAAACTAAAGCAACTAGATTATGAGATTTTAATAATAATAAAGAGATAATCAGTAATAAAAATTAGATCAAGGCATCTATAATCCATTAAGCATTCCAAAACATCATTTTTTAATGCAAACACATGTTGATTAGTTATTCTACTTCAGATCCAGACCCAATCAAGGCATCCAAGTCCAAATAATCTAACTTTGAAATCGATTTTTCTTAAAAGAGATGGTTTTTCAATAAAAAATTATCAAAACACCCAAGACCTCCTTCCCTTTATAAAAGTATTAAAGTTACATAATAATCACCTATTAAACATAAGCATAGACTATAAAAAACAACATATTCCCAAGCATAATCTATCAAAAGTAAGCATAGATGATAAAAGGCTTATTTTGACTTTGAAAACTACAAAAGGAAAGGCACTTGCTGGTATGAAAACAAGCCTATTCTAACATTCAAGCGCAAATAGATCAACAAGCATTCATGTGAGGCCCCACCCCTTGTGGACCCTCACTTATATTTGAATTTGGCTAATTATAGTATTTAATATCTATATGTACTAATTAATAGGGGTTAGTAAGGGTAGTTTAGTAGTTTCCTATAATTTAGGCCCATTTTCTAAAAATTAGTTTCTTTATGAGATTTATAGAAACCATAGGGTTTTAGACGGACTTTAGGGAGTTTGTTAGTCAAGAGGCCCTTAGAAGTAAATAGGAAGAATAAGAGGGGTTTCCATTGGAAAATTTACAAAGTAGACCTAAAAAACCCTAAATGCCCATGTACTTATCCTAAACCAAAGCTAACCAAGAAGGTCTTTCTATCATTTCAGTTCCACCACAATCTATAAAAGAAACCCATCTCCCTCCTAAACGATCTTCACCCCTCTCTCTCTCTCATTTCCCTCCCATTTCCCTCTCCTTTCCTCTCATTTCTCTCATTTTCCCTCTAAGAATTGTTAGTCATTTTTGTTGCAATTTGATTGGATGCATTCATTTTTATCCTATCTCGATTTCTCATACACTCATACTCTTTAATCTTGGGATATTCATGCATTTTTATTTAAGTTTTTGTGTTTAGCATCATGTAATTGAGACTTGACCCTTATGCATGATTTAAACTCTTCATTTTTTTTTCAAAGTTTTATCAAATGGGATTTTGAAAATTCATGCATAAACATGTTTTGATTCACACTTTGAAACTCTATTTTAAACATATTAGTCTCTATTCAAGCCTAGTTCTCCTTGACCAAATTTGCGTTTTAAAATATCATTTTGACATCAATATCTCAGGAAAAGTTCAGTCAATCGACCCTCAGTTTGGTCAACACTCAGTCAAAGTATCAGAATGGAGAAAAGTGCAGGTTTTGCACTTCACTGAATTGTCGGTCAGCAGAGTTTAGTTAACCGACATATGGAAGTTTGGTCAATCAAATTTAAATTTTATGATCATTGGAATATGACCATTGGAGTTCGGTTAATAGAACCTAAAGTCGGTAACCAGCTAGATGGCCATTCGAGGCCTTTTTACTATAAATTTGAGCCATTTTCTTGAGACTTGTGCCAACACTTTTGAGTCTTTTGAGATCCAAGGAAGGAGGAATAACTAGGCTAGGCTAGAGGAAGGTTAGGAGGGTTAATCAATAGATTTCAACCTTTGATTCTACAAAAGGGTTTGCTCTCTTTGTCTCAAAATTAATCAATGCTTGTCTTTAAATCTTTGTTTCATTTAATGGCATGATTAATTATTTTCTTAACTTGCACTAATGTTTTTTGCATAGCATGCTTAGATTTTAAACATGCTTAGTGATATGATTTCAACATTTGAATAGATTTACACATGTCATGTTTTGAACAAACTTGCTAGACTTAGGTTGCATTTTCAAAAACTAGTTTGTTCATCATTTTAAACATGTGTGCATCATTCAATTGCTATATCTCTCATTTATGGTTTTCACCTTTGCATCGTTTATGAGCATTCAATTTCAAAAAGACATAGAGGGTTTCAAGTATATGCATCATTCATAGATCTTTGTATTCACCAAGCATATGCTTTGAACTAAGATTACATTTTTACATCAACCTATGTTAAGAGATATCAATATGTACTTAAATGCATCTATCTTAGTGCATTCTTCAGCATAGAATTGAGAGATAAAATATCATGTTGTGAAGGTTATTGCTAAACTTTAAAAAAGCATAAGTGGTTGTAAAGGTTAATATTGCTAAGCCTTTGAAAATGATAAGTGATTGTAAAATTAGAGGTGAGGTGAGCCTAAACCTCAAATTGGAATAGTGGAAAATCCGGCAGGGAAATCAGGAGTGGATGTCGGCATGTTTGCCGAACCACTATAAATTTCTTGTCTTATGGTGGATGATTACATGTGCTCTTGGTTGATGCTTATAGTTGATGTGTATGGTTATTGATTATATGCTTGAGGTTTTGATCATATGTTTATATACTGCTTAGAGACATCACATGTATTCAAATCAAGTAACCTTCACCAAATAATAATTGGCTGTAGGAATTTAAAATTGGTCTAGGCTTTGAGCTCATCCTATTCGCCTCCCACCCTCTAGGGTTCGGATCCCGGTCTTACAAGAATTCCATCCCTTTCTCTCTCTATCTCTACTAGAAACCTAGATCTAGGATTCTCAACATCAAAGGAAGTGGAATTCGCTCCAAGTTGCAGTCATCTCTCACTTAAAAGAAGCTCTCCTTCTCCTAGATCTCTTATTTCTCTACAAAAGAAGGCAAGTTTGCTTCCTTAGCCGATTTTCTTGTAGATCACCTTCTTCTCCTTAGAATTCCTTTATCTTATGCATTTCTCCTTGGAATTTTGGTATAGGAGCTGTAGATCCTTAGAGGTCTGAATTTTGGGGGTTGTTTTTTGGTACTAGAGAGTTTAGAGCCTAAGATTAGAGAATTAGAGCTTGGATCTTGAAGATCAAGCCAAGAGACCTTGATTCGGGCTAATGAGGAAGTACAATATACCAATTTAGCATAGAATGCATGATTTCTTTCTTGAATTATGTAATTCAATTCATATGTATGTTTTTATTATTAGATCTCTTCTTTTAAGCCTTGCTTTATGGGTTTCTGGCCATTGATGGATGGGATCTCCCATTTGGAAGCTCAATGGCCCCATTGATGATGGATTTGTGATGTATGGATGGGATTTGATGCTTGT
This sequence comes from Litsea cubeba, assembly GCA_012931725.1. NCBI lineage: Eukaryota > Viridiplantae > Streptophyta > Magnoliopsida > Laurales > Lauraceae > Litsea > Litsea cubeba. Next base: position 66,402,593 of record CM022945.1, on the reverse strand, counting down.
GATAGATTGGTGATGATTGGAGACGAGATTGATGAGTTTTGATGGAAAATTGGATGGATTTGAGAAGTTCCATAAATCTGAAAATGTGATTTCTACGTGTACTAGGTCGATCAGACATACTGCAAAGCTCAAATAACTGAGGCTCATTTAGCAGATTGTCTAATACAGAAATCAGTGTAGCCGGTCGACCAGACCCTGTACCATGTCGGCTGGGCACACTGCAGAATACAAAAACTGAGACATGGCCTGTCATCTGTTTGTTTCAGAAAAATCAGTTTAGCCGGTCGACCAACTGGCCACCAGGTCGACCGGGTACACTGCAAGTCATTTCCCATAATGCAAGCCAAGACCCAGTCTCTATATGTTGCAGGTCGACTTGCCCCTATGCCGGGTGGACTGGTCACACCACAGTCTGTGAATTCTAGATATGTATGTCCTTTGAGATTGATGGTGTGTGGGCCCCATTGACTTTCCATGTGGACTTCCAGTGATGAGCCAAATTTGAGTCAAGGGCTGGGCTTAACCTTGACGCATGAGGCCACCTAAGCAGGGTCTATAGTATTAATTGGATCTCGATTCTATCCTTAAACATTGTCGAAGATGCCCGAAACTTCAGAGCACCAAATTTGTAAGGTCTGTGACCTTACTGGGTCAGTTGGGCCCAATATCAGGCCCTGACCCGTTCAATTTGCTATTATTTTAATTAAATATATTATTAGATATTTAAGTGGGTTTAGATCATGAGCGAGTTTCTTTTAGCATTAGAAAAATGTTTACAAAGTTTCGTGCGATTCCGAGTTCGTTTGATCCTAGCAGGGGGCTAGTTTGCAATTTAGGGAAAATTGAGTGTTTTCTGAAATATTCCAAATGCCGTGATTTTTGGGTTCGTTGGAAAGGTTTCGTCGCGCTGATCATTTTTGTCTCTTTACTCGTTGCGATCCGACAATCAGAAATCCTTCAAGTGATCTATTCTTTCACCGGACCCACTTGAGGGCAAACTTGTCTTTTCCTTCTTCCCTTCTTCTTAAACGAAGTTAACCCTAATCTCTGTAATTATCTCTGCAATTGAACGACAGCAGCCCCTTTATTCTTTCTCTTCATCTTCTCAAACCCAGAGTTTTTGGAATAGATCATCTCGAAGATCCGAACCGCACATCTTCTTCCTCGTGATCTTCTCTTTCCGTTGGTTCTAGTTTGGTAAGATTTCCCTCAACCTCATATTTTCAATCATCTTCTTTTTGGTTTAGATTAGGTTCAATCTTGATCTTTTTCCTTTCTTTATTCTCCTGTGCATTCTACATTGTGTTTGTTCGGGTTAGATTGTGGATTTGGGGGTAGAAAGGTTTCTCCTCGATTTTTGCCCAATTTTCAATCTTCTTCTTCGTTGAGGCAAGTAGATATGCATTTCATAATATATATGTCTGTATTGTTTCTTTAATTGATGATGTTTCATATTAGAATACATTAATTCCAAGTATGTTCTGATTTGGGGATTTATACATGTTAGGTATTGATTTTGGATTTAGATTTGTTAATTCTAAAATTGGAAATCATGAATTGTATATTTAATTCAACGGATGGAATGGAATGAATGGATGGAATGGATTGTTGGGGAGAGCAGGAGGCTCTATTTTATGCAGGTTGTAGCCTTTGGAAAGGCTTGCCAATGGAGAAAAACGAATTGGGAATGAAGAGTTCAGAAATGGCCTAAACCCGTACAAATTCCGTACTGTCGGTTAGCCGTCAGTTCGGTGTCGGTCAACCGACATCAGGGTGTCGGTCAGAAAATCCGAGAGCCATATTTTGGCCTGTTGGACGTCGGTCAGCCGACACCATCACGTCGGTCAGCCGACACTGACCTCGGTTCCAAAATCAGAAAGAAAAATAAACGTCGGTCAGCTCGTCGGTTCGGTGTCGGTCAGCCGACACTCATCATGTCGGTCAGCCGTAGGGACATGTAAATGAACCATTTTGGAATACCCATAACTTTTAATCTGCCCGTTGGATTTCTACGTATAATATACCGTTGGAAATCCCTTGAAACGTAGAATCCAATGGTTCTAGTTTCATCACAATCGGAGGTCAGAAAGTAATGTAAATGCTTAGATTAATGATCCTATTCAATTTTATTGGAAAATAGATTGTTAACCTAGGATTGACCCTTAGATGTTGGAAATCATGAACCTACTATCACATGACTATAAATGGATTTGAAATCGAATTACGTGGCTTGGTGTGAATTCGATGGGTTGTCTAAGTATTCGTGTATTACGCATGGTCTAACCGAATGCATATGGAATTGTCTCAATAGATGCTTAACATGATTGTACACCAAGGGATTTTCCTAGAAGCATCATTGGTTCAATTTCCATATGTACTCTGATAGAACATGTCGGGTACAAAGATGACACCACTTGCTTAGGACTGGATTGTAATTCTTCATTGATTTATTACCTGTATCCGTTGTTTATATTCCTTGTACACTCTCTTGACATAAAATACTTAATTAAATATGAAACATAAATTCTTATAGAATTTAGGACTTGGACCCGACTTAGAGTGGACTTAGGAACCTGTGCCATGTATTGATAAACATGACTGGCTAGCAATTAAAGAGGATTATCACGTGGTTTGCTTGTTTTGTATTGTCTTGAATGAGATAATCCCTATGATCTTGTCTTGTACATGGAACTAGATAGACTTGCTTGTCTTGTTGTCCTTGTATCAAAACCACTTTATTATTGTTTGCATATCATGGCCATCTGCAGTTTGGGATTTTAATGACGAACCGGTTACTCGGTTGTTGGGGCAGGCAGTCAGCGTAGGACGGCGTCCATGGCGTTGAATAACTGGGAGTGGGCTACAACCGTGCTGCTATTCCCAGGATCGGGAGCTAGGATCCTACTGGAGCCGGACTTTGGTATCAGTAGTCCTGTATGGATTGTTATTGGTACCCCGGGATGTGGCTTTGGACATCCTCGGAGTCTCCCTCTTCTTCTTGTATTGCATTGCATGGATAGTGGTTATTGTTAGATGGTTGCCAGGATTCCTGTTATTGTTTCTCATTATTATTATTCTTGCTTTATGCCTAACTTCGTTATTCTTGTATTCGCATGATTATTACATACTTGTCATTACTCTTTACTTGATGCATGTCATGTTTATTATGCTTTGCTTATCTATTGCTCAACATATCGTTGACTCTATTCCTTGGTGTGCAGACACATCAGGTGACTATTACTACTATGAGGAGCAGGCCGGTGAGGAGATCCCAAAGGATCTCTGATAAGTCCACAAAATTAGGTCATTAGGTCATCATTTCATGAGCATTTGTGGACTTAATTAGGTCTAATTGCATAGAATTGCACTTAATTTCATGATTACATGTATTTGGGGATATTTTTGGAAAAATGGTCAGAATTGGTCAAAATTTATTGAACTGCATGATTTTTATGAAATTAGGATTTTTCATCTCATTCATCACCCCAAAATTAGTTCTTTTTCTTCATCAAAGCATACTTGTTATTTTTGGCACCTTGTGCTATTTTTTGGAAAGTTTGTCATTTGGGTGCATCATTAGGCATGTAGGGTCGCATGCATAATTCATGTTTATTTTTATTATATGTGATTAATTAATTTCTTTCAATTTGTAGGAAAAAATCAACAACATGAGACCCTATCCCATGAAGATTTACATGATTGGTGGGACCATGATGGTTAGATGAATGTGTCTTGGTTGTGAAAGAGTTTTTAAAGAAGTTTTCACCTAATACAAAGGAGTTAAGTCCACTTGGAATTATATATTATGGCATATATGAAACAAAAACGTGGGTGGATGGCAAGTTTTGCATTGGAAGGAGATCTCCACAAAGTCAAACTTGTGGAAGAAGAAATCTAATCAAGGAGGAGACAAAAATCAAGAAGAAAATCAAGATGCAATCTTAAAGATCTTTTGAGGAACCCAAGATGGAAAAAATTGGATCACAAGGACAAGAAATCAACTGAAGTTTGAATTTAAGCCAAGATGAAGGAGGTGTGTTACCAAACAAAGAGGCCTAAGAGATTATAAAAGAGGGTCTAACCAAAGGGGATAAGAGCAATCACTTGGTCCAAGGCTTTTGGTAGCAACCAAGGAGACTCTTCCTTTCTCTATTCCACTCCCATCCACCTTTCTCTCTAAGTCCCTTTCTTCTTCTTCTTTCCTCCTAATTCTTTAGACATAGGTTGAGAGATCATGTTGAGAGAATGATGAAGAGAGAAAGTTGAGAGATCATGTTGAGAGAATGATGAAGAGAGAAGAATCTTAATTTTTTTGTATTTCAAGATCAAGAAAAAAAGACACTACTTGGATTGATTTTGCAACTTTCTATGTAAGTGATTTAATTTTCTTATCTTAGTTCTTTTATGTGTTTTGATTGGAGACAATATTTCACATGATTAGATCAAGGGTTTGAAAATAAAATAAAAATATCAAAAGTCGAGAGACATCAAAAAATCACTTGCATAATTTTTTTTCCTACTTTGAGAAGAGAGGACATTATCATCGCATTGTCAATAGTTATAGGATTGTCTAGATTCTAGATCCTTGGTACTACTTTTCCGCTTTTTATTTTCTTTCCATCCTTTTTGTTGTTATTTTCAAGTTAATATTCTTAATTTTTTTGTTCTATTTACAAATTCTATATTTAAAAACTCAACTTGCATCTTTCTATGTTTAGTAGAAACTTTCTATTCTTGATTGCATGATATATGGTTAGAAAGTGTCTTTGTGTATACTTCATATTTAAAAATTGCATTAGAACAAGTTTTTGTTGCTGGAATCACAAGATTATCAACTGATTAGATATACTAAATTCGGATCTGATAAATGAGTGGTGAAAAATCCTGCACATTTCAGCAGAACTGACCCAACTTGGTTACAAAAGTGCACCATTTAAAAACCAGTTAAACGTTAATATTTTTGTCCACAAAATAGCAGATTTAAAGTATGGTAATTGGACTTTGAAACCCCAGAATTTCAGCCAAAAATAACCTCGGGAACCATGTCTACCAGAGGCTCAAACAGGGGTAGTTGGTAAGCCTGCGTTCAGATTTCAGCAACAAAACAGTTCAAGTAGGCATGTTTAGGTGATCATATCTTTTTCGTTTTAAGTCCTTTTTCGGTTTTTCTTTTTTTATTGTGTTCATGCATCATCAGACTATTGATCCCAGTCATTAGATTTAGGTTCACACCATCTTAGTCATGTCGTACAGTCCAGTGAAAACAGGGCTGCACAACAGTTTTCATACTTAGAATTTTTTACAGCATGCATCATATAGTTAGAAACTTGCATAAAATTGCATTGTTAGCATATAGGGCATTATAGATCATTCATATTTGCATAAAAATTGATTTTGGTAAGTAGGATCTAATTTAGGAAGTTTTGTTTTGATTTTTTTATATTAAACTGGTTGTTTGATTTGTGTGTTCTTTTGCAGGTTTTTAGATATTTTAGGATTGCTTAAGTTTCATTTATTACAATAGTTCCTTTATTTTTTTTGAAAGCATTGTAATTAAGCTTTTTTTGTATTTAGTTATCTAATTTAATTAGTCTTTATTTAGGCCAGATTTAGTGTTTATTTAGGATAGGTCAAAGTTGGAAGGTTTCTTGAAAAGCATTGCTCCCTGTGGATCGACCTGGATTTACCAGATTATTACTACAATCGTACCCTACACTTGGGGACCGATCAATCTCCAACCATCAGAGGAGGCACGAGAGTGGCGTGCTGATGACGTACAGTAGCATCATCACTTCCGGCACGAGAGAGATTCATATGGGATTTCATTTAGATTTATTCTTTTATTATTTTTCTCGTTGAACCTTTAACTTTATTGACTTCATTTTCTTTTATTGGCCTTGTTTATTGGGTTGGCCAATGTAATAACTTAACTCTTAGTTCTTGTTTACTATTTTTGCAACTTTGAATTTAATGAGAATTATCATTCACTGTTGATGTTCCATTTGCCTAGAGTTGTATGAACTCTACATATATTGTACTACATGAGGCTTGAAATATTATATCCTCACCGCAGACTTACGATCCATGGGCCCAAAGGACAAAACTTTAATTAGTCCTAAAATTCACTCTCCGGATTCAGTTATTTCTTTAATCGGGTTCGGGGGACGTGACAAAATTCATATCTCTTGGCCTCTAAAACTTCATTTAGGAATTGAATTAGCTGACATGGACTTGGACCTGAAAAGAAGGCATTGACCTAGGATGGACGTTTGCTATTCCCTTCTTATGATTGGCATGTATATTAGTTGTGATAGATGCTATCCATTTCTGTTCACTCTTGTCATTATTTATTGTTTAAACCTATTTAATAAATGAAAATTGGAGGACCTGAACCTAGGAAGTCCTAGTGGTGACCTGGATTGTTAATGGAGATCACTTGACCTGTGTCTGTGGCTAGGCGGGCCATCCTATGGCCTAAGGAATGAATGAATGAGACTACCATGGAGTAGATGACTATGATATGGCTTAAAAACCCATTTCTGGATGGGTAATGTAATGGACAATGCTGATTATAGAATGCGATGGAAATGGACAAAGACCATGACATGGTGGATTATGGACGTGGATTCAAATATGAATATGGACTATGGATTGTGTATATGGATTGGACATGGATATCGGACCTTATATGGATACGAGATGACCTTGCTCACGCAAGGATAGCCTAGCTAGACACTGTCTTTCACTTGGTTCCCTTGAATCGGTGTAGGGCATTCAGCTTGGCCTTGGACTGATCATCCTTTATGGGAGTTGATTATTATAAATGGGGCCATCATGATGAGCTATGAATAGACGGCCGGCAGACTCCGGTAGAATATATGCACTCGAGGCCGGCAGACTCTAGTAATGCATATATGCTTATTATAGAGATATATATTATATCGGCGGGGCTTATTATAACTTGCATTGCACTATTATTCCCTACCGTGACTGATTATCAGTATGGGAGGGCCACGATATAATATCATGCAGTGTCCAGCTCGTGTGAATGTACCATATTGATATATGACTGTGTAGCTTGCTTTACTTTTCTATTGATTTTTATTGTTGTATTTGCACAATTGCCTAGTACTATACATTTGTTACTTATTAATCTTATTATCGTCTCTATTCCCTTTTGATGCATACATCATATGTTACTTATACTGTGCTTGCCAGATCTTTTGGATCCGACTCATTATTTGATGCTTAGATATTGACACCTACTCCGTCCTTGGGGGTGACGCGCTCCTCGAGGCACCCTTAGTTGATGAGTACGAGTGGGGACCGGCGGAACCGAAGGATAGAGTGCCTACACTTGGGGTTTGAGTGACATCTTTGTTTTAGGAGTTGAATGACCCTTGTAGTGGGCTTGGGGGATTTATCCGGTTATGTACACACTTATATTTCTACTTTTAGACTAGATGGACTTATGCTCTGCTTTTTCCATTTGCCTTATGAGAGTGATACCGTTATTAATTCTACTTTGTATTGATGTTTCTTCCGCTATTTTCTATATGCTTCGGCAATCTAGTATTGTTATAAATGTTGTTTAAAAATTTTAAATTAGACCTCACTACGGACCTATGATCCTGGAAGTTTCCTGTTTATTCGGGAAGTAGCACACCAAATTCGGGTACCTTGGCTGTAAACTCGATATTTGAAATTGGGCCGTTATAATTCACATGAACAAAAGGGAAGTTAAAGCATACTTAACTTCATCTAGACCCCCAATCGCTAAGTTACACGCCCATTGCAGATAAGAAAAAGATGATCTTCAATGATAACATTCTTAAGTACAACTCCATCTCCTCCTAAACCTAAGTTTCTACTTGGACAAGGCCCAAAGCTACCTTAAAAAATATATAAAAATTGAGAACTAGAACTAGAAGACCTAGATCAGGAGGGGGGGGGGGGGGGGGAGAACAAGAGGGAAGAGGAGAGAGAGGGGGTGGACATCCTAGGCTAAGGAGAGCATGGTCTTGGACGTCCCCCCCTAGGGGTCTATGTATAGTTTTTTCCTCCTGCTTTGTGGCTTGAGACATTTCCAAAAATAAAACTCCATCTTAGCTTGGCTTGTAAGCAAAGCAATTGCAAATCCTCTTTATTTATTTTGAACACAACTTTGAGCAATAGGTCTCATGGAAAATCTCTTGTTGCACAATAGATATAAAATCAATGGGGTAGATTGAGCAAAGAATGAGAAAGAACGAGAGATGGAGAGGGGATGAGGTGGATGTCCAAGGGCAGTGGGCCCCAGGGTTGGACGTCTACATCCCTTGGCTATTTTTGAGTGAGAGGTCTTTATCTCTTTCTTTCTTTGACTTGATCTTCTAATCCTTCTTGGTTCCTATTTCCTTCTTGCTAACTCGTCGCCAATCTTATTTGGATAACACTTTCTTAATTCAAATTCTATCTGGATTCTTCTAGAATATTCTTGACTTGAACCTCTAATCTTGATAGGAGAGAAATCTTGAAGACTTGAAAACTTGTAAAGAAAGAGAGAGAGATTTATTCATCAGTGGGACCCACCTTGGGCGTGCATAGGGAAGCATGTGGGTCCCCATTGCTTGAGAGAATCCTACACAATAAAATAAATAAATCACTAGCAATTAATTAAAGATGCAATGCATGGGATGCATGGGTCCTACCTAATGCAAGTTGAACTAATGCAATGGATGCAATGAAGTCACGGTGCTTTAGATCTATTTAGCGGGACCCAGGGGTGATGAAAAACACTAATCTCATAAATTCATACAAAATTAAGGGTTTTAGCTAATTTTTACATAAGTCCACATTTATGCTCGAATGCACGAAGTCATGGGATTATGATGCAATTTTTTTTCTAATTAAGTCTACAAATGCGCATGAAATGATGGCTTTTTAATCCAAATTTGTAGACTTATCACATGACAATCTATTAGTGGAAATAAAAGGGGCTTAGGGAAACCATTATGGCTTGCCCTTCCGTGAAAAGTCAAGGAAACCATGATGCACTTTACAAACAGCCCAAAATCACCAATAAAAATGAAAAAAAGTAGAAAGTGGTGGGGCCACATGGACAGGACAAAAACCAGCAAGCTTAGCATCATATACAACAAAAAATATAACTGGGGCTTGGGCTAGGAACAATCCCATATGCCATCTCATGACAGAAAACCCGGACTGCAAACAATGCCCTATGCGCTCGAGCGGGCACTCACAATGAGCAACTCTGCTCGAGTGGGGATGAACTCGCTCGAGCGCCCATCTCGCAGCTTGTAGAAAAACTGCGATTCCGTCCCGAATTGTTCCAAAAAGAAAATCAAATTCACTTCAAATATGAAGTAAATCTTTAAAAACCGATCCTACACAACCCTAAATCTATCCACCCCACATCTCATGTAGAGATTAGATCTAGAAAACTGATCTCACTTTATGAGAATCAAGGGATCTCTCTTATACCAATTGTTGTAAGTAGGTGGGCATTCTAGATATGTTTTCAAAAACTTTTGACCCACTTGAAGCAAGAATCAAACACCCAAAGGACCAAGAACCCAATCTTAAGATCTATAATCATAATCTCATGCATTAATATCAAAGATCTATCAAAGAAGACAGATCAAGAAAAAACAAACCAGCACAAATAAGAAGATCAACTAAAAAAACTGGTTGTAGATCTATACCTTAGGAGCTTGGTTGTGCTCAAGTCGAGAAGTTGATCACTTGATTCCACAAAATACTTTCGCAGATTTGATTTCCTTAGCCTTTATGTTCTTCCACGCTATAAACCTCTTGTTGAGAACTTCCCAAAGAGAATGGTGGGATCTCTAAGGAGAAGAAACCCTAGGTTCTCAAGAAGGAGACTAGAGGAGAGAGAAGCAGAGAGAGAGAGAGAGCAGGCTTAGGCGCCCAAGTGTTGGGCGTGTGGAAGCATGGGACGTCTAGCCCCTTCTCCACTTATTTATAGTTTAGCAACCCTCTTGGTGTAAAATTAGAAGTCTCACTTCTATTTGTATTATGTATCCTACTCCTCATTTCCTTAAGAGTTCCTATTGGAATATAATTTTCTCTTCTTAAAGCTAGCATGATAACCACTAGGGATTTCTTATAATCTGGCTCCAACTGTAACATCTGGAACACATATCTCATGTGAACTTCGGACCCACAATTAATTGTAAGTAACTCCGCTAAGTAAATGTTACTAATATATTTACAAGAAGACCATAAACTTTTCAATTACTGCAAGTAGGCACATCCATCAATTACATCCATGGATCTATTGGAATTAAAATGTCTCACCAAATTGAATCCATCTCTTATTATCCATGTGATCCAATTAATCACAATAATCATCAAGCCCATCTAATTAACTCTTAATCAAGATGGGTGTGCACTTACCAATGATAAATACCATTAATTGACGCAAGGGGATATTTCTCTCTTACATGATAGATTCTGTCTTGAGAATCAGTGTTCCCATAAGCCCACTACCACGTACCCAAGATACCGAGATATTGACCTACAATTGGCTTCACTCATTGGTAACTCAAAGTAAATGTATAACAGAAACTTGAGTCCATTAACCTCTCAGGATTAAGAGCCTATTGCTTGAAAATTATAAAAGCATTTCCTTAAATAAAGATAGCTTTTCATAAGGTGCTACTCTTGGTCCTTTAGTACATGAAATGTACAAGCACAACAATCCAGAGTCTTACACTCTAATGGTTGAGACAAACCACACTATCTCATAGTGACTGTGGTGCTACAACATTTTCAAATGAAATGCCTAGTCTCATCACTGGTTGTTAAAATACTTCAAGTATATGAGTTGTGATCCATGTCTCATGTATGTGAATCTCATCCACACACATAGATTACATTTAATATACTTGTGGGCTCCGATTCATCTCATTAACTAGTATGCTATTCTATATTTATTATGTGTAATCATAAAATAATATATTATTCATCACATGAATAAAATATAAAATTATAAGACAATTAAGATAATAAATAAATTTATTTACATTATCAAACTGAACTAAGGACATACAATCTATTACTTCCAACACACTCCTCATCGCCAACTCTTAGTCATCATTTATTTGTTACTCTTGCATTTTCACATAAGACAAGGATTCAAGACATGAGATTTTTGGTTCCATTAGATACGTGTGATTTGAAAACTTGGGAAGATACGCTATTGTTTAGACCTTTGACGTCGACATCGGAAATTGAAATCACTAAAAATCTTTATCTCGCCTTCTATTATCATGATATTAAAATAATATGTCCCTTATTGTTGCTCGGTGTGAGTTTGAGAAGCTTCAGTTTCAGTCCCTAGCCTAGGTAAGGTCAAAGTCAAACAGCATGTAAACTTTAATTCGAGTAAAAAGTTAAGTCTATAGTGTAAGATGAAAGCACTAGCAATTTTCTTGTGTAGATGTTCGTAGGTAAATCTTGTAACAAGACTTAATGTCAATCCCTATTACAAGAAGATTCCTACGTAAATATATTCATCATTAAGTGGTGTTGACACGTTGATATCAACGACATGTCAAGAGATTGACGTAGGGATGATTTCTAAGTTTACGGGCAGAATCCAATTTCCCGCGGATATTTCATGCGGACGTCGTATAGGAAAGGGCATTTCGCGATGTAGACTTGGTTGGGGTTTTGATGATTTCAAGCATGGAGATGGAGCCCACCTGCCGGCTTGGAAGAAAAGATGGAAAAGAGAGTGACGATAGCCGGGTCTTTTGTTTTTCCATTCCTTGAATCCCATGTGCTTGGACTTCTCTATGCAATGAATTATTAAATAATGATGGTGCTCTAGGCCTTCCAGCTTTCAACACCAAAGATTCATCGATGCTACTTGTCAAATGCTAGGGACCAAGAAAAATCAATAATAATAAAAAAAAACATGGATTCCCCATTTTCCAGTATCTTCAAAAGAGATTCCTGTATTGAATAACTTGTATCTTTTCCAGTATCTTCAAAAGAGATTCCTGTATTGAATAACTTGTATCTTTGGGCATTCAATAGCGTGTATCTTTGGGCATGGGCAAACCCTTGATTTGCACGATATATGAATACTATGTGGTGCACAAGTGCCTCTTTGTTTAAGGCCTGGATTTAAGAGTGAGAGAGAGTTCCTGAGTTGCAGGAGTGAACTCATACACAATGAGCATGTTTATTTTTTAGCGGCTCAAATTTTTATTAGATGGACCCTATTGTGGATTATTCCACAGTTCCATTCCTCCAAACTCAAGGAATTCTTTGTGTAAAAAACTCAGACTTCATAGTGGTTACTTAGACTGTACTTTTTTTTCTTTTTTTTTTGTATTAACATGATGAGATTGTAAATTATCCTAATCTAATAGCTCCAGGCTAGGGGTTTTCTAGCAAGTAAGCATAATGCAGAGAAAATAGAATTTGAAGGGAGAATTTGAATATATGCGGTATCCTATGGCTGCAGTGTAAGTCACAATCATAGGATATCACATATTTTTAAGGGTAAGATTGTATATTTTGTGGCATTTTTTACTGTACGAAAAATTCTCCAAGCATTTTTTTTTATATAGATTTTGACCTTTTTCATTGAGAGGCATGATTTAGGTTTTATGACAGTTGTATGGTCCAAATCCCTTCTAACTTAAAGTGGATATGCTAGACCTTTACTTTGGTTCACTGATATCATCCTGGTCTGGTCAACCTTATCAAGCACCAACCTTGCTCTACCAACCATCCAAGGATGTTGTTCCTCTTTTCAATTTCCACACGAAGAAGCTGCAATTTACATCACTCTCATCAATCCCAACAGCCACATGCAACTTCAAAATTCAAACTCCCTTTTCCCCACTCTCAAAATTTAGCTTCAAATCCACTCTCTTTCATGTAAATAGAATCTCCTATATCAGACTAATACAAGCCATACCTTTCTAGGTCAACTCTCTCTCTCTCTCTCTCTCTCTCTCTCTCTCTCATCCAAAGAGACATCAAAGTTTCAGAAAAAAAAAGTCCAATGTCCAATTTTAGTCTCTAAATCAACCCCCTGCCATTCCCCCAACCATCCATCAAAAACAGGAAAAAAAAAACAGCACAAAGCAAACCGGAAATCTCGGGCATACATGAATCAATGGCTCGGAGGGCCTTCCACCTCTCATGGATCAAAACACTTCGAAAATGTCCAAACATGTATGTCCACCATTGAGATAGAAAATGTCCAAACATGTAAGTCCACCATTGAGGTCCACTAAAAATCTCTATCTCACCTTGCATTATCATGATGTTATTTTGTTTGCAAATATAAGTTATGCCCACCATGATATTGATCGATTATATTAAAAATGAATTATTAAGATTAAAAAAAATAAAAAGTCTCATCTGTCAAAAACATATGGGTGTGTGTTTGAGTCCCGAGTTTAGCAAAGAAAAACTTAAAACCACATGTGAACTCTAATTGAGTAAACAGTGGACCATAGTAGAAAATGGAGCATACTCTTATCTTCTCCTGTGGGCGTTTGCAAAATCTTGTCCCAAATTCAACTTCCATCCCTAATACAAGGTGATATTTCCTACATTTAAGGATGAAATTTGATTTTATGACAGGATGTTTATGGCCATGTCAAGTGAATATTAGGCGATGGAGTAGTGGTTGATTTGAATTTTAGGGGGTTTTGATGTCAACTAGTGCCCCAGTGGATGACTCGTGACCACAAGTTTGTTTGTTTGTAGGGTGAACTAAAATAAAATTAACCGTCAAACAAAAAAAAAATTGAAGGAGTTGCAAGTAAAACTATCATTTTTGTCATTTTGTGCTTTTTAATATATTTTTTTTTTTACTATTTTACAGCCTTTGTAGAAAATCTCGAATGTTGTTTTGTCCAATTAAGCATAGTTTTTTTCGGCTTTTTGTGCTTTTACATCTAATTCCTACCTTTTTTTTTCTTAATTAGATATTTTATTTCTTTTTATTTTACTCGACCCTGTAAATAAATAGGCCTGTTGAGCGCGTCTACTGGTTAGAAGAAAACGACAAAAAAAGACTTATGAGAAGTCGGGCCCTTTTAATTTGCACTCACAGAATTGCATGTACTTGGTACTTGGTACTTGGTCTTCTCTCTGTAATAAATTATTGATTAATGTTCTTGCTCGAGGGATGGACCTAGCAAAGATAATCGACACGCTACTTGTCACATGTTTGATGCTAGGGACCAAAAACTCAACTATAACAGAATATGGATTTTCAGAATCCTGAAAAGAGATCCCACTTTTGAGTAACGTCTATGTTTGTGCAAACGCTTCATCTGCCCTTATTTTTACACTTTCTCCATTGGATTTTCCCATTTTTCAAGCACAAGTGGTTGTTATGCTAACATTATTATTATTATTATTATTATTATTTTAAGTTAAGTCGTATTGAGAGTTGATTGCTAACGAGGAAAATCCGCTACTATAGCCGTACTTTGTGGACTTCTGATAGCTTTCAAACCCCCGACCACTACTTAATATTTCAACACCAATTCTTTGCACCCAAAGCCTCTACCACCCGGTTGCTCGGTTGCCAATCGTATGTCACCCAAGTATGCAGTTGTGTTATTTTTTTCATTTATATGGGCTCTACCTCTCATTTGTATGGGCTGCTCTTTCTTGTGTTGTTTCTAATTTTATGCTCCGATCGGATTCTGTTTATATCAAGTTGTACCGAGACTATAATCGGCAGAACTCTATTCAGAATATGTTGTACGCAATTTGTTTGGTAACATTACAAAAGTTTTGTTCCAAATAATGGAATTAAGATAATCATAGGATTTACAATCTGGGACACACCTTTTATTGTTTCAACACAATTATTATTTTATGTGGGACCCACCTATGAAAACTACAGCGTGATACTCACATTTAAAATTCAGAACGTGGGGCCCATATTCATAGGATTTGCAATGTGGGCCCTCCTTTAAGAAATATAAAGTAGGGCCACCTTTTATGTGATTGTGGACATGAGACTCACTTTTAAAAATCAAAAAGTCTACTTTATGTCCAGGTAGCATTACTCTTTAAAAATTACAATGTGATGCCCACCTTTAAAAATTAAAACATGGGGCCCGCATCCATAGGATTTATAATATGATCCCACCTTTATAGGAATTATAATATGAACCTACCTTTAGAAATTACAACGCGATGCCCACTTTTAGAAACTGAAACATGGGGCCCACATCCATAGAATATATAATGGGGTCCCACCATTATAGGAATTATAATATGGGCCCCATATTTGAGATTCTATACATTGTGCCTACCTTTAGGATAAGTGAGAGTATTTGAAATCTTAAAATGACATTTTTTAAAAGATAAGAGATAAATATGAAACAATTGTGCCAACGGGTTGTTTCTTAAGAAATTTTTTTTTTTCGTTTCAACGTATTTATGCATATGTTTTCATGGGGTAAAGTGATTTTAACTTGGATAAGAAGTTGACGACCGATAAAGAAACCTCATTACTTGTGTTTTTATATATGAAGAATAATGTTTTGGCAATTGGAAACTAAAACTTTATATCTTTTTGGCATTTGGGACTCTATTTTATCATTTATAGTGACCAACTAGACATGGGTAAAGTTAAAAATCAAGCATTGAAATTACTTTTCGACAATTTTTACTTTACCCCTTGAAAAGCAAAGACGGCCAAAAGATCTAAAATTAAGAAAAAAAGGAAAGGCCAGTGGAATTAGAAAAGAAAACTGATCGTACAAGTACATTTCGCATTATAGCATATAGACTCAAATAATTGATGTAGGATTAGGTCTATAAATCTCATACTTCTATTAAAATATATATAATTATAAGGGAAGCTAGTACTGGAGCATTATATATAGTATATAAGTAATGGAGCCTTTGTTTTAGGCTTTGATTTAAGCTTATACTTTATTTTGAAATTGGAGACATATACACATCGTGTAATGTTGGACCTAATTATTAAGGTCTAGGTTTGAGTGCAGGTCTAGAGTGATAGAATTGAATCAACAAAGTTGTTTGCTTAAAATCCTGATTTGATGGAGTGAAACTCCATAGTGGGTCCCACCAACTTAAACCTGCACCACTCAAAATGGAAGTTCCCATTTTGCACGCGACATCCTCAATTTTAACCCAACAGGAGTTGGCCCACCAGGGCCGGGCCCAGGGCAAGAGTAAAAATTAGGCATCTATATATATACACTTAGTGTGGCCTCATTCATTTTTCAACCAATATCTAACATGTTAAAATTAACTAAAAATTTAACATTCAAAGCATATAAATTCAAACTTCAATACATAAACATTCAAAATAAAAGGCTATAATGTATAAACAAGACAAATACTTGTAAGTTGTAACAATTCATCAATAGTTCTTTTACAAGATAAATACTTGTAATTTGCAAAAGGTTCAGATGATTAAATGGATTAAAGGTTCAAATGTTGATTGTGGGGCCCACAAAAGCTCAAAAAAATAAATATAAGGCTATAAGGTTTCATAAACTTTTTGTTTTAGTTCCAAATCAAGAGTAATATTATTGCATTCAGGGTGGGACAGGGACTTTTGTAACAAAGCTAAATGCTAAGTGGCCATCAAAATTTTAAATGGGCACAATCATGATAAATCAAAATCAGTTAATTTTGCATATAACATTACACATTTTTCAGTGGGCCTAATTATGAAAAAATAAAATTGTGTTGGACCAGGAATTGTGTAATAGTAAACTGAGCATAAAATTTTTTCAGTGGGCCTAATTATGAAAATTAAAATTGAGCATACTTATCTAATAATTTTAATATTAATTTTATTTTCCAGTGAATCTCGTCAATCTCATTTTTGGGCCCCCCTGAAAAATGAGTCCGGGGCGAGCGCACTTCCGGCCCCCCTTCAGGGCCGGCCCTGTGGCCCACCATAAGATTTTGGTGGGGTCAAAAACTAGTTGGAGTAAAAGTTGAAACATCCCATATAAGGTGAGAAAGTCCAATTTGAGCAACTTGGAATGTAAAGTGTGGGTCTCAGTTTGGAGTTCCACTCCTTCAGCAATTCGTTGTCAAATATCATTTTTCAACCATTGTCAGGATTCAAAACAATCATTTAGCGCAAAAGATCGATAGTGGACGATAAATGGCGACTGAAGCAAAATCCTCACCATTGAACATGACAAGTTGTCCAAAAACTAAGATTTCCGGAACTCACTCACAACCACCACCTGCATCTTTAAAATTCAACCAAAAACATTGGCTTCAATCTCACGAGCTCAGAGAATTTCCACAAGGATCTGAATCTGGCCCGCTAAAAGCTCCTTACACTTTTTAGGTTGGTAAGACACCTTACAAGAGTAGTTGGGAGATTCCAGAGGAATTCTAACTCACAAGGGAAATATTATTAAAATCTTCCTCTAGATAGAGACATCACCTGGTCAGCGTTATCAACCACCAACCTTGCCTTTCCAGTCTTCGGAAGAGGTTAATTGCCTTCCCAACTTCCACACAAAGAAATTGCAATTTACATGCGGCCAAACACTCCCAAGTCCCAACAGCCACCTGCATCTTCGAAATTCTGACTGCCCTTTCCCGACTCTGAAACTTCAGCTTCAAAATCACTCTCTTTCATCTCAATAAAATCTCCTATATCCATCCAAAGAGACATCCAAATTTCAGAAAAAGAAAACTCCAATGTCTATTCTTAGTCTCTGAAATCTGAATTAATCCCCTGCCATCTATCTATCAATAAGAATTAGAGGAGAGAACCAGCACAGAGCAAAATGGAAATCTCCAGCAAAGATGAATCAATGGCTCATGCAAAATTTGCTCTTCCAGTGAATTCAGAGCACAAAGCAACTGAATTTAGGCTGTTCTCAATAGCAGCACCCCACATGAGGGCCTTCCACCTCTCATGGATTAATTTCTTCTGCTGCTTCGTCTCCACCTTCGCCGCCCCGCCTCTTCTCCCCATCATTCGTGACAACCTCAACCTCACTGCCACCGACATCGGCAACGCCGGAATTGCTTCAGTCTCCGGCGCAGTCTTCGCCCGTCTCGCCATGGGCACAGCCTGTGACCTCATGGGTCCACGTCTCGCCTCCGCCTCACTTTCCCTTCTCACAGCACCTGCGGTCTTCTTAGCCGCCGCCGCCTCCTCCCCCACCTCCTTCGTCTTAGTCCGCTTCTTCGCAGGATTCTCGCTTGCCACCTTCGTCTCCACCCAATTCTGGATGAGCTCCATGTTCTCCACTCCCGTCGTGGGAACCGCTAATGGCCTAGCAGGCGGGTGGGGCAACCTCGGCGGCGGTGCCACACAGCTCCTGATGCCACTCCTCTACTCCCTCATCTGCCACCTCGGCGGTGCTAATTTCACCGCCTGGCGCATTGCCTTCTTCATCCCTGCAACGTTCCAAGTGGTGAGCGCATTCGCCATCTTGGCCTTGGGCCAAGACCTCCCGGATGGGAACTTCCAACGACTGGAGGAGAATGGAAGCAAGCCGAAAGATGAATTCTCCAAAGTGTTTTATAATGGAGTCACAAACTACAGAGGGTGGATCTTGGCCTTAACATATGGGTATTGTTTTGGGGTGGAACTGACTGTGGATAACATAATTGCGGAGTATTTCTATGATAGGTTTGATCTGAAGCTTCATACTGCTGGGCTTATTGCGGCGAGCTTTGGGTTGGCGAATATAGTTTCAAGACCAGCCGGAGGGATGATATCGGACAAGATGGGGAAGAGGTTCGGGATGAGAGGGAGATTATGGAGCTTGTGGGTGATGCAGACGGTGGGGGGTGTGTTGTGTATTTTGCTTGGGAGGGTTGGTTCGCTTGGCGCTTCCATTGGTGTGATGATCGCCTTCTCTTTGTTTGTTCAGGCTGCGTGTGGGCTTACTTTTGGTGTTGTTCCGTTTGTCTCCAGGAGGTGAGTCGTCTTCTTCTTTTTTTCACACTCTGCTTAATTTTGTGATGGAATCGGATCCTATGCTGTGGAAACTGTGAGTGAGCTGCAACTACAACACACAAAAGACAAAGTGAAGGGGACCCACAGCTGGGAGACCCCAACGAGTCCGGATTCTCTATTGTTCGTGTCTCTTACACCCTTCACGTGTTTATGATGTTCAGAACTCTACTGTAGTGCCCAGTACCTCTGGTGATAATGGGGACCATTCAAGATAAATGACATTCAATTATCAATAAGTGGAGCCCGCAGTGGAGTTCCAGACAATGAATGGGAAGCAAGTGTGAGAAACGAACGGGGTCCGGACTCATTTCCAAATGTCTTATTTTTGGCGGATTTCAGATCATACTGCTGAAAATGTCCGTCGTTGCATGTCAAAGCACTCGAGTTGGGATCTTGGGAGGGTCATCCCTGAGTAGGAGTGGAAGCATACTCTAGTGATCACCTAGAATCGCTCAAAATAAATGGATTACTTATGTACATATGCTGTGTCCCACGTCATCCCAAACCAACCAGCAACTGTCTAAGTGAAAAGGCATGCCACACAGCACCAACTGTGTCTTCCACATGGGCTACACCAGCCCCAGCACAAGGGGAATAAACCCCATGCACCAATCTAGCACGCCAGCATCTCTGTTTGGGCCACCAGGCCCAGGCACGAGGGTGTGGGCCCCACGCACCAAATTCTCAACCACAGTCCAAGCAACACTCAACCAAGGCCCCCAAGGCCATTCCTATTGTTTCCATGCATACCGGGTGCCATCAGTGTCCACCGTCCGTTTTCTCACCCAACAGGCATAACTCCAACATAGTAGAGTTTGGTGCCGACCATTGTTTCCCACCTCCTGGGTATAAACGTCCGAAATCGACGGATTGAGACTTTCGGTCACTTCCCGGACTCCAATGTACAAACCCTTTTGCACAATGATAGTTCAGCATGTTTAAGGACCATTCAATGCATTACATATGCATTTAGACTCAAAAAGTCCATGGTTGGTCGAGAGGCTAAAGTCTGTCGCACGCGGTTCCTGCACGACGTGCACAGACAGACTAGAATAAGCCTCGCAGTGTTCTCGCAGCACCTGCACGACGAACACAGCACACGTTGCCTGCAGCACAGTGCACATACAAACTGTGGTGAGCCTCGCAGTGTTCTCGCACACCTGTATGACGAACACAGCAACGTGCACGACGACTGCACACTCCACGTGCAGCTCTGTGCACCAACAACTCTGGTGAGCCTCGCACTGTTCTCGCAGCACCTGCATGACGATCAAAGCACGACGACTGCACGTCACCTGCGCACCAACGCAGTGTGACCATTTTAGGGGCTGACAAACCTCCCCCACCTGATCCAACAGATGTCCTCATCTGGTGATTGAAGAAAGCCACCTCTTCCTTGGGTCTTCTTCACCTGTTGTTACAGACTCCTACTGCCTACAACAGAATAAAAATATGCTAAGTGCACCTACACTTAGTCTTTAATATTACATCATTCAAGTGCTTACACCCAAAAGTTACATGAATAATGTAAATTTTACAACTGTTTTTACATGAACCAGTACAATAGATACCAAAGCCACTCTACCTAAGTCATCTTCTGCACCTCCAAGTCCATCTTCACAGTTAGTCAGCAATCCTTTGCTGTGTGTATCGACTCCAACCGAGACACTCATCCTTTTCAACACTGCACCAACAGTGTTTAATGGTTCAAGATTGTAATCAAACAACCCCTATTGTTCTAGACCACAATCTTTAACAAGAACCACCCTTATCTCCTTGATAAGTTTCATCTTTTGGATTACCCCCAAAAGACATGATGCCACCAGACACCACAGTCAAAAGTAATTACTGTGTGATGCCCCTACACCACCACAGAAATTACCAATGCTAGTTAAAGCAAAAATGACTATACTCCTGTATTGTTCTTACAGCAAGTAAAAACAAAATACATCATGGTGTACCAACACCAACTCAGGTTTCAAGCTTCAAATGGTCACCTTCTTCAAGATAACTCAACACCAGGGTCTGATTAGTGATCCTCAGTTGACCAACAGAAACACCACAGTCCTTTGTTATTAGTCCACTCCACGGACAACAACTTCCTGCAGACTTGATATCCTTCCTTGATCTCAATCACCACCAAAACCTTGGGGAAAAAGCCTGTTAGGTCCCACCTAACAGTTGTATGGGATTCACCCTAGCAAGTACCTCTCCCGATTCAGCAACTATGGCATTCAGACTCTCCTTCTTAGGACAATCCCGCGCTCGATGCGGTCCTTGGCAAATGAAGCACCCAAAGTTAACCTTTGCAGGCTTTCCTTGTTCCCCATTGCCATTGGACTGTTTGTCCTTGCCATTATCACTGTTTCCATTCTTCTTTTTCCCATTCTTTGAAACTTTTAACTTGGACTTATCAGCGTCTGAGGCCTCTGCCCGTTCAGACTTGTAGTCCACCAATGCCTCTGCTGCAGAAACTGCAGTAGGCACATCTTTCACATTCTGGCGTCGCAATTCTGCCTGAGCCCACCCCTGCAGACCAGTCATAAAATTAAACAGTTTGTCATCCTCAGACATGTTTTTCACATCAAGCATGAGAGAGGAGAACTGTTTAACATATTCTCGAATTGTGCCAGTATGTTTGAGTTTTCTCAGGGCTTCACGTGCCACCCAGGCCACGTTACAGGGCAGGAACTGATCCTTCAATTCCTTCTTCAGATTATCCCACAATGTGATCGCTGCACGACCTGCCTCTTGGTCGTTGTCTACACGCGTTCGCCACCATAGCTTTGCGTCACCAGCAAGATACATGCTAGCAATAGTCACCATTTCTTCCACAGGAGTATGAACAGCCTTGAAATACTGTTCCATATCCCAAAGGAAGTTTTCCAGATCCTTTGCGCTCCGAGCACCAGAGAAGGGTTTCGGTTCAGGAACCTTGACCCGTCTCTTCTCTGAACCAGCAACCGAACCATGAATGGCCCTCTTCACTAGGGTCAATTCACTAGAGAGGGAATCAAACTGCTGTTGCCCTTGTTCCGTCCAAGACAGGATGTCTGCGCGCAGTTCCTCCAACTGTGCAGATCGATCCTTTAGCAACTCCTCAATTGATTCCGTCTTATCAGCCAACACCGTCAGCCTTGGGCCAAAGGTAATTTGCTGAGCGATTGCATCATTCAGGCCTTCGACCTTCTCTTCCAGACGAAGAACGTGCTCTCAAACTTGTTCCAGTGCTGACTTTGACATGATCAGCAGACTGAAATTACTCCCAGTTTACCAAAACTGCTCATAAAAATTAGTCCTTTCAGGATACGATTATTAATTATGTTATTAATCATATACTCCAACTTATAGCTAGTGGGATCAATTCCAAACGACAAATATCCCCAACACTGTTTGTTTTGAGTAGTTGGATTTTCAATAGTTGGATCTCACTAGAGTACCACCCTTACCTCTTACCGGTGATATGGCAGGGGAACCCTGCTGGCTGCCATGTTTTATATTTTTTTTAAACGTCCTTTACAGCAGGGGCCCGATTCCTTCTTGTGTTTGATCCCATGCACTATATTTCTCTTTTTATTATTTTTTTTATGGATTCCTCGTTATTTCGAATCTTATTGATCAGGATCACCATTTTAATGACAACCCTAATCAAACTAATGTCAAACCTGTTATAAGTTGTACAAGGAAAAAAAAAAAACCACCAAAATGGTGGTTCTGGAGTGATCTGAACTGCCTGCGGAAATATTTCTCCAATGTTTATACTCTAATTTTCATGTCCAAAAGAAATATTTTGCATTTCTGATGAGTTTTATTCTCTATTTCTCCTTGGGATTTGAATGGTCTCCCCCCTTGAGAATATAATTGTCGTCCCCATTTCGTAATACGGGGATTGTGCGTGAGATTAGGGGTCAATTAAATTTTTTCATGCTAAACAATTTACGTGGCCTCCAACCTTATCTCATTAGGATCAATGAGCGCTGTGAAATATAAATATTTCATCGGTTTCCACAAAGTTATAGTGAAAGCTTCATAATGTAACAATTGGTATCAATAAAGAACATTTAAGAGCAAAGCATGATTAGCATTAATAAAGTTGAAATTTAACAAGAACCAAAAGTATTTTTATACAACATGGCCACAACTAAAAACATGGGCCAACCAAAACACCAAATGAACAAAAAAGAACTATCCAAACTCCAAACTCCAAAGTATGGCCATGAAGGCTCTTGGGCGCAGGGTCAGAACAACTAGACTATGTCGTTCGCACACCACACGTGGAGGTCAAAGGGTGATTTGCCTTAACTTCCCCCATCTCCTCCTCCAGGGGATCGATGGGCATGGTACCTATACACCAAGAGCAGTATCATCAGACCAACGCGGTTGGCAGGCATATATATATATATATATATAACACAACAATAGATATGTAGTAGTAAATAAAGTTACGAGTGACTTTATCATAGTAAATCATAGTAAAGACCCAAGCATAACAAAATTGGAGGTCCACATATGCTTATCACCACGGGATATTATCACTGCCCTCCCTACTCGTACCGAGTCTTAGTAGAGAAAATGCATGGAAAAATAGCCCGATCAGAAGGCTGATACCAGGGTACAAACAAACATCAAATCCCTATCATCTTTATGGTGTACATCCATCTTAAAATACACAATCTGCAGTCGATCAAACAAAATCCCTATCACAGTGGTACCCCTGTCGTGTCAGACGGTACGGATGAGTGGTGCCTAATATTTGAGTCATGATCATATATCAGTGAGGTGCTAGACTTTTCTTGTGCGAACAAGATTCGTCACAAACAACGAAAGAGAGATTAATTCACATCAAGATCAAATCAGACAAACAGACAAAACTTCAAACCTCAAAAGTAGCCCTCTTCAAAGCATTACAATCAAAGCCACCTAGTCTCAACACGTCGGTCAAATCCCATCAAACTAACAGAGTACTAAGTCCAATCATCTAAGTTCCATAATTGATCCCAACATAAGCAATAATCAAAACGAAGCTAAGGAACATGTTTAAGACAGCCAGATATCGGTACACAAAGGTATGATTCAGAACAAAGCGAATAAACAATCCAAACCTAGCTAAGAACATAGTCATTCCCGACGCATCATACTTTGTTCTTCGGTCATTGTAGGGGATGGGGTCCACGATACCCTGACAAATCATCTTAGTGCATAGTATAGAGTTAAGTATCCAATGCCCCATACCGTCCAAGACTGACGTAGTCCGTATCGCGAAATCATCCGGAATAACCGTGAGGGTAATGTCACTCAACATCCCTCACGTAAAGTCCAAGTGAGTCATCAAAGGGGGTAACCAAGGTCCCACCTAAGCCCACCAAGTTCTAAGGAAAATGGCCTTTTAGAAAGGAACCGATAGTACCGATCAACCTCATACACAGCCGATCAACTGCGTATGTGGACGATCGAGTACGCAGTCACAGTAGAAAATAAGGATGGAAAAAGAGCATAATCATCAAGCTTCATAGAAGCCTGCCTACTGTGTGGCCGGTCGACCGCGTGGTTTCATAAAATGAAAACCCTTCCTAAACTAAAACAAGGGGAAAATCCCTTTGGATTGCTGGCACCTGATATCATGCATATAATAGAGCTCAACCCTTATATTCAAACCATAAACACCAATATCTAAATATCTAATCTAAACATCTAAACTAAAATCCATTCCATTCATCATTTAGACATAATCTAGCATATTCCAAATCCAAATTAGCAAAATGAGCATGTTGGGTGTCTAAATGAACATCAAGCTTAATTCAAAGAAAAGGAAACATATATCCAAGCCATAAAAAATATATATATATATATCTACTTCCCTATAGAGAGATGAACTCCAACAACACTAAAAAAAAAGGGAAAAGCATTGTTGAACTCAAAATTGGGGAAGAAGATCTTAATACCCAAAACAACCTACAAAATGCATCAGAAGGGAGAGGGTGACCTATGCCTAACCCATTTCTAGGAAAAAGAGGAATAAGACCTAGCTCTAAAGGTTTTGGGAGCTAACCTAGTGTGTAGATCAAGGGAGACTTGGAGAAGATGATGGTTGGGATCGGTGGAGCTTCAGGAAGACAACCGAAGTGGTCGTCTAGCTTGAAGGAGCTCCGATTGGTGTCGTTGGCAAGGAGGCGGTGTGGGAGAATAGAGAAGGAGAGAGAGAGAGAGAGACTGAAAAGAGAGGGAAATGAGATGAGCATCGTTGGCTTATATTTGGGTTGGGCTAATGGAAATTACAGATAGTCCTTGGCCTACTAGAGATGGGTATTTGGGATTCTTCCACGCGTAGGATCGCAACGCAAACTAAGGATAAATTCCGGGAAATGATGAGACCTACCTGATGCAACCACCTCACAGAATCTCAGAATCTCAGAAAAAACCCCAAAAAACTTTGCAAAATTGCAAACCACCCTCTACTGTACCCAAACGAACTCGGAACCACGCGAAACTTTGCACGCCGACTCATACGCCAAATCCGAATCGCCTAGACTCTAAACACGCTTGATTAGCTAAACTATAATTTAGTTATAACTAATGCTCTCTCCTATTTTTATAGTAGGAAAATATTGGGTGGTGTTTGTAACGTCAAAGGCATGCCGAATATAAAAGTTTGTGGCTGTCCATAGAAACTACTATAAAGTTCATTAGATGTATTCACCTATCTAATTTAGATACTGGAAATTGGTAATTTGTTAACAAAGAGAGAGGTTCCTCTTTCAATTACGTATACCCTTTTCATGTTCTTTAATTAAAATCTGGCAAGGTCTAATATACCTAATTTTAGAGAGGGCTAAAATCCAAATCGTCTAGTGGCCTCCACAAACTGTGTCATAGGATTTTCTTGATATAGAAGCAACATAGGATTTCACGCGCGTGTTGTTGTATCTATGCTCTAGGCTAAATTTCACTCTGTCAATTTTCACAACTATCATTTTAAACATGTGTAAAAGATGCTATTTAAGTCAATTCTTGTTTTAATAACATTTTTTAATCAATTTGGTCATCGACATTACTTTGCTGGTGGTGTAATTTGGCTTTGAGACAAAACATAGTGGGATGATTGATATATAACCATTGGAGTCGAAGAAGTTGAACGGTGGGAACAATGTGCACACAAATCCAATTGTCATATTTGGAATCATGACATACAATTGCAAAGCGTTCAACTATATATTACTACTTTTGACTTGGTAAATGGACATAGTCAATTACTCAATTTGATTTGGCATCACAATCTTCCATCATGCACGGTCAATTTCTTTCTTTCCGTCAAACAACTATTTATAGTAAATTCTTAGATTTTCATAATTTTGGTTAAAATAAATTAAGTTAATTTATTTATTACCTGGGACATTATAGTTGGACTTTAATTGTTGGTGGTCGCCTTCCTTAATTTATCGCTTGTATTTTAGATAAGCACTTTTACTATTTTAGTAAGCCGAAGTGAAGCCGATTTGGTTATATATTCCTATTTACAATTTTTTTTGATGGAATAACTCTTTTTCTTTATGTTTTTTTTCCTATTTTGGTACAACGCACGTACCTACTTACATTTCCTATCCAAGTCTCTAATCATCAGCTCAAGGCCAAATTTAGGGATTGAACCGTGGTCATTTCTATTGAGAGAAGTGCCTCACTGTTGAGCTAACAATTTTAAATTGCAGTTATGCTCGAACACATTCTCTAAATTCTATATTTTGACACTTTTTTGAAAAGATAATAACCTCTCTTACATACACTAGCTCCGCAAATATTGACTTCTTCGATTTGGAGTGACGTTTCTCTTATAGTTCTACTACAAAAGTTCTTCATTTCGAGTGATTTGCATTTTATAGATGGGAAGGTTTATATACTTTTTACAATGGAGAACCAAATGATCCAGGTCGTAATTACTTGTATCTCCTCTTTCTATCTCACAATGAGTGGTGATCCCACATAAAGTGTGTCTTGTGACACACAAGATTTTATATGGTGCCTTCAACCTAATATATAGGGTTTTATATATATTATATAATTATTTCTTAACAAGATTTTATTTATAAATTATTTAGCTGTTGTGTGGGGATGTTTCCACTAAGCCAAAATCAGTGCTAGTCCCGGTCTCAAGGCAGCTTAATTATACCCACCTCGGCCAAGGCGGACCGCGGCTGAAGGGTCGCGGCACTCGCCGAGGTGAGCACCCCCGAAGTCAGGTGGCACCTATCGTTGTAGCCGACCTCGGCACGATTTGACAGGCACTGATGGGATCGTTTTCAGGACGAAGGCACATGTTAAGGCGTGCCCTGTGATCCATCATTCCTGACAAAACGGCGTTGTACGGTACACGTGCGCCCCCAAAGCATGGCTCCAGGCCAGGCCCGATGGGACTTGGCCCAAAAGTCAACCACCGCCTGGCCCGATAAGATTGGCATTTAATGAGGAATGGGTAGGTGAGGCTAGCATTTAATGAAGTATGGGCTGAATGGACAGGGCCACTCAAGTGGCAAAGCCCATCAAGAGGCTCGCCCACGCAAGTCACCCCCATCTCCTATAAATATCATCTCTATCTCCATTTTAAGGTACGCAACCCATAACGCACACTCTTACTCTGCAATTTTCTCTCCATCTCCCTTACTCAGTCCCTGAACTGACTTAAGCATCGGAGAGCCTTGCGCTGCCTGCAGCCAGGGTCCTCTGACGTGTTTTCCTCTCTTCCTCTTTAGGTCCAGTCGGAGCCACGACAATCTTCATCCAAACCACTCAAAACAAGGATCCTAATCCCTGGTTCAAAGTCCTTAATTTTTAGGCACTTACAATTGGCGCCGTCTGTGGGGAAGTACTAACCCATACCCCGAAACCTTTCTCAAAACCCCTTCCAACCACCATGGCTCCGAGAAACAAAAGAGGCGGAGAACACCCGAAGTCTCTCCCTTCTGGGCCGATGGTCCTCCCTGGACCATTACCCTACGTGTTCCATCCAGAAGAGCGCAACGCGAGAGGGGAGGCCGCAGAGGTGGACAGTTACCACACCGAATCTGCTTCATCCCCGTTGGAGATGGGGAGTCCACCGCGGCTGAATGCTCCCCCGCAGGAGCGCTTCTCGAAGGGCAAGGCCCCGGCAGCGGCGGGGTCACACCGATCCGGGCGCCACTCGGACCGCGAAGGCAACAGAGCCGACCCCGCTCAAGCAGCAATCAGGGCTCAGAACCTCGCTCTCCAGGAGAAAGATGATCTTATCCGCCAGCTCAGGCAGCAGCTCCGGGAGAGAGAGATAGTCCCCGGAGGTGGTGATCCCGTAGGCAGGAAGGATCCCGTCACCGGCAAGGACTTAAGGGAGCATCTGAACGATAAGAGTCGCGAGCGGAGTCACGTTGGGAGTTCTTGCCATAACCACATTGACAGGGGGTCGATGCCGAGATCGGAGGCGGGAGATCAGCAGGCTCTGATCGACCGCCTGGTCAAGCAGGCCATCCAGAACACCCTGAGGGAGGCAGGGCTCGCTCAGAACCAGCCAGACATCCCCGACTTCACTGGCCTCGACTCATCTCCCTTCTCCAGAGAGATAATCGACTATCCCCTCCCCAAGAAGTTCAGCGTCCCAAGGTTCGTCCTTTACGACGGGACCTCGGACCCAGCAGCCCATCTCCGGCATTTTACCCAAAAACTATCCGTCTGGGGCGACGTCGGGCACCTCAATTGCAGAGTCTTCTCCTCCAGCCTAGGGGATCTACCCCTCAAATGGTTCTGTGCGCTCCCCGAAGGATCGATCACGAGCTGGTCCCAGTTTCGGGACTCCTTCCTCGGGAAATTCCAGGCGCACAGAGTCATCCCAAAGACCGACAGCGACATCATGGCCCTCAGAATGAAGTGGAGTGAAAGTGTCACTCAATTCGCCAAAAGATTATGGACGGTTTACAGTCAGATCGATAACTCCTCCGAAGATGTCGCGATCAGGTCCTTCCAGCACGCCCTCCTGCCAGGGTGCGAGCTTCGGAAGGAGCTCGTCCGAAACCCTGCTATCTCTGTAACCGCCCTCATGGCAAGGGTGAACAAATACATCGAGCAAGAGGAAGACGAGGCACGGGCCAATGAGAGCTTTGGCGCTTCCAAGGGCCGGTCTCGGAACGAGAACCGGTCTCGGCAGGAGGACCGACCGCGGCAGGAGGATCGATCTCGGCAGGAAGATCGAACCTCTGGGGGGGAGAAGAGGACCTACCGCAGAGAAGAGACGAGCCGAGATCACCACTCTGGTGGCCAGTCGTCGGCCCCGATTCGCGCTCCAGGAGGGGGCAAGAGACATAGACCGTCCTATTCCTCGCGCGAAAGGGTCAATACGGTCTTCAAAGAGCCGATCCACCAAATACTGGACAAGATCCAGGGGAAGCCGTACTTCGAATGGCCGCGACCCATGAAGAGCGACCCCTCCACAAGGGATCAGACAAGGTTCTGCGCTTACCACAAGTAGAACGGGCATAACACTGAGGATTGTTACTTCGTCAAGGACCATCTTAGGAGACTTGTCAAGGACGAGCACCTGAAGGAGTACTGCAAAGGAACGGATAGCGGGAGCAACGAGCGACCTCGACGCCGAACCGAGGAGAATCATGACAGCGACGGGTCGGAGAGGATTATAAGCGTCATCCACCTGGCCCCTACTAAGCAGAGCAGCGGCCAGGCCCGTGCCGAGGCCAGGAGGGCCTCCCATGGGAAACAGGTCATGTCGGCCGAGCTCGGACCAGCCTCTAAAAAGGCTCGCAAAGAGAGGCCAAAAATCTGGTTCTCAGACGAGGACCTGAAAGGGGTCCAACTCCCTCACAATGACCCGCTGATTATGACTCTGAAGCTGGGGAGTTGCAAGGTGCAGAGGATCCTCGTCGACCCCGGCAGTTCGTCCGAGATCCTCTACTTCGACTGCTTTACCAAGATGGGGCTCACCGAAGAAGATCTCCAGGAGGCGCGGACCCCCCTGATAGGGTTCAGCGCGAATCCCGTGTATCCAAGGGGAGAGTCTCCCTCAAAGTCCAAGTTGGGGGGGCATCAGTGGTGGCTGACTTCCTCGTGGTAGACACGCCATCCCCCTACAATGCCATCGTAGGGAGGAGTTGGCTGCACCAGATAGAGGCTGTCCCCTCCTCCTACCATCAGAAGCTTAAATTCCCTTTGGAAAGGGACGGCAGAACCGAGGTGGTCACAATCGACGGGGACCAGCAAATGGCCAAGCGTTGTATGATGGCCGTCGTGTCCGGCGAGGAAGAGCCAAAGCAAGTGTACATGGCAGAACTAGAGGCAGAGCTGGACAGGGTCGGCCGTGATCCAGGAGAAAAGAGTATCAAAGATCTCACCGAGGTCAGGATCGACCCCAGTGATCCCGAGAGGCACTTCCTTCTTGGGAGTCAGCTCGCCGAGCAGGAAGGATCCGAACTGCTCAGTTTCCTGCTGCAAAGCAGAGACGTCTTCGCCTGAACCCCACAGGAGATGCCAGGCGTGAACCCCGAGGTTATGAGCCACAGACTGAATGTAGACCCTCAAGTCAAGCCAGTGGTCCAGAAGGCAAGAAGATCTGGAATCGACCAGTCTGCAGCCGTGGTCGAAGAGGTGGAGAAACTGCTAGAGGCGAACGCCATCAGAGAGGTCCAGTACCCGAAATGGCTGGCGAACACCGTGGTAGTGAAAAAGAAGACCGGAAAATGGAGAGTTTGCGTCGACTTCACTGACCTCAACAAAGCATGTCCCAAGGACTGCTTCCCACTCCCGAAGATCGACCAGATGATTGACGCCACCGCCGGTCACGAAAGGATGAGTTTCCTCGACGCCTACCGCGGTTATCACCAGATACCCATGTACGGACCGGATGAAGAAAAAATGGCATTCATCACTCATAGGGGAACCTACTGCTATAAAGTGATGCCGTTCGGACTCAAAAATGCAGGGGCAACCTACCAGAGGTTGGTCAGCAAGATGTTCCGGGAACAGCTCGGCAAAACAGTCGAGGTGTACATCGACGACATGGTCGTCAAATCCACCCAATCTTGCGACCATCTGACGGATCTCGGCCAGGTATTCGACGTTCTCCGGAAGTTCGAGCTAAAGCTGAACGCCTCCAAATGTGCCTTCGGGGTCGGCTCCGGCAAATTCTTAGGGAGCCTCGTCACGCGACGGGGTATCGAAGCAAACCCAGACCAAATCTCCGCGATCCTGGGAATTCAGAGCCCGGCAACAACGAAGCAGGTCCAGCGGCTCACCGGCATGGCCGCCGCCCTCAACCGCTTCATCAGCAGGTCTTCTGACAAGTGTCGCCCTTTCTTTCAGCTGCTAAAGAAGAACCTAAGGTTCGAGTGGACCCCGGAATGTGACTCGGCCCTCCAAGAACTCAAAGCTTACCTGGCCTCGCCTCCGCTGCTGTCAACCCCGAAGAAAGGCGAGGCATTGTATTTGTACTTGGCAGTCTCCGATCATGCTGTGAGCTCAGTGCTGGTCAGAGAAGATGAAGGGCAGCAGAAGCCCATTTATTACACAAGCAAGACCCTCCTCGACGCGGAAACCAGATACCTGCAGATGGAGAAGCTCGCGCTGGCCCTCGTCAGTGCCTCTCGGAAGCTCTCACACTATTTCCAAGCCCACACGATAGTGGTGGTTACGGAGCACCAACTCAAGTCCGTCTTCCGAAAGGCCGACTTCTCCGGACGTGTTTCAAGATGGGCCGTAGAGCTGGGGCAGTACGACATCCAGTACCAGCCCCGAACAGCGATCAAAGCGCAGGTCTTGGCAGATTTCATCGTCGAGTTCACTTCCCCAAGTTCGGCGCCGAGCCCACTCAACCCCGAACTGGGGGGCAAGGGGCAGAATGACTTAGTCTCGGAGACTGATTACGAGCGATCTCGAGACGCGTCCCGAGATTCGGCTTGGAAGGTCTTCGTTGACGGGTCTTCCACCTCTAGAAGGGCCGGCGTCGGCGTAGTCCTCCAGTCTCCAGAAGGGCTAGTCATCGAGCAAGCCCTGACCCTTGACTTCCGAGCATCAAACAACGAGGCAGAATATGAAGCATTGCTGGCAGGGCTGAATAGTGCCAAGGTTCTCGGAGCTCAACAGCTGGTGATCTTCAGTGACTCGCAGTTGGTGACGAGCCAGCTCACTGGAGATTACCAAGCTCGCGACGACAGAATGGCGGCCTATTTAACCCTCGCCAAGAAACTCCTCTCCCAATTCCCGGAAGCGGAAGTCAGACAAATTGGCAGAGACTCTAACTCACACGCCAACGCGCTCGCCAACGTGGCTTCCGCCGTCGAAGCTGGAAAAAAGAGGACTGTAGAAGTAGGCTCGCTGACATCGCCAAGTATAGAGCTCAGCCCGCCACGGCAAATCTTGTGCGTCGACCTCGGGCCCAATTGGATGGATCCCATCATCGCGTACCTCAAGGACGACCAACTCCCTGAGGACAGAGCTCAAGCTCACAAAATCAGGCTCAGGGCAGCCCGGTTCTGGCTCTTTCCAGAAGGAAAGCTGTGCAGGAAATCCTTCACGGGCCCTTATCTCCAGTGCGTCCACCCAAGCCGAGTTGAAGACTTCCTCTACGAGATACATGAAGGCATCTGCGGAAGTCACATCGGAGGAAGGTCACTAGCATACCGGGCTATAAGCCAAGGATACTGGTGGCATACATGCAAAAGGACGCACAGATGTACGCTATGAAATGCGAGAAGTGCCATAAATTCTCGCACAACCTCCATCAACCTGCGCAGGATCTGAGCCCGCTCTCCAGCCCATGGCCCTTTGCTCAGTGGGGGCTGGACATTGTGGGACCCCTCCATCGAGCTCTGGGGAATAAAAGGTGGCTGATAGTGGCCACCGACTATTTTACCAAGTGGATAGAGGCGGAAGCGTTATCTTCCATCACTGAACGGGACTCCAAGAGCTTCGTATGGAAGAACATCGTCACAAGGTTCGGCATCCCTCGAGTCTTGGTCTCGGACAATGGGACCCAATTCGACTCCAGCCTGTCACGTCCCCCGAACCCGATTAAAGAAATAACCGGATCCGGAGAGTGAATTTTAGGACTATTTAAAAATTTTGCCCTTTGGGCCCACGGATCGTAGTCCGCGGTGAGGATTTAATATTTCAAACCTCAAACCTCATGTGGTACAATAAAAATAGAGTCCAAACAACTCTAGACATATGGAATCTCAAGCAATGGATAATAATCTCATTAAATTAAAGTTTGAAAGAAAGAGAAACAGAACTAAAAAGTTAAGTAATTTATTAAAATGGCCAACCCACTAAACATGGCCAATCAAAGAAACAGAGTCAATGTAATATAAGGTTCGACGAGAGAAATAATGAATGAAAGATAATCTAATGAAACCAAGTGTATCTCTCTCATGCCAGGAGTGATGACGCTACTCTACGTCATCGGCACGCCACTCTCGTGCCTCCTCTGCTGGTTGGAGATCCTCTGGGATCTCCTCACCTGCCTGCTCCTCGTAATAGATGTATTCACCTGATGTGTCTGCACACCAAGGAACAGAGTCAACGACATGTTGAGCAATAGATATACAAAACATAATAAATACGACATGCATCAAGTGTAGAGTAATGACAAGTATAAGATCATATGAATACAAGAATATGAAGCTAAGCATAAAGCGAGATTAATATCTGGGAACAATCACAGAAATCCTAGCAATCATCTAACAATAACCACTATCCATGCAAATGCAAGCAAGACAAGCAAGAGGGAGACTCCGAGGATGTCCTATGCCACCTCCCGGGGTACCAGTAACAATCCCCTTGGACTACTGATACCATAGTCCGGCTCCAGTGGGATCCTAGCTCCCTGTCCTGGGAATAGCAGCACGGTCCTAGCCCGCTCCCAGCTATTCAACGCCATGGACGCCGTCCTACGCCGACTGCCCACCCCGACAACCGGAGTAACCGATTCGTCATTAAATCCCAAACTGCAGATGGCCATGATATGCAAACAATAATAAAGTGGTTTTGACTCAAGAACAGACAAGACAAGCAAGTCTGGCTAGTTCCATGTACAAGACAAGATTTTAGGGATTATCTCTTCCAGATCAATACAAGACAAGCCACGTGATAATCCCCTTCATACTAGCCAGTCATGTTCATCAAAACAAGACACGGGTTCCTATGGTACACTCTAAGTCAAGTCCAAGTCCTATATTCTATAAGAATTTATATTTCATATGTAATTAAGTATTTTATGTCAAGAGAGTATACGAGGAATAGTAACAACGGATACAAGTCACAAGTCAAGGAAGAATTACTATCCAATCCTAGGTACGTGGTGTCATCCCTGTATTCGACGTGTTCTAATAGAGTACATGTGGAAATTGAATCAATGATGCTTCTAAGGAAATCACTTGGTGTACAATCATGTAAGCATCGTTCAATCCAACTCCATATGCATTCGGTTACACCACGCGTAATACACGAATACCTAGACAACCCATCGAAGCACACCAAGCCACGTACTTCGATTTCAATCCCATTAATGGTCAAGTGAGAGTAAATTCATGGTTTCCAATATCTAAGGCCCAAACTTAGGTTACCAGTCTCATTTCCAATATAAAAATAAGTTGGATTAATAATTTAAGTATTTACATCACTTCCCGACCTCCGATCGTGATGAAACCAGAACCATTGGATTCTATGTCTCAAGGGCTTTCCAACGGTATATAGAACTCCAAATTCTGACGAACGGATCAAAAGTTATGTTCATTCGAAGTGGACGTTGCTGTCTGCACAATGCAGTCTCGCTATAGCGAGCCAAAGTCTCGCTATAGCGAGAATGCATTCTGCCTGGGCTCCAGAACAGTAGCAAAGCTCGCTATAGCGAGGGTTAAGCCCGCTAGAGCGAGCCTGCTTGCTGCCTGAGCCCGGAATGAAGCAAATTTGACCTGTTTAAGGTATTTCTAATCCCATTCACTTAGGGTCCATTCCCTTCATTCCTAAGCCTTTCTAGGGCATGTACCTGCATGAGAAGAGCCTCCATGCTCTCTCTCTCTCAAACCACATTCCATTCCATTCATCAAACCATATACAAGTAAAATCCATTCAACCCATTTATTAATTTAGCATATGTAATCCAATTAACCATGACAAGCTTGGAATTTAGGCATTCTAACATGAAACATAATCAATCAAAGAAACAATACAGACATATATATTATGAAATGCAGATCTACTTGCCTCAACCAAGACGGAGATTGGAAATGGGTGAAATTTGAGGAGAAGCTTTTCTACCCTCAAAATCACAATCTACCCCGATCAAACACAACCTAATACACCAAGGAGAAGAAAGAAAGAAAAAGAATCAAGATCGGACCTAAATCTAACCAAAAGGCATAAAATTGAAAAAGATGAAGGTGGGAGAATGCTTACCAAACTTACACCGGAAGCAAGAGGGGATCGCGAGGATGAACTCTAGCGGACCGGATCTCCGAATAGGTTTTTCTAGGGCTGAGATCTGGCTTGAGAAAGGAAGAAGAAAAAGATGGCTGCGGTTCTCTCTTCCGTTGCAGAGAATAAAAGTTGGAATTAGGGTTAAAACATCGTTTAAGAAGACGATAGGAGAGGAAAAGACTGAATTTTTCTTTAAGTGGGTCCGGTGAAAGAATGGACCACTTGAAAGGTTTCTGATCGCTGGATCGCGATGAGTCAAGAGACAAAAGTCATCAGAACGACGAGACCTTTCCAACGAACCCAAAAATCACGGCGTTTGGAATATTTTGGAAAAAACACTCAATTTTCCCTAAATTGCAAACTACACCCCTGCTATGATCAAACGAACTCGGAATCGAACGAAACTTCGCAGTCACTATTCTAATGCTAAAAGAAACTCGCTCGTGATCTAAACCCACTTAAATATCTAAAATACAATTAATTAAAATAATAACAAATTAAACGGGTCAATGGGTCGGGTTTTGGGCCCAACTGACCCAGTAAGGTCACGGACCTTACAACTCTCACAAATAAAAAGAACATTTGGTCCCCCAAATGCCTAAACATACCTCATCTGGAAATAGATAGGGGTACGTCTTCTGCATCTGTTCCTTCAGCTCCCACGTTGCTTCCTCCGGACTATGGTTCTCCCACTGTACTTTGACCCACTGAATGGTCTTGGTACGCAACACTACCTCTTTCGTGTCGATGATCTGAGCTGGCCGCTCCACGTAGCTGACATCTGCCTGAAGCTGAAGTGGCTCGTGCTGCAACACGTGGGTGGGATCTGGAATATACTTCCGAAGCATTGAAACATGAAATACGTCGTGTACTCCCGCTAACTCTGGTGGTAGCACTAGACGATAAGCCACGTCTCCAATCTTGCTCTTAATCTCAAATGGTCCCACAAACCTCTTGGCAAGCTTCCCTTTCTGTCCAAATCTAACAACACCTCTCATTTGAGACACTTTCAAGAAAACCATATCCCCCACTTGGAATTCTAAGGG
The DNA here is from genome assembly GCA_012931725.1 of Litsea cubeba. Classification (NCBI taxonomy): domain Eukaryota; kingdom Viridiplantae; phylum Streptophyta; class Magnoliopsida; order Laurales; family Lauraceae; genus Litsea; species Litsea cubeba. The sequence goes on along the minus strand of CM022945.1, from coordinate 66,366,119 downwards.
TCTCCGCCTCTTGTCTGCATAACTCTTCTGACGATCACGTGACTCCTTCATTCTCATCTAGACAACTCTGACCTTCTCACTGGAATCAGTAATCTCTGATGGGCCATGAAAACTCCGAACTCCAACTTCTTCCCAACATACTGGGGTTCTACATCTCCTTCCGTACAATGCCTCAAATGGTGCTATACCAATACTTGAATGATAACTGTTATTATAGGCAAACTCACATAGAGGCAAACTCTCATCCCAACTCTCCTTGAAATCCAAAACACATGCTCGGAGGAGATCTTCCAATGTCTGGATTGTACGCTCTGACTGTCCATCTGTCTGAGGGTGGTAAGCTGTGCTGAACTTCAACTGGGTACCCATAGATGACTGGAAAGTAGACCAAAACCGAGAGACAAACTTAGTGTCTCGATCGGATACTATGGACTTAGGCACTCCATGCAACTTGACTATATTGTCCCTGTACATCTTAGTCATCTTGTCCATAAATTGACCAGTCTTAAATGGCAAGAAATGGGCTGATTTAGTCAATCTATCCACAATCACCCAAATAGCATCATTGCCTTTCTTGGTGTTCGGCAATCCCGACACGAAATCCATGGTGATATTCTCCCATTTCCATTGTGGAATTTCCAACGGGTGAAGTAAACCAGGAGGCTTCTTGTGCTCTGCCTTAATCTGCTGACAAGTCATACACCTAGAGACAAATTCTGCAATCTCTTTCTTCATTTTCACCCACCAATAGTGATTCTTCAAATTCTGATACATCTTGGTATTCCCTGGGTGAATAGAGTATCTGGTGTGGTGCGCATCTGTCATCAATTCTGACTTGATATCTTGAACATCTGGCACACACAATCTATCCTTGCAGTACAAAACTCCCTCTATCAATCTGAACTCTGGCTTGTCATCCACATGATCAATGATTCTCTGAATTTCTGGATCATCCTTCTGGCATTTCTTGATCCTGTTAACTATCTCTGGCTCCCAAACTCCCATAGTAGCAACTAGGACCTTCTCATTAACTGGCCAGACTTCCACATCCATATCTCTGAATTGCTCCATCCATTTCCATTCAGGCATTATACATCCACTAAATGCTGCCTTTCTACTGAGAGCATCTGCTACCACATTCACTCTTCCAGGATGGTACTTGATTGGGAAATCATAATCCTTTATGTACTCCATCCATCTCCTCTGCCTGTTATTCAGATCACCCTGTGTAAACAGATATTGCAGACTCTTGTGATCTGTATGCACCTCAAATCTCTCCCCATACAAATAGTGCCTCCACAACTTCAATGCAAACACCACTGCTGCTATCTCCAAGTCATGTGTGGCATACTTCTTCTCATGATCCTTCAATTGTCTCGATCCATATGCTATCACCTTATCATGCTGCATGAGAACACATCCCAAACCTACTCCTGATGCATCTGTGAAAATCACAAATCCTCCACTTCCAGCGGGTAAAGCAAGTATCGGTGCTGTAGTCAATCTGGTCTTCAGCTCTTGGAAACTCTTTTCACACCCCTCCGCCACACAAACGGAATATCCTTCCTCGTCAACTTAGTCAACGGAGATGCTATAGTAGCGAACCCTTTCACAAACCTTCGGTAGTAACCTGCAAGTCCAAGGAAACTACGAATCTTCGCTACATTTCTCGGGCTACTCCAATTGACAACTGCTGCAATCTTCTTGGGATCCACTGTTAATCCTTCCTTAGAGATAATGTGGCCCAAAAATGCCACTTGCTCCAACCAAAACTCACATTTGCTTAACTTAGCATACAGTTGGTTATCCCTTAAAAGCTGCAAAGAAGTTCTCAACTGATGCTCATGCTCCTCCTTAGTCTTCGAGTATATCAAAACATCATCTATGAAGACTACCACAAACTGATCCAAGAAAGGAGCAAATGCATTGTTCATCAAAGCCATAAAAACTGCTGGAGCATTTGTCAATCCAAAAGGCATCACGAGAAACTCAAAATGTCCATATCTCGTCCGGAATGCAGTCTTAGGAACATCTTCCTTTCTGATTTCGCAACTGATGATAACCAGAACGCAGATCTATCTTCGAAAAGAATTGGGCTCCCTGCAACTGATCGAATAGCTCATCGATCCTCGGTAACGGGTACTTGTTCTTAACAGTCATCTGGTTCAACTGTCTGTAATCAATACACATCCTCATAGTCCCGTCCTTCTTCTTCACAAATATCACCGGAGCTCCCCACGGTGAAACACTAGGCCTGATGAAACCCTTATCCAACAGATCTCCGATCTGAGTTTTCAACTCTTTCAATTCTGCTGGTGCCATCCTATAAGGGGCCTTTGAAATAGGTGCTGTCCCTGGCTGCAATTTAATCGTGAAATCCAACTCACGAACAGGTGGCAATCCAGGAATCTCCTCCGGAAACACATCCGGGAATTCTCGCACCACTGGAATCTCATCAACCGACTTGGACTCCTTGTCTTCCGCAATAAATGCGATAAAACCTTCAGAACCGCTTCTCATCAATCGCTCTACCTTCAATGCAGAAATCATCCGAGTGGAGATGGGCTTTTCAGCTCCAATAAACTCAACACTACGATCTGCACTCTGCAACTTCACAGTCTTATTAAAACAATCAAACACCGCTCGGTTCTTAGCTAACCAATCCATACCAAGTATCACATCAAACTCCGCCATCGGTAAGATGATCAAACCGACGGTCAACTTAACTTCCCCAATCTGAATACTACACCTAGGGTAGATGACATTACAAGCTATATGTCTACCGACAGGGGTAGCTACTATCAAATCATAGGGTAGTATCTCCTTATCCTCCCACAAATGCAGTGCAAATGCTAGTGCAACAAACGAGTGTGTGGATCCATGATCAAATAGAACTTTAGCATCAAATCCACAAACTAAAAGTGTACCTTCTACAATATTTCCTGTAAAATATTCAAGGTTAGTTCCTATATGCTCCAAGCTAACATCACAATGCTAGAAACAAAGCTAAAAGAACAACCTACTGACTAACGAAATCCTCACACGTGTCCTATGGTTTCTACAATTTTTACCCTGAGAAACCAACCATTGCTCTGATACCAATCTGTCACGTCCCCCGAACCCGATTAAAGAAATAACTGGATCCGGAGAGTGAAATTTTAGGACTAATTAAAAATTTTGTCCTTTGGGCCCACGGATCGTAGTCCACGGTGCGGATTTAATATTTCAAACCTCAAACCTCCTGTGGCACAATAAAGATAGAGTCCAAACAACTCTAGACATATAAAATCTCAAGCAATGATTAATAATTCTCATTAGATTAAAGTTTGAAAGAAAGAGAAACAGAACTAAAAAGTTAAGTAATTTATTAAAATGGCCAACCCACTAAACATGGCCAATCAAAGAAACAGAGTCAATGTAATATAAGGTTCGACGAGAGAAATAATGAATGAAAGATAATCTAATAAAACCAAGTGTATCTCTCTCATGCCAGGAGTGATGACGCTACTCTACGTCATCGGCACGCCGCTCTCGTGCCTCCTCTGCTGGTTGGAGATCCTCTGGGATCTCCTCACCTGCCTGCTCCTCGTAATAGATGTATTCACCTGATGTGTCTGCACACCAAGGAACAGAGTCAACGACATGTTGAGCAATAGATATACAAAACATAATAAATACGACATGCATCAAGTGTAGAGTAATGACAAGTATAAGATCATATGAATACAAGAATATGAAGCTAAGCATAAAGCGAGATTAATATCTGGGAACAATCACAGAAATCCTAGCAATCATCTAACAATAACCACTATCCATGTAAATGCAAGCAAGACAAGCAAGAGGGAGACTCCGAGGATGTCCTATGCCACCTCTCGGGGGTACCAGTAACAATCCCCTTGGACTACTGATACCATAGTCCGGCTCCAGTGGGATCCTAGCTCCCTGTCCTGGGAATAGCAGCACGGTCCTAGCCCGCTCCCAGCTATTCAACGCCATGGACGCCGTCCTACGCCGACTGCCCACCCCGACAACCGGAGTAACCGATTCGTCATTAAATCCCAAACTGCAGATGGCCATGATATGCAAACAATAATAAAGTGGTTTTGACTCAAGAACAGACAAGACAAGCAAGTCTGGCTAGTTCCATGTACAAGACAAGATTTTAGGGATTATCTCTTCCAGATCAATACAAGACAAGCCACGTGATAATCCCCTTCATACTAGCCAGTCATGTTCATCAAAACAAGACACGGGTTCCTATGGTACACTCTAAGTCAAGTCCAAGTCCTATATTCTATAAGAATTTATGTTTCATATATAATTAAGTATTTTATGTCAAGAGAGTATACGAGGAATAGTAACAACGGATACAAGTCACAAGTCAAGGAAGAATTACTATCCAATCCTAGGTACGTGGTGTCATCCCTGTATTCGACGTGTTCTAATAGAGTACATGTGGAAATTGAATCAATGATGCTTCTAGGGAAATCCCTTGGTGTACAATCATGTTAAGCATCGTTCAATCCAACTCCATATGCATTCGGTTACACCACGCGTAATACACGAATACCTAGACAACCCATCGAAGCACACCAAGCCACGTACTTCGATTTCAATCCCATTAATGGTCAAGTGAGAGTAAATTCATGGTTTCCAATATCTAAGGCCCAAACTTAGGTTACCAGTCTCATTTCCAATATAAAATAAGTTGGATTAATAATTTAAGTATTTACATCACTTCCCGACCTCCGATCGTGATGAACCAGAACCATTGGATTCTGTGTCTCAAGGGTTTTCCAACGGTATATAGAACTCCAAATTCTGACGAACGGATCAAAGTTATGTTCATTCGAAGTGGACGTTGCTGTCTACACAATGCAGTCTCGCTATAGCGAGCCAAAGTCTCGCTATAGCGAGGATGCATTCTGCCTGGGCTCCATAACAGTAGCAAATCTCGCTATAGCGAGGGTTAAGCCCGCTAGAGCGAGCCTGCTTGCTGCCTGAGCCCGGAATGAAGCAAATTTGGCCTGTTTTAAGGTATTTCCAATCCCATTCACCTAGGGTCCATTCCCTTCATTCCTAAGCCTTTCCAGGGCATGTACCTGCATGAGAAGAGCCTCCATGCTCTCTCTCTCTCAAACCACATTCCATTCCATTCATCAAACCATATACAAGTAAAGTCCATTCAACCCATTTATTAATTTAGCATATGTAATCCAATTAACCATGACAAGCTTGGAATTTAGGCATTCTAACATGAAACATAATCAATCAAAGAAACAATACAGACATATATATTATGAAATGCATATCTACTTGCCTCAACCAAGACGGAGATTGGAAATGGGTGAAATTTGAGGAGAAGCTTTTCTACTCTCAAAATCACAATCTACCCCGATCAAACACAACCTAATACACCAAGGAGAAGAAAGAAAGAAAAAGAATCAAGATCGGACCTAAATCTAACCAAAAGGCATAAAATTGAAAAAGATGAAGGTGGGAGAATGCTTACCAAACTTACACCGGAAGCAAGAGGGGATCGCGAGGATGAACTCTAGCGGATCGGATCTCCGAATAGGTTTTTCTAGGGCTGAGATCTGGCTTGAGAAAGGAAGAGGAAAAAGATGGCTGCAGTTCTCTCTTCCGTTGCAGAGAATAAAAGTTGGAATTAGGGTTAAAATATCGTTTAAGAAGACGATAGGAGAGGAAAAGACTGAATTGTCCTTTAAGTGGGTCCGGTGAAAGAATGGACCACTTGAAAGGTTTCTGATCGCTGGATCGCGATGAGTCAAGAGACAAAAGTCATCAGAACGACGAGACCTTTCCAACGAACCCAAAATCACGGCGTTTGGAATATTTTGGAAAAACACTCAATTTTCCCTAAATTGCAAACTACACCCCTGCTATAATCAAACGAACTCGGAATCGAACGAAACTTCAGAGACACTATTCTAATGCTAAAAGAAACTCGCTCGTGATCTAAACCCACTTAAATATCTAAAATACAATTAATTAAAATAATAACAAATTAAACGGGTCAATGGGCCGGGTTTTGGGCCCAGCTGACCCAGTAAGGTCACGGACCTTACACAGCCTCTTCAAAAACTTTTGTAAGGAGCTCGGCATCAGGAACCACTACTCGACTCCGGCCTATCCCCAGAGCAATGGCCAAGCCGAAGTCTCCAACAAAGTGGTCTTGGATGGGCTCAAGAAGAGACTCGATGGGGCCAAAGGAAGATGGGTGGAAGAACTACCCAGTGTGTTGTGGGCCTACAGAACCACCCCGAGACGCTCCACCTCAGAAACTCCATTCTCCTTGGCATACGGAATGGAAGCCGTGATCCCACTTGAGATCGGTCTTCCGACGCTCAGATCCGAACTCTTCGACCAGAGCCAGAACGAAAAAAATCTAACCCTGGGTTTGGACCTGGCCGAAGAACGCAGAGAAGCAGCTTCCATCCGTTTAGCGGCCTATCAGCAGCGGCTCGCAAAAGATTACAATCAGAGAGTTCGGGAAAGGAAGTTCTCCATCGGAGAGCTGGTCCTGAAGAAGGCACTGCCCGCAGACAAGGACCCGAATCAAGGCAAGTTGGCCCCAAACTGGCGCGGTCCGTTCAAGGTAGTCTCGACTGCAGGACGGTCCGCATATAAGCTTGAGGACATGAATGGGAAACTACTGCCGCGGCCATGGAACGCGTCGCACCTCAAGAAATTTTACTTCTAAATGTATTCAGTTTTTGCAAATCAATGAAGGTCATTTCCTCTCAAAAAAGTTTTTCTCTGTGATTGTTCTAAGACAAGAACCGCGGCAACAACGCAATTCCCCGGTTCGGCAGGGAATTTCTCCATTTCGTGCGCATCTCGGCCCTCGCGCCAGATAGCCAGCACGGCCCCTGGTTACGAGCCAGGGGAACTTCTCCATTCGTGCGCATCTCGGCCCTCGCGCCAGATAGCCAGCACGGCCCCTGGTTACGAGCCAGGGGAACTTCTCCATTCGTGCGCGTCTCGGCCCTCGCGCCAGATAGCCAGCACGGCCCCTGGTTACGAGCCAGGGGGACTTCTCCATTCGAGCGCGTCCCGGCCCTCGCGCCAAGCGGCCAGCGCGGCCCGAGGCGACGTAAGATCGCCTTATCGCTGGGCAATTGTCTTAAGCAATTTGATCCCGGACTAAGGCAGCTCGGCAATTGTCTCGGGGACCCTACATCGCATTCTATAAAGCCACGTCTACTAAGCGGTTAATCGATCGCGGATCTCCAAGGTATGAGAATTCGATCATATAGCCGATGCGAAGCACTTAAACACATTCCAAACAAAGAGGAACACGGAATAAGACGCGAAGAAGGATTTTTCATTAAATTTGGTAGCTTCATACATAAACGGCGCAATGCGCCAGGGGAGAAATTACATTGAGAAGATAGAAAAAAGAAACAGCCAAGGAGCCTCATGCGGCAGGCGCTGGAGCGGCGCGATCCGCAGGAGGAGTCGCGGCGTCAGAAGGAATTTCAGAAGAGGAGGCGACGGCTGGTGTCGTAGCAGCGGCGGGAGCCCCAGTCGTCGACGGGGCGATCTCCGGTCCCGGCGCGGCCGCAGGTTCCCTCTCAGGGTCTGCCACGGGAGTCGGGTCAGCATCGGAGCGCGGGAACTCATCCGGGCTCATATATGCGGGATGATCCTTGGGAATCCCCGCCTTTGCGAGAGCCGCTCTCCACCCCATCTCCCAGGACGAGGCCCTTATATCGTCGACCTGTGCCGCGTATTCCTCGCCAGCCACATCAACGCCGTCCTGGAAGGCCGCGCTGACCTCAGCCTGATTCCGGAGCTCGAGCTCAGCTTTCTGCCTCTCCAGGCCAGCGATCCTCCTCTCCAGCTCAGCCTCTCTCCTCTTGACCAGCTTAAAGGCCGACTTCGCCTTGTCGAGCTCGGAAAAGAGGGCTTGGTGCATCTCTTCATACTCCTTCTCCCTCGCCTTGCCCTCTTCCAAGGCCTTCCTGTGCTGCTCACAGTTCGCCTGGATCCTCTTGAGCTCATCGTGGCACTTTTGGACCCGAGACACCGAGATCTGAGCCATCTGCACAATCTGCAAAAAATCACGCCACCAAGTCAGGGGAAGCTATAGCTGACAGTTGAAAGGAAAAAGGCTTAGAAAAGTTTGAGAACTTACGCTCAGGCTCGCCCTCATCTGCGACGCCAGCAGGGAAATGTCGTCCAGCTCATCGTGCTTCTCCATGTCCCGCGGCAAGGCACATGCACTGCTGAGGCTGGCGATCACCAGAGGACCCCCAGAGAGGCGGTCCTCAACCGTCATTGGCCTCCCGGGCTGGAGCATGAAGCTCGGCCTCCAGAGGGCAGGCGAAGCCCGCGTTGACATCCCGCCGCCCGAAGACTCCCCCGCGGAGCCTTCGACCCTTGCCCTTTTTCTGGCCAAGTCCTCCCCCTGCGACGCCGGGGAGGGGGCGACCGCGGATGTGCTGGGCCCGGCCGCGGACTGAGGCATCGACGTCCGCACTGGAGGAGGCGCAGAGGAAGTTGAAGGTGCGCCCGAAGGAGGAGGCGCGCGAGAAGAGGACGCGGCGCCCCGACCTCTGCCCCCAACGGGCAGGGCCCTGAGATTTTTGAAGACCGGCTTCGGGCGGGTCCTGTCCATCACGTCCTCAGGGTCGCTCTCTGACGATAAGATGACCCTTCTGATCGTCTCGGCGTCGTCCTCTTCGGATCCCGAGGTCGATGCCTCGGAATTGGATGCAGTGCGGTCCTCGGAGTTGGCCGCGTTACGCTCTTCGCTACCTTCCTCCTCTACTTCCGCCGCGGCTAGCGTGCGGTGAGCAGTGTGCTTCTTGCTCCGGTAACCGCGGTACCTAGGCTCGTACCCCAGCAATTTCCACGCCGATCTGTCCCCCTGGCCGTGGTAACTCTCTAAGGCGCGAATCCAAGCCTTGTTCAATTTCCAGCCGTCCCGGGAAGCAGCCGCTCTCCTCTGACGAACACCTAAAAGAGCAAACGAAAAACATGAGTCCGGCAATACGAAGAAACGCAAGAAGTGAAAAGGTGTGCTAAGGCTGTAATTACTTGGGGGGTGCCGAAGTGACGAGGGATCCTGAAATTTCTTTCCACGATGGCCTCGTCATCACTGAACTCCCAGCTGCCCGTGACCATCAAACGGTCGTCTCCAGCATATTTATTGGAGTCCTCCAGGGCTTGCACAAACGGCCTCCGACTCGGCTTGATGCGGAGGTAATACATGTCCTTCCCGGACTTACAGATATCGTAGGCGTCCTCGATATCGTGGACGCCGAGACCGATGCCCAAGATTGTATTAAGAGCGTCCGTGCCCATTACAATCTTGAAACTATTGGGCATCAGTTGGCAGGGACAAAGATTCCTTGCCCTGAGGCACTCCCTAAGCAGAGGGCGAAGGGGAAACCTAACCCCGCCCTCGATTATGGCCACTAAAGGAAACGGCATCCAGCCGTTGTAAAAATCACCAAGGATGCCGGCCGCCAGAGGGGCCGCCATGACCTGGACCCCGTCCGGGATGTTGTACTTAGCCCTGAGATCGGCTAGTCCCCTCTCAGACTCTACCCAATGACTAAAGATGCCCATCTCTCAAACGAAAACGCTAAAATAAGGGGGGAATTTGCTAAGGGGCGAAAGAAAACCCTAGATAGAAGAAAAAGAAAGACAGAGCAGAACCCTAGAAAGAGGAATGGAACGGAGATAAGAGAAAGGGAACTTACGAGAAGATCAGAAAGCGTAACGGATCCCTGACAGCACCTCTTTCAGACAAGAACCCGGAGAATTTCTGCAACAGCCTCTTTCGTTCAACGGAGGCGAAAGCAGGAAAGAGAGGAAAAGAGCTCCAAGAATGAAAGAAGAAGGAAAGCAAAGGAAGAGAGACAAAACGAAGGTAAAAGAAGGAAAAGAAGGGGCGAGCCCCTATTTATAGCCAAAGATTAGGCGCCTAATCATGGCGCCTCTTCGAATTTCAAAAAGGGCGCGTCTTTTCACTACACGCGCCGTCGTGAAAAGACGGGCCAGCCAAATAAAAGGAGACACGTGGAAGCGCCAGCTTGATTCCCGTGCGCCATTTAATGCCTCGGGCACCGAAGCGACGGCGGATAGAAATAAAGACGCCACCAACCGAAACGGTAGCGGGATTTCAAGACCATGAGTCGTTTGAGCTCCCTCAGGATCCGGACGCAGGGTTAGTGAAGCATCGCGGCACACTGTGTCTCGGCAAGACCTATTCAGCTTCCGACCTCAAAGAGTTGGGACACTCCAAGAGCTCAAAAGCTGGGGGGCAATTGTGTGGGGATGTTTCCACTAAGCCAAAATCAGTGCTAGCCCCGGTCTCAAGGCAGCTTAATTATACCCACCTCGGCCAAGGCAGACCGCGGCTGAAGGGTCGCGGCACTCGCCGAGGTGAGCACCCCCGAAGTCAGGTGGCACCTATCGTTGTAGCCGACCTCGGCACGATTTGACAGGCGCTGATGGGACCGTTTTCAGGACGAAGGCACGTGTTAAGGCGTGCCCTGTGATCCATCATTCCTGACAAAACGGCGTTGTACGGTACACGTGCGCCCCCAAAGCATGGCTCCAGGCCAGGCCCGATGGGACTTGGCCCAAAAGTCAACCACCGCCTGGCCCGATAAGATTGGCATTTAATGAGGAATGGGTAGGTGAGGCTAGCATTTAATGAAGTATGGACTGAATGGACAGGGCCACTCAAGTGGCAAAGCCCATCAAGAGGCTCGCCCACGCAAGTCACCCCCGTCTCCTATAAATATCATCTCTATCTCCATTTTAAGGTACGCAACCCATAACGCACACTCTTACTCTACAATTTTCTCTCCACCTCCCTTACTCAGTCCCTGAACTGACTTAAGCATCGGAGAGCCTTGCGCTGCCTGCAGCCAGGATCCTCTGACGTGTTTTCCTCTCTTCCTCTTCAGGTCCAGTCGGAGCCACGACAATCTTCATCCAAACCACTCAAAACAAGGATCCTAATCCCTGGTTCAAAGTCCTTAATTTTTAGGCACTCACAGCTGTAATATGTTAAAAGATGCTTTTCTATATCATAAACCAAACAACAATAGATTGTTTAGTTTTTGTATGTTAAAAGTTTCTTGACCAATTCTATTTGTCACAGATAGCTTTCAACCGTTAATTTCTTAGACTCTTCATTGTGAATTAATAATGCCTAGAAGTAAGATTAATTAGAACGCTAAATTACTTAAAGTTTCAGCCAACTACAATGATCATTCAGATTTCTCGGATATCTCTTATTTCTCATGCTTCTCATAGGCTTTCGATGTTTATAGTGGATCCTAAGAGGAACTTTAATTTTTTTTTTTAATGTTGTTAATATTGGGTTCTTTTTTGGAAAAACACCCTCATCTTTCTAAATCTCATATAATTGTAATTCATTATTGTGATCCTAAATAAAATACCATTTGGACTATGCTAGTATGCTGCAGCTGGATATCTTGGACATGGGTAATTTCTCTTGGTCTTAAACTGTATAGTTCATGAAGTTCTGTGTAGAGGCATGCGAATAGAGCAACCTAAATTCTAAAATCATCCAATCTCACTTTGGGATCCTATCAAAGGCTCATAACAAGTCTCAGGCGCATATAGATTGGAAGGCACACAATTGAAGATACATATTATGGTGTGAGCAACACCTCATCGTCATACTTAGTGGAAGATTTGCATGGATAATCATAGACCTAACCATGTTTAAACAATCTATTGTGTCTTTTTTAGCGGTCGCATTTTAATGTGTGTCATACAGAATCATACATGAACATTATAATTTTTCAACAATTTTGACGTGCATTCGCTCCCATATTAGATCTTGTTCTTTTAGTTTTCTCATCCTTTTGATTCTATACCTTCTACAACAAGCGCTTCAAACATTCTTAGAGCTTCCCTGGTATGTTGTACCAGACAAGAATAATCATATCTAGCGAACTCCTCAATAAAGATAACGAAATACTCTTCATGCTTGGGGTTTGGACATTTCAAGACCTACAAATATCAGGGTGGATAATTTTCAAGAACTCATGTCTTGAGAAAGGGTATTTTGATAATGTCTTTATTAGGATTTGTGAACAAAGTTTTGATTCCAAAAACATGATATCTCTACAAATCCAAGTCCCTCTAGATAACTACTTGTAAATTAGTTGTTCTTATAAGATTAGCTTTGAAAGGGGCATTCATGTAATTCTACTTTTGTGAACATTAGTGGGCCCTCCCTTTAAGAGGGTACAACAGATTTTATGCAATCATAACACTGTCATGGTATCATAGCACTTTACTTCCTTTTAGGGTTTTACAGATTTCCTCTGTAGTACCACTGGCTTTGGCCTCTTCTATAGACTTCCTTCTGTTTCTCTATACTCTCTGTTGTTGCCCTGTTGGTTGTTCCATCGTCTTTTATTACCTAATTTTTGTTTGGACAATTAGGATGGTGGTGACTAGCTAGGTCATAGAGTGCGAAGAAAATTTTCATCCTTTCTCTTTTGCTTTCTTTTACAAAATCTACCTTTGCTTTTTAATGGCTTTTTCTCTGAATTATCCTCACTAATGGATGCATTACTAAGTGTATGTTAAACATGATCAATAAATGCAATAGTGCTGATTCCATTGGCAAACTTTCCCTCTTAATTCTGCCATTGTCAATTTCCTTTGTGACAAATGTTATAGGATACTCAAGGTTTAAGAGACATTCTCCTATTACGGTGGAAGACTCCTTGACCAAATCATTCATCATCAATCCTTTTCTATCATTTGCTTTCCGACAACATGCTTTCACATCCTTCTACTCAAGATAGATGATAGAGGATCCTCCAGACATCTTTTTTTTTCTTTGCTTCAAACACTAGAGTTACTCCATCAACATGCTTTCCTCCACTTCTTTCCATTCTTCATGTCCTCTCTTTTCTCACCCTTCAACCATGGCCCAAAATTAAGCTTGAAACCAATTGATTAATGTAATAAGATCGATCGATCGATGAATCTCCAAAATCCATGAACATTCTTCTCTAACTACGTACCTTCTACATCAAGCCACAAGAAAGTCTACTAGAGGACCCAAAAGGAAAAGAAAAAAACAAAACTTTGCTTTAATTGGAAGGAGAATATGAAAAGCCACTTCACTTGGCATAAATCCCCATTCAAAAACATAAATCTCCCTAGTAGTGTTTCAAGTTCAATGAAACATGACTTAAATACCCACGGTATGTGACCAGAATTCTTAAAATGACCACCATAGAGATATACATATATAATTTTTTCTTCCTTTATTTGTCGTTAAAATCGGACATTTTAGTAACACTGCAGTAAGATTTAGGCCTATATATATATATATATATGTATATTTGCATGTATGTGATTAATTTTTCTAATAACACTGTATACTTGTTTTCAGGTCATTGGGAGTTATTTCAGGAATGACAGGAGGTGGTGGGAATGTTGGAGCAATTTTGACCCAACTGATATTCTTTAAAGGCTCACGATATTCTAAAGAAACAGGGATCACACTAATGGGTGTCATGATTCTGTCATGCACTCTTCCTCTATGGTTGATTTACTTCCCTCAATGGGGTGGAATGTTTTGTGGTCCGTCAAACAAAGCGAATGCAACAGAAGAAGATTACTATTTGTCTGAGTGGAATGCGAAGGAGAAAGAGAAAGGTTTCCATATAGCTAGCTTAAAATTTGCAGATAACAGCAAAAGTGAACGAGGTAGGAAGGTGACTTCTGCACCAACACCTCCATCTAATGGAACACCAACAGATGTATAAATTCAAAGTATCTGTTAAGAGGTCTGTAACCTAATGGTGCAGGACGCCCAATGATTGTGCCCCACTGCTTTTATTTTAAACAAGTTACACGTTTAAACATGTGTCTGGTATTATAGCAAAAAGGTTGCGATGTAGGAGTGTTCTTTGTTTTATAGTTGTACTAGTTTAAAGTCAGTGGGATGCACCGGTTAAGTGTCATTTGAATTGAATTAGAAATAATATTAATCGAGAAATGTTGTGATCCAGGGCCTAAAAGACATGCAATAGAATCAATCAAGCACACCACATACGAGACAATATCTATGTGGTTCGGCTTTTAGCCTACATCCAGGGGAGAAGACGGGGGAAAGTTTTCCACTATACAATCAGAAGAGGTTACATCACAAAGGCTTAGACTTTATTTATACTATCAGCTCCAAAACCCTGGACATACAAAACAGACCCACTCAATCCCCGTAGACCAAGACTATCAACCTATGCACTCAATATTACCGGCTTTTATTGAGCCATATAAGTCAACAAGAAACACGTGGATTGAGTGAATAAACCCATTTATGTAATTGTCAAAATATAAACTCATATTATAACATAATCAATTAAAAAGAAACTATATGTAGGGCTTCAACAATATTTGAAAAAGTATCTACAAATTAGTTTCTTTTGGCTTGAATCCTTGGTATTTAAATAGAATTCGGTCAAGGGTTCCTTTCCAAGAAAAATGATGTCCCAAAGGATTATTTATCTTTTCTGTGATTTCATACTTTAGCCTTATTTCCCAAGGAGCATGTGAAGGTTTTTCGACCTAAACCACCAGTATTATCCACTTCTCTCACAAGAAAAATGCCTACATAATGCAACAACAACCACATGATACAAAATCATTAATGCCATGCCAACTACAAAAAGCAAACACTTCTCTCCCGCTCATTTGGTGCCAAATCTCGAACCCATGATCTGAAGTTTCAAGCAAAGGTTCAAACCATCAAGCAACGCTACAGATTGGCAAAAAGCAAACACTTTCGTAAAATAAATTTTCATTTGATTTCAGATTTGAGTCTTCATTTAATAAACAACAACAATATCATCAACAAGGTTGTAATGGTGATTATTATGATGAATAATAACAAAAAACAACACAATACTATAAAGCAAAGATATATTGGGCATCACAATTAGCAAATTGTAGCCACATTTTAGGGCTCCAAGCTCTAACAAAACCTTTCATTAATCATATCCCATTTAAATTATCATCATATCAAATTACACATTGGTAATTCTTCTGTAGATGCCAAAAAAAAAAAGTAGGAAAAAATTAAATTTGACGCTGGGGGAGAGTTTGAGACACAATTGAACATTCACATAATGGCTCTTATCTTTGCTGTGGCTCTGATACCACATGTTGTGTGTGTGTATGTGGAAGTGTGAAAAATAATGTGATCAACAATCAACAAGCCACACAAGAAGAGATAAAATCACACACAACTATTTAAGTGGTTCGGCAATCTTGCCTATATCCACGGGAAATAAACTCGACTTTTTATATCAGTTCCACGTGGTTCGACAATCGCCGACAACAACAGGAAAGGAAGATCCCACCTTTCTTGCTCAGAGTCTAGGGTTACAGATTACATCATATATATAATATCCACTTTCTTGGCCCCTAAAAAAGCTCTAGTACTTTTTGTCGTTCGAAGGCGACGGCCGACGGGAACTACCAGAATCGACGAACACAAAGATCCGTGGATCCAACCCTTTCATAACCCGAAGCGAACAGAATAGTCGAGTTTTATTTTGATTTGTATATGGTACGCCAAATTTTCTATTCTACTTGAAAAACAAAAGAAATAACCCATTGATTAACTTTGTCGTGTAGAAAGGAAAGTAAAAGAATTTCTAACATTTCATTGCACATGTCTTAAAAAAGAGAATGATTTGGTTTTATATTTTAATTTTGGTACTGTGAAAGGCGATTTTACAATTCTCATAAAAAAAGACAAGACTTGTGATTTTTGTCTCTTTTACATCATAAATACAAGAAAAAATCAAAAATAGGAATTAGACTTCTCAGACGATTGTCGGGACTCGTTCGAATTAGCTAACGCAAGTCATGTGTGTTGGCTCCTCCGACTTCCTCTGATGATAACATAGATGCTTTGATTCTTTGGCGTGGCTTAAACCTCAAATTTTTAGAGAATAAGGATCAAAGGGAGATCCTATATTCAATAAAAATCCAAGTAGATGGGCCCAGGGCCGCGGAGAAAAAGGAAAATGGCCTTGGGGAAGGGGCCCCCAAGGGTCTTCTTCAATCACCTTGTGGTGCTTGTTGTAGGACTTCTTCAACGATGGAGAGGAAAAGACCGTTGCAGGAGAACTTGTGTGCAATTTATGAAAATTTCTCATGCCTTGAAATGGTGCCAAGGACCCTCTTTTATAAGCTTTTGGTGGCGCTTGAAAATCCATGGAGGGAGTTGAAAGGCCAAGGGTCAACGTAATTGTTGCATTTTCTCCATGTGTATGCTTTGAATGCATTAAGGTTCTATGATGGGAGGAGTTACATATCTTAATGCCATGATTTAGAACCCTTTTCTCTTGAATTTTGATTGGCCACTGCAAGGTAATGGGTCATTAATTAATTGCATTGATTAGCTGCCAAACATATGTCGAAAATTGAAAGGTCACGGGTTATGCTGCAACCCCTGGGATTCTTCTCGCAATGTACAATCGCTTTGGTCGAAGGTAGATTTCATGCACCAATTGATGTCGGATCATCTTGCAATTTCAAATGTTGATTGTCGCTGCATAACCAATATCATTTATCCGTTGGTTTCTTAATCTATCGGGCGGAGAGTAGGCTTTCTTGGTTGGCCGGATGATGGATTTGAAATGTTAGATGATTGATCCATGATCTTGAAGATGAATCCATCATATTGACGAAGATCAACTGATATCATGCCTCAAAAGCTGGAATTTTGAATAGTTTTATAGGCAAAAGGGCAAAAAATGGAAAAAAGAACCAAGAATTTGGGTTTCGTGGAACTCCTACGGAACTGAGGTTCAATGGTTGCCGGCGACAATGCACCTTTGGTTGTCAAGCGACCATGAGGGTTTCGGGCCCTGTTTCGGTCGCTTCTGACTTTTTTTTTCAACTTTTTTGCTTTGCATAGTTTTTCAGCATTTTTTATCATTTTTGTCAAGCTTGTCTTGCAGTAAAGTTAATGGAAAGAAGAGCAAAACGAGAAGTAAAGTTTCTAAGCTTGCAAGAAAGTTGAAGACTTTGTTGTACGGATGTGCCGTTTTGTCATAAGATGCCAAATGAGTCAAATAATGTCAGAATGACTTGGAATTTGAGGTGAAGATTCTTGGGCATAAAATAGGACCAACCACTAGATTTAATCTCAAAATTAAAGTCGTTAAAGGTCTTGTAGCTAGAAGAATCCATTCCATTGTAAGAAAGATATTGTAAGCTGAAGTATGGTCAAACGATGTCCGATTGCCCTGGAATTTGACATAGTGCCTCTTAGAAGTATTTTAAGACGATTCATCAACTCCGATTTGTAAATCATGGCCCAGGTGGACTTTGTCACCAGAAGGCTCGATTTTGTCGCTTAAAGTTGGGACAAGTGGTGTAAGAATGACCCGAACTTTGATATGTAGCCTCTTGGGAGTGTTTTAAGATAATCTATCAGCTCTGATTTGAGAATGACGACTATGACAATCTTTGTCTCTAGAAGGCTTGGTTTCATCGCCAAAAGACTGATGTTGGGTCAAACGATATTATATGACCTGAAATTTGACGTAGATCCTCTTGAAAGTATTTTATGATCATTTGTAGACTCAAATTGAAGAAATGATGTCTCCGGTACTGCTATCGCCAAAAGGGATGATTTCGCCACGAAAAGATTGCGACTTTTGCATTTTGGCCCAAACGATGTCCGAGTGGTTTGAAATTTGATGTAGAGCTTCCTAATAGTATTTTGAGATCAAACGTGTGCTATATTTTGGAAAACAAGGTCTCCAGCACCACCATCTCTGAAAGGTCTTGTTTAGCCGCTAGAAGAGTGAAGTAGGCCAAAACATACCAAAATTGCCCAAAACTTGATGCGTTCTGTAAGACCTCAGCCCTAATTTTTGAGATTAGTACTAATTAAGAATGTGATTAGCTTAATAAGTGGAATTAGTTGATAATTTTATTTCTTTAAGGATTATAGTATATTTTTAATAGCTTTGGAAAGTTTTGAGAGCATTTAAGCCTAGTTTGAGACCTTAAGGATCCTATGTCTATTTTCGGGAATGTGTGGGCTGGGGGGGGGGGGGGGGGGGGTGCTATTTTCAAATTCGGAAAAACTTAGTTCTTAAGGCCATTTGATAGATAATAACATTTCCAACAACTTTCGTGTTCACTCCATATCCATTTGAAGCTCAGAAAACCCTTATTTACCCTTAGGGGCAAAGCAGTCTATCCAAACCATGTCCGATTTATACTTTTTGAAAACTATATTTAATTTGGAAGACATCTCTGTTCTTCGTCGAGTCCATCCGAGGCCCATAAAACCATGTTATAATCCCATCAAGCTTTATTACTAGTGGGCCCCACCAAGACCCACCTTTATGAGTCTCCCCCTTCCTACCTCCTCCCATTTTACTCCTTGCTCGATCAAGACCTGGAGAAGCTCCCACCTTTGAAAACTAGATCTAATTTGGAGACCCATGAAAATGTTTTTCAATACTAAATCTGATGCCGCCATCAACTTACTCTTGCTCTCCCCTTCCTCTAAACATCATTTTCATGCAATTCCATGCTTGGACGCACACCTCTCTACCATGCTCTTGCTAGTTCGACCACCTACTAGTATGGGACCATCCCCATCTTCAAGATTATGCTTAGGCAGGCTCTAGAGATCTTATTTCCAGACATGCAAAACTTGATTCCTTCTCCTTCCTTGTTTTCCAATTTTATGGTATTTAGTGGGAGTTTTTGGGGGTTTTTGTGTTAGGAGATTCTAAGCCTATTGGAGGGTATTAGAAGAGCTTTTGGAAACCCATTAAGCCTAGGCATGTAGGCACGACCCACTCACCATTGGGCCCACTCGTGCCCCGGCCGTGCCCATTCCCATGAGGGTCAACCCAACATGGCCCTGGTCGTGTCGTGCTGGGCCATGCCGCCCATAGGCGGCCCACTTCTTTTCTTTTTTTTTTAAAGTTGGATTTGGACTTAGGCTCTTGGCAAAACCCTATCCCTAGGAGATAATGTGCACTAAGAAAAGACCTCTGTCTCTAGAAATATAACAGTATGAAAGTTATAAATCTTAGATACTAAGGTGAGAAGTAGGGTTCCCAACCAATAGTGATATCCAAACTGTTGATTTGCTGGGATCCAATGGTGACAGATGATACATCTCAACTCCACCAGGTAGTGGTAATTCCTAACCCAATGCCCCACCTAGTAATTAAGGGTCTTGGTAGACCCTTTTATTCTTTAGTGGATTTGGTTTTATTTTATTTTTTTATTCTTTCCCCACTTCTTCTTCTTCTTCCCCTTTTTTTTCTCTTTTAGACCTATTCACGAGCGGGCCGAGCCGGGCTGCCCACGGGCCTGGGCACTGGCCCAGCACGGCATGGATTTTATCCGTGTTGTGCCACAGCCTGGCCCAGCGGAGAGCTGTTGGGCCGGGCCGAGCCGGGCCGTTGACCAAGTCAACGGCCCATGCTCGATTTTTCAATACCAGGCCCGTGCTGGGCTTGGGCCGCCCGCCCAAATTTATATGCCTAATTAGGCCAAGGCAAGTGTTTAATTTGATGAATTTGACATGTCTGCTTTACTTCTTGAAAATTCAAATTCTACTCATGTATGTGTTAATATTCAAAATATTCAAACATGCTCTTGTTTTTCCTTCTTCCTTAGCATTTAATTATGATATTAATGATGTTTTAGTGTGTTGAAATGATGCCATTGATTGCCCAAAATTTTCCCCAAACAACCCCCTTAAAAATCCCCTTGAAAGGGCCCAGCAAGTTGGCCCAGGAGTGCACCTGCAGTGCACTTCCGATGCTCACCGGAAGTGGCACTGCAATGCCTATTTATTCCCCACAGCTAGCCATAGGCTACCTGCAGTGGACGTCCGAGGAGCGCCTTAGGACTTGTCACTCGCACACGGGTTTTACCGCGCATCTACTTTCCCTACTTGCCCTACACGATAGGGTCCACGGTTGTTGTATTTTGGGATGTGATGCGAGCATTTAGTTGCCCTGCTCCTTTCCGAACACCAGAATCTACCCCCTTTTCTTACCCTTTTGAGTGAAGCCATTCCATTGCCAGAATGCTACCCAATTTTCTAGAGACCTTAGGCTTTGTTTAAACTCTAATCTACCCATTGTGTCGGTCTTGCCAGTGATTTCAACCTTTATGCTCGTTTGTTCATCCGGTTTGCCTGGGGTCCATTTAACCCAGTTTAGACCGAAAGAAGGGCTAATCATTTTGTTAACCTTGCTTACTTGTTTCTAGCTTGTCTTAGAGTGGGAGCTTGAGCAGGTGAGATAAATCATGGACTTGGCATCCTTATAGAGTTCGAGGGTCCATTGGGTGATGAACCCCGTTGAATGGATCGAGGGCACGGGTAAACCTCGAACCCTTAGGGTGCCTTTAGACACTCAATGGTACCTCGAACTCCCCAGTGAGCTTGAAATATAAATATGATATGGACCTGGACCCCTCTCCTGCATTTTTAAATACTCAAGTCGGCTCCACTCAGCTTTGACCTCATTGCGCTAGGATTCGACCACCGGGGGGTTTAGATTTGTTTTGCTTGCCATCTGCAGATTGGGTTTTACACATAAGTATAATTTCCAAATCTTTCACACCATTTTGGAGAAGCTTAAATGTCATTTCATATGTGATGATTCTTCTCGAGACAGTTAGGGAGAAATCTACTTCAAGCATCAAATATACTTAAGATCATTTGAAAACGTCAAGATCCATCAAAATAGCCATGAGGAGTGTACACATCAAGTTTTGGGCCATCTCAACATCATTTGGCCTGACTTAACTTCTCCAACAACTTAACGGGACCTTTTGGCGACAGCGGTGCTGGAGACCCTGTTCTGAGTGCAAAAGTCACGTTCTTCTCTCGACAAAGTCAACCCTTCCAGCGACAACAGCATCAGAGACATCAATTTTTCAATCAGAGCATGTGGATAGTCTTAAAATACTCCAAGAGGCTCTGTGTCAAATTTCAGGTCAACCCGACATCGTTTGACCCAACATCAATCTTCTAGCTGCGAAACCAGACCTCCTAGTGCGGAGATTACCGAAATCTTCATTCTCCAAATAAAGCTCATGAATGGTTGCAAACTACTCTCAATGGGCTACCTATCAAGTTTCAAGTCATTTAGACATCATTTGACCCAACTTCTGTCCTAATAGTAAAATCAAATCTTTCGGCGACGAAGTCCATTGGGACCATGACACACAAATCAGAGCTGACGGATCATCTCAAAATACTTCCATGAGTCTCCCTGTCAAATTTCAGGTCAATCGGACATTGTTTGACCGCACATCAAAGCGCGACATCTTCATCCCGATAAAATTGAATCTACTAGCGACAGGACCCCTAATGGCTTGAAAATTCAAATAAAGTCATGTGGTTGGTCTTATTTCATGCCCATGAATCTTCACCTCAAATATCAGGTCATTTCGATATCGTTTGACCCAGTTTTGGTTTCTAGCGACAAATCGACACATCCGCGTGACTAAGTCTTCGATTTTCCCGCAAAATTATAAACTTCACTCCTTGTTTTACGTAGATTCCCATTAACTTCACTGCATGAATATTATGTCAAAAAAGTACAACAATGTCAGCAAAAATAAGCCAAACAGAAGGTGACCAAACGGGCACAAATGGCCATATGGTCGCCTATGACCATTGCTACATGGTCACCGGCGGTGGCAAAATATGACCCAACCCGACCCGACCCACGTGTTACCCGCTTAACCCAACCCGTTTAATAGGCGGGTCGGTCACGGGTCAAGTATTCATGACCCGCCATTAAGCGGGTCGGGTTAGGGTTGACCCGCTTGACCAGCATAATCGGCCCGCTTATTTAAGCTAAAATTGAATCTGATTGTTTTAATGCATAGGCTAAAAAGGAATAAGTGGACCTTAACCAATTCAACCCCATGCTTTTTATTAATGGAAAGCAAGGTAATGTGCATCAAATGATTGTTGAAATGAGATTAGACCAAATTTGATCTTAAAAGTCAGTTTTGGTCAAGCATGGAACCATAGTTGAGTCGATTTATTTACTAGATGGATGTGGGTTATGCGGGTCAAGCTGACCCGTATAACCCGCAATGGTTATGCGGGTTAAGCGGGTCGGGTCGGGTTGACCCGTGGTAGCTAGGTGCGGGTTAGGGGTTTCTGACCCGTTTGATAAACGGGTCGGATGCGGGTTAGACTTGTATAACCCGTTTAGTACAACTCGACCCGATTGCCACCTCTACCAGCGACCATGGAAATATAATATCGCCGAATTTCTGCAAAAACACATAGTTTAGCTCCTTTTTCCATTTTAAGGTCATTTTGCATATAGAACTTTCTGAAAATCTGATTTTTTAGGCTTAAAATCCTTCGATCTTTGTCAACATCACGAGTTAGTCATCAAAATCATGAATTTGTCATCAGGCACCTCAAAATTTTCATTCGGCCAACCAAAAAAGCATACTTCCTGCCCAATGAATCGATAAATCAACAGGACAGATGATATTAGCCCACCGGCAGTGATCAATGTCGGAAACTGTATGATCATCTGACATCAAATGATATGAATATTCATCGGCGACCGAGGCTCCCTACGTTGCTGGTAGAATTCCAAAAGTTGTAAGACGGCCCGCAACCTTTA
The DNA here is from genome assembly GCA_012931725.1 of Litsea cubeba. Taxonomy (NCBI): domain Eukaryota; kingdom Viridiplantae; phylum Streptophyta; class Magnoliopsida; order Laurales; family Lauraceae; genus Litsea; species Litsea cubeba. The sequence goes on along the minus strand of CM022945.1, from coordinate 66,343,419 downwards.
AATTTCCAACATGTGTTTTGGCGGCTACTTAATGCGGTTAATGATCTATTATCTCGGACGACCCAATCAAATGGAGTTACAAATGAAATGCAATCATGACATTAAAAGGCGTACCTCCTCTCATCATGAAGATTCAATGCAATTAATGGCCACTACCTTGCATCAGCCAATCACGTTTTAAGAAAAAAGAGTTACAAATCCATGATAATAAAAAGTGTAAATCCTCCCATCATGCATTCAAAGTCCATAAATCTCTCACATGCTCCACCTAAAGCCTATAAAATGAGGTCTCTCTCACCATTCCAAGGCATGAAGATGATGATGCAAATATCATACAAATTCTCCACTGTTGTTCCCACGCTCCTAAAACGATCTCTCCTCTATTCAAGAAATTCCACAACAGCCACCACTACAAGGTGATTGAAGACCCTTAGGGGGCCACCCCCTAAGGCCCTTTCCTTGTCTCTACATGGCTTAGACGCAGCTCCTTAGCCAGTCTACTTAGGTTTTTATTAAATATAGAATCCTTCTTTATCTCTAAAAATTCGAGGATCAAGTCATGCTAAAGAATTAAAAGCATCACATGTTATCAATCAGATGAACATCGAAAGAGCCCAAATATGGCCTGCGTCCGACAATCCGAACAAGTTCCCACAATCTCTTGTGAAGTCGGGTTTCCTTTTCTTACTTCTTATTGTATTTGTATTGTAAAAGAGACAAAATTACATGCCTTGTTTTGTTCGATGAGAGTTGTAAAATCGTCTTTCATGGCACCAAAATTCGCTACAACATCAAACACAAAATCACTTTTTACAGTATAAACACCTTCTTTCACGCCAAATAAATGAAATTAGTGGTATTGATATTTTTTATTTTTTCTCAAATCTTTAAATTTTTTATCATTATTTATCCAAATCTCCTGTGGCCTGATGTGGTGCCTCCTGATTGGACTCCTATCAAGTCCTATCCTCAGCGATCTATGCCCTCTTGACTGCATTGCACATGGCAAGATTTAAAAACCTGGCCTGACCACTGACAACAAATGGACCCAGCTTAAGGACATTAGTCAAAATACACCAAACCAGCTGAGAACTTCATAAATGCACCATGGGTGAGAAATTAGAAGTGACATCCAACCAATTCAAACCGTACTCCCTAGCTTTGGGTTTGAGTTAACGTTCACCTAGTGCCTGTTGGTTTGAATAAGAATTCATGGAAACGGTTTGAATAGGAAGATCTCCTTTTACAGGACCAATCATGGGGTGCCAAATAGGGGAGAGTGTCAAATCAGTTACATTCCATTTCTTTCAATGAATTAATTAAAATCCTCTCCTTTGGTCCAAACAGGTTTCCTTGGTCCAATAAGTAGATTGTATCCGGAATTCATGGACAAATATTGGTGGGACACTAAATATGGGTCTCATCATTAAAAATTATAATAAGGATGTGATCCAGCGAGAACTGTCTTCACGGGTCTCGTAAGAACTTTTTTGTGGGATCCACTGGGGGGAGCCCATTTTAGAATGGGACCAGTGGGGATTGAATGATTTATATGGGATCGCTCCATATATCAAGTTTAGCCCCAATTCCATGCTTTTAACCCCTTCATCTATGGCTGACAAGTCCAATCCATTCGTATGAGTATATTCGATCCAACGATCCAGTTCATTCGCAATGGTGCCAAACCTTGGGGCGTGTGAGTATCAAAGGGGTCTATGTCCATTGCAAGGTTTGGATTAGGTGATAAGTGGCCCCACCCCATAATTTTCACGATTTAAACCGTAAGAACAGTTCTCACTTGATTATTTCTCATTATAGTATAGATCTATTTTTTAGAAATTATAATGTCGTCTTACATTTTTAAGAATTATAATACATGAGGCCCACCTTTATATTATAAATTAACAGTTTCTAAAGGGTGTTATTGAAATGAGTTTTGTTAAAAAATTGACAAGAGTAATTTTGGAAGAAAATAGATATAATTAATTGAGCGTGGTGCGTTGCTGCACCCAAGTCGGCCCTTTAAATTAAGCCGAGGGTGTTAAGCATGATTAAATTGACTAAGTTGAACTGATTATTTGATGCAATTGCCTAAAATGTGGGACCTATTTTGAGGAATTTAAAGAATTTGTCGTTTAACCGAATTTATAATTCTCCAAACTCGCAAATCTTTTTTACGGAAAAACATATTATAGTTTTATAGAATCTGAAAGGTCAGAATCAACATTTCAGTGCCTACATAAAATTCCAATAATCAAGAAGAAATGCCATACAAATAGAATTCCAGTCAGAAATTCTTAAAACCAAATACCAAATAAGCTCTTCATCCGAAGGGTTAGATGTGAGGGGGGGTTTTATCCTGATAATAACAAAATAAAGTGGATTTCCTCATCTTTAGAAAATCATCCTTGCCAACATGGCTTATTGAGATTTTTGATTAATAAAGGTTGGTGGTCTGGGCAGTTGGTTAGTCAAAATTTCAGTGGTTAGTATGTACATCTCTCTTAAATACCCAGTATCAGAATGAGCATCCATCAAAATCATCATCAATAAGGAGGTTTCCAGTTGGATGCCCACAGTGGAGAGAGAGAGAGAGAGAGAGAGAGAGAGAGAGAACACTTTCTTTTTCACCAACCCAAAATCAATGAACTTTTTATCACTAACATCAAAATATGTTGAGGGCAAGAACCTAATATTGGAATGGAAATAACGTGTCCAAATAAATAAATACAACAATAAAAAGTAGAAACATAACAAAAACTACAAGGAGGAGCTAAAAGCCTGAACAGTGCAGATACTTGACCAAGATGATCAAACAGACTGTAAGGACGGACCAGAAGCATGAACAGTGCAGATTCTTGACCAAGGTAATCCAGCAAGATTCAATCTATGGATCTTTGTATGACAGTCTACCCTTCCCATCCAAAGAATACTCAGTTGTAATCCCTGCTCCTTGGGACTTAAAAAAGAAAATTCCTTGCCGCTGGCGTTTTTGGATGCACAGTATGAATTCTTGAGCAGAACTAACAGTATTTTAAAGAGCTCAGGGCGCAGGAATCATACAAATAAATATCATTAGGCGGAATACTTGAGACGGTTTGACCCAAATAATTCCACAGCCAAGAGCAGTATTAGTTTGGTAAAAACAGCATCCCCTTTACTGCAATTGTTAATTTCTTTGCTGCCCTAAGACGCAAAGCACAGTGCATAACCATCCATTTTTCCCAAAGATATTGGAAGACACTTGCGATCAGATATATCTGAAGCCAATGGCTCTTGTTCAGCTGATCATGCGCCTGTTCCACATCATAATTGATATGAGACTAACAAAACTTAAGTGAGAGCCGAACATAGATGTGCCCACTGTAAAACTCTTCTAGACCCATGCAATTAAATTGGGTGAGCCTGCAACCCCAACAAGCTAAACATTCTGCAACTGTTCTCCATCAGCTTTTGAGAACTTGCCCAGTTTCTACCTTCGTCCAAAAGTAAGTGTTTTAGGTGTTGCAAGACCACTGGTGGTAGCTGAGGATGCTGTTGATGTAACGCTAGTGGAGATCGTGGAAGACCTTTGGTTGATTACAGTAGAATTTAAAAATGGAGGCTGCATTGGCAAGGGAATTGAGTACTGTATGTCGGTGAGCATTTGAACCACTTCAGGCATGGATGGCCTCAAAGAAGCCAAAGCTTGTGTGCACAGAAGACCTATTTGGAGCACATTTGATGCCACTTTCGCAGGAAAGTGATCTCTTAAATATTCATCAACAGTTTCTGGCAGTGTGTCTGACTTGTAATGCTTCCAAACCTGAGACCAGAAGATACAATGTTGAGAAATAACAATTTACATACAAGAGCTCCGAAAAATCACAAAATCACATTCGTATCCAATGTTGAGAATGACAAGGATACTTAAATAGCCAATTATCTTAAAAATATAAGAGAACAAATAATAAGCAAGTTGCTATACTTCGTTGGGTACTTTAGAACCCAAAAACTTAATCAAAGTAGGCATGCTTTCTATATTAAAGACAAATATACATCAAATGACCGTACCATAACAAAGGGTCATATAAAAAAAAACAGAACATGCAAAACTAATTTTGAAGTGATTGGTACTCAATTTACTTCGGAATGATGATTGCCAATAATTAATTATTCCTACATTAAATATTTTGTGTGCCTTAGAAAGCTAATTTGGCTCAGATGGACGAAATACCCCATGAATCTCCTGTGGGGAATTTCAGATAAGTTATGTACAAGAACACACATGTGCTTCATAGCAGCGGCAAGGTAACAACAAAGAAATCCAGGACTAAAATTGGACTGTTCTTTTAACACATGATATATCTCTTAAGGATAAAGTATAATGTCTTCTTGTACAACAATTCTGAGCTACTATTACAGGATTACAGATTGGAACTTCCCACCCATTAAAGCGGTAAGCTGGGTTCAGAATGTCGTGAAACAGTTCAGTCCATATCCGGAGAGGGTGTTAGGGCAATAAGAGGACCTTTCACTAGTACGAGAGGACTAGGAAGGACACACCTCTGCTGTAGAAGTTATTGTACCCATGGTAAATGCTGGGTAGCCAAGTGCAGAGCAGATAACTCCTGAAAGCATCTAAGTAGTAAGCCCACGTAAAATATGTAGCACTGCAGTGAGGCCATAAAAACAGCACTTTGACTAAAGAATACTCAGTAGGGAACTCAGCACGGTACCAGGGACCACCAAATAGAATCCACTCTACAATGCAAAATGGTGCTCTCTCAGTGGAAGAGGCTTAAGACTAGTTTTTTACCCAATTTCTTTTCTTGACTTATTCCACTTCTCCTTCTTCCTTCTCGTCTTTCTTTTCCTTTTATCCCTTAATATAATTAATTGCTCTACACAACAACAATATCCATATTGTGAAAACCCAATTTTCCATGAGAGATCATCAAAGAGAGGAATAGAAGATTGTTGATGGTTTAACCCATACACCATTCGTTTCATAATCAGATCTGTTGACCAACATCGTTATGGACAATCGAAGGTGATCTATGATCCACAATCTATCATTTGCACGCTAGGTATGATTGACATCTAAACATCATCATGAGGGGGAGTGAGGAAGAATTTCCACACATGGCCACTATGTAAGGGCCCATATCCTAATTGTGTGTTTAATTGCTAATTAGTCGGGATTAGTGGGTAAGTAGATAGTTTCTCAGGGGTTAGAATAGAGATTAGATGGTTTTGGGAGAGTTTAAACCTAGTTGGAACCTAGAGGTACCTTGTTGTAAGCCTAGTTGAGTGTAGGGGTTAATTGCAATTTTAGGATCTTGTTGATCTAGGACACCTTAGACAATGGGAATTGGACCCCAACACTCTTACATTGCATTAAAACCCCTCTGTTGGACCCAAACTACTTGAAACCCCCATTTGCTTGGAGTACTAGAGCCAAGGACTTATTTGTAAATACTAGAACTTTACTAAACTATATAACCCAACTCTCAAGCCATCTCATTTTATTTCCCTCTTTTCACTACAACAAAGCTATCTTCTCTCTACCACTCTCCTCTCTTTCTCTCCTTCCTTAAATTCAAAAAGACAAAGGATCTCATCAATCCAAGCTAGAGAAGGCAAATACAAGTTTCAAGGACACTTGAATACTTGATCATCTTCTTCTTCATCAAGATTTCCTTCCCCTTCTCAATTCTCTTGGTTTGATCTCATTTGGTGGGCAATTTCCTTCCCAAACGCTTTCTTTTGTCTAGATCTATGATCTAAATGCTAGGATCTTTGCATGCAGTCCCTTTTAGCCGCAATTCCCTTGTTTTTGGTCTAGGATCTCTTGTAGGGAGGACTTGGAGAACAGATAAAGATTTCGAGGGATTCTTGAGGAATCTTCGAGAATTCTACCCAGATCTAGCTTGAGGAAAGTAAAGATCTATAATTCCATAACATGCATGTTGGTTTTCCTTAATTTGATGGTTGATCTAATCTAGAATTTCCTAATTCAAGCTCTTTTGATGGTCTGTTGTTAATTGCATGTAATTGGGTAATTGGTGGCTAATTTGGTAGAATTGGGTATTGCATGTGATGGATCAGACCTTGATTGTGTTGGTAGTGATGAAATTCTGCAAATTTTGGTGTTAGAAATGAGATCACCTTCGAATTCAGAACTTTCCATTTCAACCTGCAGATCTAGGGATTTACGGGTAATCATAAGCCCTTTACAGCTAGCCATGAGATTAAAGAAAGCTGATCGTGAATGTACTGCATTTGCAATTCTAGAGAAGTGTAATTTCAAAGTTTTGCTCTACGGTCACCTCATGGATAGCAAGGAGGCTACCCACGGCGAGCCGTAAGGCCAACCATAGTACATTCCGGTTCTCTTACAGTTACTTTTTCCAGAGAGCTGAAATTCAGGGCATTTGTACATCAGCGGGCCATAAGGCTCTACTTCGGCTAGCCATAGGGCTACCCACGGCGAGCCATAAATGTTACCATAGAACACTCACGGCTAGCCGTGGTATGGTAAGCCTGGGTTTTCCATAAGTGCAGAAATCATACTTTCAAACATTAGGACCAACTTGGGACCCTTTAACCATGTCATGTCATATTGTTAATTAATTGTGGGACCATAGTAGGTGATGTTTGAGCTAACATTCACCTCTGGGTTGCCTGAACTTGTTTAAATCAATGCTAGGTCAAGGATATGGAGATTTAGGGCCTTTGATGTCACCTAACTTCGGAATGCCAATGGTACATTTCTATTTGGACGTCAGGGACCCTAAGGCAAAGTAGGGTTGGATGGCATTGGCCACGGGCAATCTAGACCTAGGTTGGATCTTGTCTTATGTTCTTGTTTTACATTGTCACATGAAACATGTCTTATGGTAGTCCATTGCTCACATGGCTCGTACATGATTCTCTAGTTGTCTTACTTGTTAACTTGTTTATGTGGTTATCATAATGTGTTGGACCTATAACTTGAAACTAGGATGGACCAAGTGACCCTTTACTATGGATGGACTTTTTGTATTTCTTTTATATACTTGTTTAAATTGATGATCTAGACTCTAGAGCTAGATGGACTTGGAAATTAGTATTACACCCTTGATGTACTCGCCCTTGCTAGATGAGCTGGTTGTGTAGCCTACCTTGTATCATATCCGGTTTGAGTTTCCATTGATACACATGTCGACGCCACTTAGCTACGATCCATTACTAGTCGAGGCCGACTTGCGTGGATTTAGCCTCGTTTTCGATTACTGCTGTAACACCTTGTATTTGGGTGATATACTCTGGTACCATACTCTTATATACTTGCTGGCCACGAGATTAATTCCTTTATGGAGACTCGCAGTACCCTCATATTGTTGATAGATTATCTAGCTCTCATCACGGACATTTTGCTTGTATCGTGCAGTTGGGAGGATGAGCTCACGTGGATTGCCATTTTGCTAGATTGTACATGTTAGACTTGTCTTACATGATCCATTAATGTCAATCTATTATTTGCACAATCATGCATTGCTATTTGTATTTCTTGCTCTCTTTACAATCTACGTTTCTTCAAGTCTATATTTGATGTAGCATCCTTATGATATTATATATTCTTACTTTGCTCTAACTTGATACTCTTGGTGTTGTAAGGGACTTCGCCGCCACCGTTAAGACGAAGTCAGAGGTGGCGATTGGGGAGCCGTCCGAGTTAGTTTGGTGGACTCCGAACAATGTCGTGTAGGCATCCGCGTGCTTGAGAGTGGCGATACATTGGGCTTTGGACATTGATAGTGGCTAGTTTTAGTTGTTCGGACTTTAGTGGCTTTGACTTCTGAGTAAAATATGTAATAATGGTTGAACTTTACGCTTCCACACTATTTTACTCTATTGATGGACCGGTTATGCTCTGACATCCTATTATCTCTTTTGGATGCTTTATATGCTATGATTTTGATACCATTGGATTCTTATGCTTCCACTGAAATGTGTTGTGATCATGATAGAAGTTGTGCTAAACCTCATACGTGATATCCTATGGAAGCAATGTGGAGCAGAATTTTCCATCCCTAATAAGCCCCAAACCAGTTGCGCCCCGAAATTCGGATAAATTCAAGGAGGTCCGGTTTGGGGGCATGACACACTATACATGTGTAAGTAGGTATGTCAATTGACCACCAATTACCTAGTTACCTAGAGAGGTACCCAAAATATCCAGGTATAGACTCTCTTACTGGACATGGATGATAATTGGGTCTAGATCCACTTAGGTGCATTCCAAAATATAGGTACCTGAGAGATGAATAATAAAGTTCACCATCATCAAAGCCTTGTCCCAAATATGTTGGGACCGGCCTCATGAATTTTCTTTTTCCATTCCAATCAATCTTGAGCCAAATCCTTAGATAGTTTGTACTTCTTCATATCTATCCTTACTACTTCCATCATTGTCCTCCTTGGCCTACCCTTTTTTCTTGGTGGGTCATCAACTGATATAGAGAAACTTTTCTTCAACGGTGTTGTTGGCCTTTGTTGGATATGCTTGAACCACCTCTAACCAGTCTCTCTTAATTTATCCTGGATTAATGCTACCCCTAAATGCTCTCGAAAGCGTTAATTTTTTATTCTATCTCTCCTAGTGTGCCACACATCCATCTCAACATTATCACCTCTACTACACTCATTTTGTGCATATGTTTCTTCTTAATTGGTCAACATTCTGATCTATAGATCATAGTTGGTCTAATCGTTATCCTATAAAAAATTTCCTTCAATCTTAGTGTTACGCCGATCACAAAGTACCCCAAAAGCAAGTCTCCACTTCAACCATCCCACTCTTATCCTATTTTCTAAATCTTTCCCAATCTCTCCATCCTTACTAATTATTGAACCAAGCTATCAAAATGAATCTCTTTGTAGCATCTCTTGAGTTTTAATTCTCATAAGAGTTTCAACTCTTTGCACATCCGCACTGAAGTTGAAATTCATATATTGTCCTTGCACAACTTATTTTTAAGCCCATGGAATTTGGATTCTAAAGTCTCCGGCCATCTCTCAGATTTCACATTCACGCCATCTCTCGATTCATCCACCAAAAAATATATATCATTTGCAAGCAGCATACACCAAGGTACCTCCTCTTAAATTTGAGCAATTGACCCATCCATGATCAGTGTAAATAGATAAGGGCTTAAAATTGACCCTTGATGCAAATGTATGGTCTCTGAAAACTCACTAGTCTCTCCACAGGTAGCTCTCACACTAGTTACCATTAATGATGTCAACACAACCTCTTGGGACACTCCTTTTACCTACATGGCTATAACCCAGCGAATCAATCTCCAGGTACCCTATCATAGACCTTCCTAGATTGATAAAGACTAGATGAAGATTTTTCCTCTTCTCGGTATTTTTCTATTAATTGCCTAAGTGAAAAGATGGATTCCATAGTTGACCTCCCTGGCATGAACCCAAATTGATTTTAAAAATCGTGGCCCCTTTTCTAAGTCTTTGCTCCATTACTCTCTCCCATAGTTTCATAGGATGACACATAAATTTAATCCACGATAATTGGTACAACTTTATAGATCCCCTTTGTTCTTGAATATAGGTACTACAACACTTCTCCATTTATCCAACATTTATTTGACCTTAATACCTTATTAATATGTTATTTATAAATGATAAGTATATTACTGATATTATTGTTTACAAAAATGAACCTGGTCATGCTTGGTAGCGCACCTGCTAGCCACTCTCCTTTACAATCAAGAGGCCAAACATTCAAATCCTATGGGGACATTAACAAACATAATGGGTCTCTTTGTTTGCGTAGAATACATGGGAATTCATGGTGAAATGAGCTCCACCGAAAGATTATTAAAGAGGCAAAAGGTGAAGAATATAAGGTAATGATGTAGACGGGACCTTGACTTTCCTAGGATTTGAATTACTAAGTTGAAGGTTCGCTATTCATTTTTCATTTTCCCTTGATTTAATTTCCATTAAAAGGGAGTTTATTTGATGGTAATTTTCGGATATTCACCTTTGATTATTCATCTTTAACCATTTCTACAATATACAAAGATTTCTACAAAATACAAAGTCTTAGAACACCTAGGAATTCAATTACATGAAACAACACGCCACATATAATATTTCACATTGTAAGTTGAGCCCGGAATCAGTTTCCGGTCTAGTTGGATCCATGAGAATCGGGTTGGGGTACAAACATATAAACTAAAGAAGGTTCGTGTCCAAGAACCTGACCTCTATTTGCATCCCTATATGAAATGGTGTACATCTAGGAGGCACTTGTAGAGCACCAAAGCTTATCTCTTCACTCGTATAATCACATGTGACAAAACAAATGAGAATTACATCCTATTATATCTCATCACTTAGTTACCTAAGGATTATATAGTTGTGAGTGAGATTTGAGCCGTCATCAGTCATCACACTCCATTAAGAGCCAAATAGTAAATAAAGAGGATGAACCATCATCATATACACATGCACGCGCACAAACCACCTGCACACATGCACACTCACTTACACTGCACACACACATGCCAAATGCACACACGCACACATTCATGCAGGCGCTCATGCACACGCAGTCATTAGAAACTGTAGCAGAGTTTGTTCACCTCTACCCGTGTCTACACATATGAAAGGCAACATAAACAATGAAGAGTTGTAATTCAGTCATCATCATCATCATCAACTATGTTGGGATTTGTTTTCTCCATTCCGATCTGTCCTAAGCCAAATCCTCAGATATGTTGCATATAAGATTAAAAAAATGTTCTAAACTGTTAATTTTTTACAAAAAAAAATTAAAAAAATGGCAGAATCTTACAGTGTGCAGAAGAGAGCTTGACTCCTCCATGAAAACATTGCTCTTCCTCCCACATACTACTTCAAGAACTAGAACCCCAAAACTATAAACATCTGCTTTCTCCGTCAATTGCCCTCTAACCAAGTATTCGGGAGCCATGTATCCCCTGCACCAACAAATGACGTAATGAGTGATTAAGAGCCACTTACCATGGATGGGTTGTTTCTCAAAATTTTAGGTTCAATGCATTGGCATTTAAATACTCAAGTATTCTACGGAGGAGGTAATAATTAAAATATCACAATGATCACTTGACAGCATAGTTCAAAGCTCAAATACCACATTTAACTTGAAACTCAGCCTACATGCCTAGTTCACTTATCTCCACTGGATACGATACTGAGTACCGAGACTAGGGCTAGATACTACATTGAAACCTGTGGGATACAGATTCAGTGGATCATAATGCATTGAGCCCATTATTCTTCATTAAGTCCCTTGACTTTTAGCATAAAAGTGTTATAAATGAACATAAATAATAATACTTCAGTTAAATATATAAATGATCAAAAGAAGAAATATATTATTTTGTAATAAAAACAAACAAATTACTTACATGGTGTGAACTTGGTCTACAAAAAGTCAAGAATACTAAAACATTTCATGTTGTGATTAAGATGCCAAATCATTATCCATGCCAAATATTTCAAAGAGGTTAAAAGGTGTATGACTGCATACTGTATCCCCACTTCCCAAATCTGTCCTTATTCATATCTATATCTAAAGTATAAGTGAACTAGGTGAAGCCAACTCAAGTAACAATGATTTGAGAGAAATGAGTGATGATTTTCTGATGAAAAAAGGACTACAATGAAAAAGGATGAAACTCAATTTCAATCTCTTCAACAAGAAAGAACTGATGGAGGAATTTGTAGAACTTCTAGTATTAGTAATCAACTGTCGAGCCTGTAGAAAATTTCAGAACGGCTCCAGAAAGATCAAAATTCACTTTGTGTGTCGCCCCCATTATCACGGCCTACCTCCTTGTTCGTATGGTGGCTCACATATATACCAGCAGTGCATATTCAACATTTACACACTGGTTTGCTAGAAATGGTGAAGAGACTCTCATTCCTCTTTTACAGATGAAATTTCTTCGTCTTAGAATGAAAGAATTCGAAAAGAACCCCAAATGTGAGATCATTCCAGAAGAGTGGCTTGTTCTTGGAAGTGAAAACTGTTACGATACAAAGTTTCTGACAAGAATAACATGAAAGACTATCTTGAAGTTCATGATAATCAGCAGCATGTAAAGTATATGCAAGATGAAGTAAATCATACCAAAGAATGCATGAAAATAAGAATTTGAGAGACTGAGACTGCTTACAATGTTCCTGCAATTCCAGTACTATGATGGGACTTATCAGCTGCAACACATCGAACAAGTCCAAAATCAGCAATCTTTGCTTGCAGATTATCATCAAGTAGAATGTTGCTGGTTTTTATGTCTCGGTGAATTATTTTCGTGGATGAACCCACATGAAGATATGCTAGTCCTTCAGCTGTTCCGACAATAATATCAAATCGCTGCTGCCAGCTTAGAGATTGGGAATTATTCTTGTCTGAATGCACATAAAAAACAGTAGATTTAAGTGAACAACATCTCCCTTCAGAATTTGAGATGAAAGCAGCTCTTAAAATATCATAAATCAACAAATAAATAGAAAGACGGATTTTATTCTCCTGCGCATGGTGCGCCTGCGCCCCGTGCATCAGGAGCATTCCAAAAGTGGATCCCTACCCACGTTGCATGGAACGGGTGCTCCTGATGCATGGTGCGCAGGAGAAGATTGTCCATAGAAAGACATTATTACCCAATAAACTATGTATCTCACTTTTGTCATCAACTTGAAGTTTTATTAGTCTTCATCATGTGTGTGAGACATGGTTTGTTCCCATGCAGTCGCATATGCAAACTCAGCATGGAAATGTGATCCACCCATGTAATCAATTGCCAAGTGGACCCACCATGGACTGTGCCCAGTGATGATCCAAAGAGGAATTTTCACAAAGCCAAAATGCACAAAAATAAGATTTCAATGGTACTCTAATTAGATTCATGGGAGCACTAAAACCCCTACTGTTTCTTTTTGTTTAGGATTCCCATTTATGAACTATGCTTGGTAATAGTTGTTGAGATTTACTTGCAATAGAGTTAAATGTCAACGTTGTCTAGGTTATGTGATTAAAGAATTAAGTTATATATATATATATTTCTAGAGCCTGAGGCCAATATAGCTTCTGGCATTAATGAGTAATCAATTGGATGTGATTCCTCAGGTGTGTTTTACCTTCTAAAAGCAGGTTGGGTGTGAGAACTTTGTTAATCCCTCGGGTGTGATTCCTAAACCCTGGAGGAATGTATCCTCATATTCTTTACAATATAGAGATTTGCAGGCTTGTTGTATGTTGTGACTATGTCCGCTATGAGTTTAATGCCTGGCAAGAAGGATGTGTTCAAGCCTGGCAAGAAGGATATTGAAACACAATTGGATACAATCATTGAAAAGATTGGTGCAGAATTTCTTAGCATCTCCATTGATACTTTGATTGCTATTAACCCATCAAATGCCCATCACAGTAGTAATTACGACACAAATTTTTTTCTTTTTTTATATAGGATCCAATTGTTTGTTCGGGATTTAATTCATGAGAACATTGCATTCTATCAGTGGCTAAAAATGTATGAGTTTAAAGATAAGATTCACCAGTACCATCAAATAGTCTTGGATAGTAAGTGTTTGCCTAGCCATCACCCTGAGATTTCCATACACCATCATGTTGCTTGTTGCATTGCATTGATACCCCCAAGCTCAGATAAGGAAGGAGGGTTAAGGATTAGTTTACACTCGGTGCCCAGTGGCGGAGTAGAAAAAATTAGAACTTGATTTTCTTCTCTTCAGGCCCTTGGGTAAATTATTTCTTTATATTACTTTCTTGGTAAATTATTCAATTTCAAACATAACCTTTAGGGATGCTATTAGAATTTATCACAAGAGGAGTCATATGAAGGGCCCTGCTTCCTGAATGTGCCGGCTATATCGATGCTTCAATAACAGGTGAGGCAGGGAGTTGGCCAGATGATCTGCTGCAATGCATTGCAAGGTGTGCAGGGTCATTAGGCAGTATTATTCAGGCCAGCATATGGATCCAGATAATCCAATTCATTGGGAGTTGGGTCAAGTGGTGGTGCTCTAGGCTGTTGTGGTGCTTGGCAGTCAAGAGCAAAGCCAAAACCCAAGTGAGGGTGATGAATGTTTTGTTTCTTCTAGAAAGTTTCTTTGCCCAGTGTGGAAAAAAACAAGATGCAGTAGGGAAATTGGTGAGAAGCCGTTAGTGCATTTTCATCGGCCAAGATAGAAGATCAGGAATCCAGATCAGAAGATCGTGAAGGCTGTCATTTCAGTTGCAGATCAGATGGGTTCTAGGAAGCGTTGGACTCAGTGTCCAATTCGAGAGAGAGGCATCGATCAAGAAAGCCTCGTCTTTCTCCTTACTCAGAGATAGGAAGAGGAAGTTACGGTGTGGTTCCTATGCTGACTTTAGAAGAAGAGTTGTGGAGATGGTTGTAGGGGTAAAGGTCACGGGCTTCTTGTAAGGTCTCAATCCCAAATTAGGTGTTTAACACTAATTAATTGTATTTAATTAATCCCTAAGCATGTTTAGGCATTAATTACCTGAGTTTACTCATTAAAATAGTGTTCGTGGAGTTTCGGGAAGTCTCGAGCACATTTGAACCCGGTCTGGTACCTTAAAGGGTTTACCGGGGAACTTTGGGATAAGTCGGGGTATTTTGGAAATTTCAGAAATATCCCGAGTGAGGTGCAGTAGAAGGTTTGAGTGATTTCAGACGACTTTAGTGTTCAACTCGAGGCCATACAATGTCCTAAAACCCTTCGTTTGACAACTTTTTGCTAAAACCGGGACATAGCCGGCATTTCGGTAAAGTTGGGTGATCGCTAGAGAACTAAAAAAATCCATGTTCGGGTTCATTATAAAATTAATTTAATTTCAAGAAACTTTAGTGAAGGCCCCGTACCCTTTCGATGCCCAGAAGACCTCTGTTTAAGCCGAAATCACTGTGTCCAATCATTTCAATGGCAAACTTGTAATTGCCCAAAAGCTACATTATAAAAGCCCAGCCCAAATCCCAGTCATTTCATTCCTTTCCCTTTCTCTGCAAGTTTCTCTCCTTTCACCCTCTTCCTTATTAGAGTTATATCCTGCCATAACTTTTTTTTTTATAACTATATCCTGGCATAACTAGAGCTACAGCCATCCGAATTCAATTCCAACACCGTCTACGTATTCATACTCCTTCAGTCCTTCCCTCTATGCACTGGCATATTTTTGCATATTTTTGGTGGTGGGATGCCCTCCAACATACGATTGGAGCTCCGTTAGCGATCTTAGTAAGGGATTTCAACCAAATTGAATATGCAAGCTAGTGGGCCAATTCAACCATAGATTGCTAATATTAGAACCTAATTCCTTTTTCTTTCTTACTTAATTGAATTTAGGCTCTCTGTGGGACGTTTGGGGGTTGTTTCTGTTTGGTATCGGTCCCATTCTTTTTCTGAGTTTAGAGAGCACCTATAGAATCAAGAGAGCATTGGGCAAGTGCTTAATTTGAATGCCACAACATGCATGCAAGATTTTAGGGGTGTAACAGTTCGATTAACCGTTTTAACAGTTAACCGAACCGTATTTTAAAAACTATAACCGTAACCGTACCCTAAAAAACCATTAAAAACCGAACCGTGGTTAACCATATTAGACGGTTCGGTTATGGTTAATTGTCACTAAAACAAATCTATCTTTGCCCTTTGACTCTCCATGCAGAACAACACTCATTTTTCACATACCAAACAAAACAACACTGTCATTTTTCACGAAAATAAACACAAGTAAAAGCATATACCATGCAATACATTTAGGCTATTTAGCTTTTTTTTTTTTTTTCTTTATTAGTGCAATGGTTCAGTCAACCGTGTGTTTTGGGAAAATGGTTAACCGAACTGTATTTTACGGTTCGGTTCGGTTAATAACCGTGAGTCAAGACTGAAAACCGTAACCGTCCTGTGAAGCACGGTCTTTCAATTTTAATAACCGTAACCGAACCATAAAACATGGTTATTAATCGTCAGTTTGGTTCGGTTGATTAGACGGTTTTCCGGTTTTTTTTTTTACACCCCTACAAGATTTCATTGGATTCAATGCTCTATTTCACATTTTCTCTGTTAAAACTCACATGTTTAGCTTATGTTTTGGAGTCTTAATTAATGATATTTGAGGTTTATTCAAGCGGGTGTGTGATGCCTAAAAGACCGTTCGCTGATGTGTTAAAATGTCCCCAAGAATGTCCCAAAGGATGGGCAAAGAACCGCAAGAAACCAAAGTCCAGCAGCCAAAATGGTTGCAGGAATCAGGTCATGTCCAACCTACCGGACAAGGACCCCATGTCCGATCAGACATGGGGCAGCCCTGCAGGTCCTAGTTTTTTTTTTTTTTTTTTTTCAGGTTTTTGGCCCGCCTTCCCCTCCACTATTTCCCTTGGTATTTGAAGGACTTGAACGAGGACTTATGGGCCATCTTTTGGTCCCTTTAATTGACCAATTTGTTGAATCTAAAACCTTGATTCTATGGGTTAGAAGCATGATCTTTAGAATATGGATAGTGACTTGGAACCCAGACCCTAGTGAAACATGAACTTGGACTTTCAAAGGGGTGATGCTTGAGTTGGTTCTTACCCCAAACAATTGTCCGGAGACGTGCCCGCACATTTCTAAGTCTTGTGTATGCTAACTTAAGGTGGAGTGCCAATCACTCTCTAAAGCACCAAGTGACTTGTAAACCATGACATTTGGACCTTAAGCATGTATAGAGTGGAATAACCTTGCGTTGGCTCATCGATGTCTGAGCCAACCCGGAGACTAAGTTAATGCTTTGTAATGGTTCCTTTAACTGTTAAATTGGTTGATGTCAATCATAGCACCTGGTACCCATTTATTAACATGCAAGATGTATGAAAACCACTTTATGAGTACAATGTACCTGTTAATGCTTAGTTCGTGCCCATATCCTACCCAATACTTATCCGACCTTAGTATAGCTGATTCTAGTATTCTTGAGTCAGGTCCTTTGGAGTTCGTGTATTTAGATGCCCTATCTACCTTTGGATTGACAGGATACTCGCAGTTGCTCACATGGTTGGTGAGATGGCCCCAAATGCTATGCTACCTTCCATGTTAACCCGATCCGCCTTGATCTTTTTACCCATCTCGGGCACTTATTTCCTGCCGAAATGTTGTCTGTTTGAACCTAGGACAAATGGCCTTTTTCACGCTCTAAGTCAAGTCGGTTTAGTCCAGTTTTGGTAAGTCTGATCTAGTTTTGGCTTGTGTAGTCTCGTTTGTCTGATCCTTGGAATGTTATGTGTAACCTGATCTGTTCATACTAAATACCTGATGGTTCCATACCCTATTTTTTCTCGTACCCTTTGGCATCTGCTTGGAGATATCCCGATATGGACCTGTTGAACTTTTGCATTGTATTATTGCCTCGTAGCTACGTACGCGTACCATGGATCATGCTGCTTGCCTTTCCACGGCCATGTTGCAGAGCTACAGTGCGATTGGGATTTTGTTTGCCTACAGCCACACCGTAGAGCTACCATGTGAATGGGATTTGCCAGCCTATCGGAACACAGGCCGGTCCGCAAGGTTTACCACCTGTCACGGTCACCGTTGTTACTGTGGGGTTGGGATGCATTGCATTCCACTGCACCATGCTTACATATTTGTATATTATGTATATGACCTTTTGTTAGAATTACTTGATGTTAGCTTTGCATTGAATTGATTCTAGAGTGTTCTATTTCAGCATGATCTGCTTAGTTGTTTTCTTTATTACTTCCATATGATCACGTCTTTCGATTCAGTTTTGATGGAAAAAAACAATGTCATTTAAATTGAGTATTTGTCAGGTCGTCGAACCTGATTGTTTACTACACTTTGGTGCTATAGGTAACGAGTCCCCTACCTATGCCCCGAAGGAGGAGGCAGCTGAGGAGGAGCCGCAGGGCCTCGTAGAGTGGGAGCATTGACGATGTACTATAAAGCATCATACTAGTTCCAGAGATCACGATCACATCTTTTGGGGTTTATTTCAGTCTTTTGTACTCTTGTATATGGTCGGACTTTTGTAGGCCTTTTCTTTTGGGTTGTACATAATATACTATTGTAATTAACAACTTTGATATTAATGGGAATGTCATGATATCTTTTGAAATTGCACTTTCTCTGCTGTTCCGTTATTATTATCATGAAATGCTTCTGTCCATCTCGTGTGGACGAGGGTCGGTCGCATGGGGCTCCACCAATCCGCATGCGATTAACCCAAATCCACACCGTCGCGGCCCAAAATCAGGGTCACCAATCCCAGGTCGTGACACTTTTAGTCTTTCTGGCAGCGAATATAAGATGTAATGTCCCTTTGGGGTCCCTATTTCATATTCAGGTGTGTTAGGTTCTAGCGATAATCTGGGAGTAGCAAGACCAAATTTTATTGGTGACATAGAGCATCAGGTTTCTCAAATCTGTTGGCCCTGTGTGTATATTTAATCATAAGAGACAAAAAAGGTTCATTCAACCACACACTATTTCCACATGAGGATCTGGAATGAAGGAATGCAGTAGTTTCACAGTAAAGATGAAGTTGGATTTTCAATGAAAATTAAAAACTGGGATCTTAAGAATGACTTACCAAAGAGGAAATGATCAAGGCTCTTATTCGGCACATACTCATAAACTAGAAGGCTCTCAGGGCCTTCAATGCTGCATCCCAAAAGCTTTACCAGGTTCTTGTGCTGAATTACACTGATCAAGTTCACTTCATTAAAGAACTCGTCAACCCATTGCCTCGTATTAAAGAACAATCTCTTGACGGCAACGATCCTCCCATCCCGAAGAATCCCCTGCTCAAATTCAATAGAACTTTCAATATATCATTATTAGCTCTTTATTTCACATTAAGACGAACAAAAAAAAAATAAGAAGACAAAAAAATAATAATAATAACAGCAATAATTTTAAAAAAGAATGAAAATAGAAATTAAAAAAAAAAGAATGAAAATAAGAAACTTACTTTGTACACTGAACCAGATGCACCTTGACCTAATTTCCTTGAGGGATTGAAAAATTCTGTTGCCTTCTCCAGAGTTTCATATTTGAAATTCAAACCAGACTTTTCAACAGAAGAAGAGAGGTTGCCCAGCTGCATGGTTTCTAGAACACAGAGCACAAATAAAAAAAATCTATTATAACAAAATGTTAAGTTGCCAGAAAACCACTAATCCTGATTCATAGTTTTAGTTTCCTATTTATTTACCTTGCTTCCCCTTCTTCAATCTTCTATAGCCAACATAAACACATATGATAGAAAGCAGAGCTACAGCAGGCAGTGAAATAAGAACTGCTATAAGGATACGCCTTCGAGAATCCTCTGAAAACAGTATAAGAGGAATAAAGTAAATTCAACTTTGATAAGCCCCAGTTATCAACCGCATAAATTCGAAAGAAGTGAATCAAATATTAGCCAAAATTCAACAAACCAAACCATCTCACTGAATAGAGTACCCCAAAATTCAAAATTCCTAAGACCTTTCAAGAGGAAAAAGAAAAGACCTTTGCAACACTGCCCAATATTAGTTAAAACGTTGAATAAACAATCCAAAAATCACAAAAGAAAGTATTGTAAACCTCAGAAGGACAAAAAAAAAAAACAATACTGTATCTCATCATCATCAAATCCTCATTCCATCGATCTGGATTCAGTTTGTGTCCTCTAACCCCTCCTCCTGTCTTCTTTTTTAAAACTGAACAGAATTTAAAAAAAAAAATCAGAAATTTAAAGAAAAAAACAATAATCCTAACAGAAAACAACCCTTAAAAAAAATTGAAAAATAACTGAAACCTCCAAAAGTGAAGCTGATCTCATCTCCCTCAATGGATACAGGATTACCCAAACCAGCATGCTCAAGTTGAAAACCAGCAATGACTCAATGACTAAAAAGCGCTTAAAACAATTGTGGAATAATGCTAAAACTTCAAGATCGGTTGGTTTCTAATGGATACAAGACTATCCAAAGCAGCATACTCAGAGATTGAAAATCAGTAACAATATAGAGAAGTTAAAAACAACTGTCAAATAGTGCTGAAAGTTCAAAATCTGTTGGCTCTGTTCTGTAAAGTTATCTTTTCTTGTGTTTGTCCTGGTTATAGTTTATGAAATAACTTCTCTTCCCTGTGGATGGGGGAAAAAGGAAAAAGCCTTCTAAACCCCTTATCCAAAAACCATGAACCCAAATTCACATACCCAAAAAAAAACGACCTTCCCCACAAAAAGCCAAGAAGAAAAACCAGAAGCTAAAAACCCAATAAAATACTACCACATCACCAAGCAAATGCCCCAAATCCCAATACCAAAAGCCAAACACCACTCACAGACAGACAGAAATCTTAAAAACAGCTATGCCACCACACATTCCATCATCACTACCTTTTCCCTCCGAGCCCATTTCATTGCCAATCTTCTCAGGAGAATACCACAAAAAACAGCCAGCATTCAAAACCTTCCCTTCTCTTGCAGGCAAGCACTTTCTCACTTCACTCCCTGCCTTCTCTAAACACTCCCGACACTCCTCCCGGCTCAAACTCTTCCAACACTGCGTCATTCCATAAACACTCACACCCTCTCCCTCCCCTCTCTCCTCTGCTCCAAACCCGTCTCCGTCCACCGCAATCTTTGTCATGTTCCCAACAACCTCTTCCACATTCTTTGTCAATTGGGACCTCTGTGCCTCTCCCTGCACCACGTTCGAGCTGCTGCAATTCAAGGAGTCGTACTTAACGTCAATGGGCTCGTTTAAAAAACTGTAATTGTCGTAACGCAAGAAGCACCCGTCGTCGACGAGAATGCGCCCTGGGCGGGGGAGGCAGCTAGGAAGGCTGGTGCGGGCCTTGGCGTAGCAGAGCTGGCAGTCCTTCTGAGAGAGGTAGGAGAAGCACTGGAAGACGCTGTATACAGGAGAAGTAGAAGATTTACCCGAGACATTGAAGCTCCACTTGCTGATTGAAGCTTGATCATTGAGGGATTCCATGCTGGTGATGAAGTTGTTGAGGAATAAAGATCTGTTTAGAGGGCCCGTTGCGCCGCAGATGAGGGTGGATTGTGAGTCTCGTGCAAGGGAAAGAGGGAGGTTGGGAATGGGGAGGAGGAGGAGGAGGAGAAGGTTAACAAGGGGGAATTGAGCAATTGGGTTTTGAAAACTCATTGAATTGGAGTTTTGAGAAATGGGGTATTGTTGGTTTGGATTGACAAGTGGGTTTTTGGAGTAGGCTTGGATTAGTGAAATAAGCATCATCAAATTCATTTGGTTTCTTCAGAGAATCTGAAAGCAGAAGTGGATAATAAGGACAAGGATGAAGAATTGGGAAATTGGGTTTTGAAAACGAGTTGAATTGGAATTATGACAACTTGGGCTCCTGGATTATGGGGGTTTACATTGTAAGGAAAGGAGAAGTGGAGCTTGGAGTAGTACTAGTAGGCTTGAAATAGTGAAATGGGGTTAAATTCATTTGGCTTTTTGAGAAAATCTGGACACAAAAGAGGAGGAGAATTGAAAATGCTTAGAATTGGGATTCTGAGATCTGAAGTTTCTGAGGTTTTACGGGTTTCAATTGATGGAGAGGAAGATCCAAGTAGTGGGTTTTGGAGCTGGCTTGCCTTGAGTTAGTAAAATGGGTGTTGACTAGTCTGGTTTTTTGAGAGAATCTGCAACGAAAAGAAGTGAAAATGTTAGGAAACGCGTTTGTTGGCGCGATCCTCGGATGGAGATGGGAGAGAAAAAGAAAAAAAAAAAGAGAATGGTTTACTAAATCCAGAATGAAAGCAATGTCAGAACTGTCAAGGATTTTTCTTTTTCTTGTATTTTTTGATTGTCTTTTGGTCGTGTGTCAGACTTTTGACTTTAGAAATTTTTAGATGCCAGCGTGAACTCCATTGTTGACCCTTTAATTAAAAAAAAAAAAAAAAAACTTGTGTTGATTGTACATTGATGCTGTGATGAATTCTACTATGAGACCAAAGTTTTATTTTATTGATATTTATTTTGAACGATTTAATTTTCAATATGTGAGCCCTAGTGCAAAATTGTACTCTTCAAACTCAAAATTTCTCTAAATAAAAGCATTAGAGGTTCCAATTTCTTTGTCTCGAGGATTCTAACTATGCTTCAAATCTTATCTAAATCAAAGAATTAGAGGTTCCAAGTTCTTCGTTTTGAGGATTCTAACTGTTTGCATTTTCTTTCCAGAAAGACGGTTGAGAGGTTCTTTGAAAATGGGGGTGGGGGCGTGTAGAATGTGCTTGGTTATAGTTTTCGTTGTTGTGTGTTTTATGACGACCGGAGTCCACTTTTTTGGAGTGGTTGAGGTATGGTTTATTCACGGGCATGGAACATTCGGAAGCGTATTTTATTGGAAAGCCAATGGTAAATAGAGTTTTTGACTTTTACAGAATTTGGGGACCAGTCTTAAGCATATGAGTTGAGAATAATTGAAAAGTCCGGGGTATACAAAATGAAAATGTTTGAAAAGTCCTAGATATACCAATAGAAATATTTGAAAAGTCTATAGTACTAGGCCGGATCTGGTATTAACTCCACATGAGGCCTTATAAAATAATAAGGCAAGATTGGATTGGATCCCATAAGCCAAAGCGAACAATATCATGTGGGCAGCAGGTCAGATCGGTTTAGATGGTAACAAAGACCGACGATAACTATGTTTTCCGGTAGGAGAGTATGCCACGCCTATGGCTCCCCTTTAGAAGGGTGTTGGGTCCGACAAGGACTGAGTATGCAGTGGTGCATAAGTCCCACGTCAGAAACACGCTAGTCCTGATCTTTTAACTCCACATATATGTGTGTGAGACCTGGTTTTAACTCCACATGAAGCCTTTTAAAACCATGAGGCAAGATTGGATTGGAATCCCATGAGCCAAAGCGGACAATATCATGTGGACAGCGGGTCAAGTCGTTACACAAGAATTGATTAGGGGGCTTCCAAAATTACAAAAGCCCTTAAATAATGTGTGTGGTCCATGTCAAAAGGGAAAACAAATGAGAGCCTCACACAGAAAAGTTGATAACTGTGTAACTAATCGACCTTTGGAATTGTTGCATATGGACTTGATGGACCCTACCCAGACGAAGAGCATTGGCCGAAAGAAATATATATTTCTTATAGTGGGTAAGAATCTTAAAGAAAATGACTTGTAGTCTTTGTTGATGGCAGAAAATTCACGAGAGTTCGGAGGAGTTAATCAGATCAGGACTGATCATGGCACTGTGTTTGAAAATTTAGACTTTAAATCATTTTGTCTCAAACATGGCATAAAACATGAGTTCTCTACTCCTAAAACTCTACACATAATGGAGTAATAGAGATGATGAATCGTGTTCTTCGGGAAATGCATAATCGTGTTCTTTAGGAAATGCCATGTGCCATGCTTCATAGTAAACTTCTTCCTCTTCGATTTTGGGCTGAGGCTGTTAGCACTTCAGTGTATATTATTAACCGTGTCTACCTTAGGCCAGGAACAAAAATTTCTCCATTCGAGATCTGGAATGGCCGAAAACCCAACTTAAAATATTTTAAAACTTTCGGAAGTAAATGTTACATCTTTACGGATCGTGAGCATTTGGATAAATTTGACTCCCGCAGTAATGAAGGGATTTTCCTAGGCTATTCACTTAACAATAGAGCATATCGAGTGTACAATTTGCATACATCGACTGCTATGAAATCGATTAATGTCGTGGTTGATGATGCAGGAATATCTGAAAATTTTTCTGAATATAATGAAGAATTAACTTTCATCCTTATTTCTTCTCAGGTCGATGCTTCGAAGGATGAAAGTGGAGAAAAATATCCAAAGCCCAAACCTAAAACTGAGAAAATAAGGTCATCTGCATCTTCTAACTTGGATTTGGAATCATCGGATAGTGATCAGGAGACTCCAAAAGACAAGCCCTTTGTTCATCCTAGATCACAAATGTCACGCCCCCAAAATCGAACCCTGCAGCGGCCCGACCTCGGGGAGCTTGAATTTGGGATTAAGTAATAGAATTATATTTCTCCCAGATCCGCGTGTATGAGGATCACAAATTCCAACACACTTTGAATATTTTTGCAGAAGCTTTTGTGGTGTTACGACCCGGAGTCTGTGGCCATCAGATTTCGTGTCGCACTCAACCGCTAGCATATGAATCATATCAGACTGGAATAAACCATCACCATAAAAGTACAGAGCTGACAGTAACAGGATATTACATTCCCATATGAGTTCAAGTTACAAATAACCATATGTATTAATTACAATCCCGAGAAAAAAGACTAATAGAAGTCATACAGTAACAAGTTCAATAAACACTACCCCACATGTGACGTAGCTCCGATGTCAAGCTCAATGTCTACATTACATAGCTGACACTGTAACCTGCAAACTCATGGCTCCACAGCCCTTATGTGCACTTAGCTCGGGCAAGAAATCTGGACCTGAGTATGAAAATAGTGGGTCAGACACGACGGTCTGGCAGGTGGGTGAAAAGATATAAACAATATACTGAAGAATAAAACATGTGATAAATCATGTTATTTGATCAAAAGCTATACATAATTAAAATGTGTAGAAAATCATGGATATTTGACAAATCGAGAATTCATTTAAAGCATTTATGAAGCATGAATATTTAATAAATCGTGAATTCATTTAAAGCATGTATGAAGCATGAATAATTAACAAATCGAGAATTTCTCACATTGCAAACTCAGTCCATAGACGGACCCTGCAAAATGGCCTTCTTCAAGGGAGACACAATCATAAGGACGGGAGGCGAACACATCAAGCTAAATCATCTATCACTAATGTGATGAGAGCAAATTATGGTGGGACCGCGGTAGCGAACCGGGTATCGGGACGGGATCCAACTGCAGCTGGCGGGAACGGGCAGGAGAACTTTCAAGTTGGTGGATCAAGCCGACAAGGTCGTCTAAGCTTAGTGGTGCCGATATAAAGGTTACAAGAAAGAAATCGAGACATATACATATATAAGCGGGACGGGGTTCCCTTAGGCACAAAAGCACATTAGAATCGGGTCGGCCATAAACGGGTTAGCGAAATGCTAAAAATATGATTTTCAGTACTTTCGGGGCAAGTCAAGTCATCAGACATGAAATTTGAAGTGTACAAGTGAAATCCGGGTTTAAATAAAGCACAATGGATTTCTATAAATTTTTTAGCCAACAGATAAAAGTCCAAGATTTAAATCAATGTGAATAGGGTCCCGTATGTCGAATTTGATACATATTTGGTACTCTATGAAAATTAAAAACATTCCGGGTCCCTATGCACATCGATAAGTGCAAAAATCCTCAACAAATTTTCAAGATGGGATTTCTTCCTCAATATAGTTCCGCATAGTCCATCCTAAATCAAATCATGAAGATAGGACTCAAAATAACCACATCTCCCAAGAAAAACCCCTTTTCTAGGCTTTGAACATGGCCCAGGCCCGAGAGGATGTCCGCTTGAGCGGCCCGGACTTGAACAGATGGTCTGTTCGGGGCTGCTCGAGCGGGCAGCCATTTTGCTGCCCGGGTTTGCAGTCAGAATGACTGCTGCCCGGGATTACCTATTCAGGGCCTTCTTCTTCTCATTTTCATTCCATACATTTGAGAACCATTCCTACACCAACTTGAGGACTGCAAAACCCCCTTCAATCCACATCAAATCCCTCTCCATATGTATTCAATCATCCATTTCATTTACATTGAAATGTAGAGAGAAGAAATCTATACAAATCCACAAATAGCAAATTCAAAGTTTAACACAAATTAATGTAGTATTTCCAATAGATTTTATAAGCTAGAAAGATACATTAACAAATGCATTTCAAGATCAATAGAAGCCATGTAATGAAACAAGGTTAAGAAGTCAAAGCCATTAATGAAAACCAAGTTTATGGACAAAAATATATATCAAATCAAGGAATCATTTCATCCACTTGCCTTAGATCCAACCTTAGTAAAACCAACTTCTAATCACTCTCCAAAGCCACAAGACACCGAGCTACACAAAAACCCCCCAAAATCCATCTCTAAGAAACCCTAAAATATCCAAAATCAAGCAAGAAGAAGAGAAAGCTTCCAATAAAGGAAATGGAGAGTCTCAAGGGCTAAATAAATACAAATATAGAAGATTGGGAGAATCACTTACTTTGAAGTTTTTCAAAGAGACAAGACTAGTTCAAAGGGGGCTTCAATGTCAATAGATCTCTCTTCTAATGGTATCCAAGGAGAGCTCGTGACATGAGGAAGAAGATGGTGAGGTTCATTTCTCCATTTAGTAAGAGTTTGGTGTTGATTTGAGGTGGGGAAGCAAGGAGAAAGACATGAAACCCTAGGTTTGCTGGAACTTCTTCTTTCACAAGGAGTTTGAGCCAAGAAAAAAGAAATGGAGAAGAAGCACTCCTTTCATAGAACATGAGGGTGGGTCCCACAACTTAAGGAAGTTACTAAGCTAGAAACATAGGTTTTCAGGCCTCGAATGACTTCGATGAGGAAGGCAAAGTTGATCGGCAAAATTTCTAGTTTTCAAAAAGTATATATTTTGAGAATTTTGGTGACATCGAAAATTGTGTCCAGATTTTGGGTAAAAAGACTGATTTTGCACCTAGGGCTGGAAAAACTGATTTTCGGAGTCTCGAATGGGTACGGAGTGAACACGAAAGTTGTAGGGAATGATGAGATTAGTCAAACAAAGCTGAAACGAAAATTTTTAGGAATCACAGAGAGCCTCCCCACGCTGACCATACAAAACAAATAAGATCCTGCGGTCACTATCTAAGTTAACTGACTCTCAAAACTCCCTAAAATGTACTAAAGAAAAGGTAATCCAATTCAGAGATTCAACCAGACAACCACTAATCCCACTTAGAAAACTAATCTACAAATAAAAACAATAGTAAACCAGGAGATTAAGGGTCGGGTTCTCACAACAAAAGGGTAAAGTATTGAAGGATCATCCACTAGATACATTCATCGAGGACATATCAGTACCAATGATGACCCATAGGCAGCTACATGATAAGGTAAGTCATTTTTGTTATGTTTCATTTTTAGAACCTAGGAATATAGTTGAAGCTCTAAAGGATGACTTTTGACAAATGACATGCAATAAGAGCTTGAGCAATTTGATAGAAATTCTGTCTAGGAGCTTGTTCCAAGACCCACTCATACGAATGTCAATGGATCAAAATGGATTTTCAAAAATAAAACAAATGAGTTGCGTTAGGTCATCAGGAACAAAGCTCGACTGGTAGCTCAGGGATATACCCAGATAGAGGGTATATATTTTAATGAGACTTTGACACCAGTTACATGACTTGAGTCCACAAGGATTCTGCTTGCGATTACCTATCATTTAAAGATTAAGTTGTATCAAATAGATGTGAAAAATGCCTTCCTGAATGGGTACTTAAATGAAGAAGTCTATGTCTATGTGGAACAACCAAAGGGGTTTCAAGATCCTCATCACCTGGATCATGTGTACAAATTGAATAAGGCTTTGTACGGGTTGAAACAAGCACCCCGTGCTTGGTATGAGAGACTACAAACTTTCTGATTACAAATGGGTTTAGAAGAGGAAGTGTGGATAAAACATTGTTCATCAACAAAGAGAAATAGAATATTTTCATCGCTCAAGTGTACGTTGATGATGTTGTTTTTTTGTCCACTTCCGAAGTTTGGGTGAAAAAGTTCTCTGCATTATGGAAATTGGATTTAAGATGAGTATGATGGGAGAACTATCATTTTTCTTAGGGTTACAAATCAAACAAACCAACAATGGCGTTTTCATCTCTCAAACCAAGTATGCTTGAAATTTGTTGAAGAAGTTTGGTCTGAACTCACCCAAACATGCCCGAACACCCAATAGTGCCACTGCCAAGATAAGTGTTGATTAGAATGGAAAGGATGTGGACAGCACTATATATCGAAGTATGATTGGTAGTCTACTCTACCTTGCCGTTAGCAGACCTGATATTGCTTACAGTGTAGGTGTGTGCTCGTTATTAGTCCAAGCCCAAGGAGTCACATATCATACAGTCAAGAGGATTTTCAAGTACAAAAGTGGGACAATTGAATACAGTATCTAGATGACTCATGACACAAATGCCTACATTGTTTGTTACTTAGATGCAGATTGGGCTTGGTGTGTGGATGACAGAAAAAGCACTACTGGGGGTGCTTCTTTATTGGGAACAATTTGGTTACTTGGCACAACAAGAAACAAACATCCACCTCGTTGTCTACGGCAGAGGCCAAGTATATTAATGCAGGTAGTTGTTGCACTCAACTGCATGGGTTGTAGCAAATCCTGTCAGACTACTAGATTACTCAAAGGATGATGAGTGTGTTCTGTGATAACAATAGTGCCATCGATATTTTCAAGAATCTCATTCAACCCTCGAGAACAAAACACATTGATATAAGGCATCATTTTATCCATGACTTAGCTGAGGAGGTTTTGATTTTGGAGTACAACATGACTGACCATCAGTTGGCTGACATCTTTACTAAGCCCCTTGATCCTACCAGATTTGAGTCCCTTAGAAAATCTCTAGGTGTATGCTTGCACTCCTAAGCTTGTTTTATTCATTTCCAATGCATCATGCATTTCTGGTTTTGGTCTTTTTGGACAACAGCTTGATTGGATAGTTTTTGCCTCGCATTTCTTGTTCACTTGATATTTGCATGTGAACATATGCATATAGACTAGGTTTGCTCCCTAGATCTTTATTTTGCTTCTAACGAGTTTCATCAAATATTCCTACATTGGATTTATTAAGCTTTAATGCGAATTAACTGGGTTTGCTCCCAAGTTTTTCACATCATTTATGGTAAATATTAAACAAAAATTGTGTGATGTTTAGGGGGAGGAAGAACTACATGAAAATTGAGTTATTCAATTCACACTTTCCACGTGACCAATTCCACCATAAATTCATGATTTTTAGTTTGAAAATTCAGCTTTGGGCACGTCCGTTCGGACGGACCCAATGGCCCATTCGAACGTACGAGGAGACGTTGAAAATGTCTTCTTCTTTTCTCCATTCTTTTCGCCCAAGCTCTTGCAGTCGCCGCCTGTTCTTTTTCTTCTTCATCTAGTTGCTTCTCTATCAAGATTTTTTCGCTTTTTCTAAGGTGTTTTTCATTCCCTATCCACTCTTGACCACTTTATTTCTTCAAGTTCATCTTCTCCTTGTCTATTTCCTTGGCATTTTTCATGATATTTAAGATGACATGTTTTAGTTCATTTTCATGTTAAAGAGTTAAACCATTGTCAATGATCGTACTTCATTAGGTTCGCAAAAAAAAATCAACTTAGATCCAAGGGCAAAAAGGATTTTAATGGTATATATGCTTATAAAAATGAAGCTTTCAGGTAAAAAATTTGGAAAAAAGAACTTCCATAATGCTTTTTGGGAGAAAACTATAGCAAAGGTAAAAGAAAAAACTTGATTGGAACCTACTGTAAGTAACACAAGAAAAAGTACAAATTTGCCGGACACTATACAGAGAAATGAAATAACTCCTTAGAATGTTTGGTTTTGGATGGTATGATACATTAAAGATAGTAATAATCGCAAATGAAGTTTGGAAAAAGAGGTAATTAAGCATATAAACTGCATTTATGCCAGTATATTTTCATGTTTTTCCCTTCAACGAATTACATTCTTACTAAATGAACTTGATACAAATAAACAGAAAGTTGGTTAAGGGCCCGTTTGGATACATCCATAATATAATATTTTTAGATTTAAATAATAGAAGAATAAAATATATATTATAGAATATAATAGTGCGTTATTATAATATAGTAACACTCTCGTAGTTTGGAAACAGGGAGGGGATGAGGGAAAGAGGAGATGGGAGAGGAAAGAAAAAAAGGAAGAAGAAAAATGAGAATTATCCTACCTGTTTGGGAAAACTTACTAATATAGTGTAGTGAAGTAAATATTATTTTGGAGAAATAATAAAACATAAGTGGTTTATGATGGTATTTTATTTTTAGTTGTTTGATATGTAATCTTTGTTTTACTTTTTTAATAGAAAGAAAGAGTTTTTTTGTCTTTTAGTGGAGAAAAGATGTTGTTTTTTGACTTTTTTTTTAAATGCCGAGAATTTTGAATTAAGTGCTTTTAATGTGACTTTTTTTTATAGAAATGGGGACTTTATTTCACTTGACTCTATTAGTAGAGTTGCCAAATAAGCCTGGGATTACCGTAAATCCCTCATCACATAGCTAACCCAACTCGTGAAATCTAATAAAAAATCCTTGCAAGATTCTTTCTTAAAATATTGGAGTGTGGGGAGATATCTAATAGAAAACGAAGTATTCTTTTAATTTATTAAGTTATCCAAACAGCCCAGATTTGAAGGCTAAGACAACTTTCTTAAAAATAGAAAAATATTGCACATTCTTGTGCGTCCAAACAAGCCCCAAGTACAACCTTATTTGTAACGCCCCAAAATCCGGGCGCCTCGAATCTCGGGGCGCTACGAGAAAGTACCTAAGAGATGCGGAAAATCCCATAATATAATCAAGTGTGAATCTCATATGAGCAGGTAAATGGACAAGGCCCTAAAATTTTGTTTCACTTTAAAAGATTACAAGGTACTTTCCATAATTAAACTAACTATTCAGTCCTAGGCCAACACGGCCAGCTACAAGAAAAGGAAAGAATAGAGATCTAAAAAGGAAGAATAGAGATCTATATGATAGACGCCTCACGATGCACCAAATGCATCATTCTCTGAACCCTGCGGCAACGGATCAGTCGCCAAAAAAACCACCAATCAAGAAAGCGGAAGAGAAGATACCTGAAAACACCAAGGATTGGGTCAGGCTCGATGAGCCAGGCAAATAGGCATGTTTAGATGGCAATACATTATATAATTAGATAGGAAAGAGGACCATACCTGATCCCAGCTGTACCTGCATGATTAGTATCTCGATAATAATATAGAATATCAGAGTGCAACAGAAAACGGTGTAGAGTGTAGTGCATAAACGAAAATCGAGATATTGATATAACAGATGTTTGATACAACCTAACAAGTAGATAAGAGAAGCTATCAAAACATCAGATAAACCACACAAGCACATCAGAGTCATCAGTAGCAGAAGTAAACAGAGGAAGTGACATTACCAAAGTCGTATCCATCGCATCCAGATCCAACCGTATCAACGGCGGCAGTTAAAGACAATAAACAATGATATCCATAATATATAATATTCATACATCCAATATACATACATAGAAGCACACCAAGGTACGTCCACAGTTGAAGTACAAAGGACGTGGGGGTCAGAGCCAGCCCATCGTCATCGTCCCAACAACTGTCGATGGACACCAACCATGGGGGTCATAGCCACCCACAGTTGTCGTCACGTCGAATAAGAGCGTACAAGAATCCATCAATGTCCATAGCTACAGCCAAGTCACAGCCATTGGTCTTATGTGCTATCTCAACCAACAATATCCATAGCCACGGCCAAGTCCCAGTCATTGGACTTACGTGCTAGATCAATATCACCGTCCATCCATACACCCGGTCCGAGCGCCGGCGGTCTCAGTACCCCACCCACACCTGGTACCTACTGTGTCAATCACATCACAATATCAAAGTCCATGCCGGCATCATAACCCTCGGCAGACTAATCAATATCAATGTCCATGCCGGCATCATAAACATCGGCAGACTAATCGTACAACCACAAATCTACAGATCACTAGGTGGGGGTACTCCGAACTAGATAGCCTTATTATCCTTAATATGAGATGATAATAGTCAAGGGTACGAGACACGGAGTTCGGGTATAGCTAGTCCATCCTTGTGGTTCCCAACAGTTAATAGTGCATACCCTTGTAAACTCCGCTTCTCTATACGCTTAATTAGTATTATCTCAATATACAGTCCGTCTATTAGTATCTATCGTTAAGTTCCCAATATTATCGGTCAGGACTTCAAGTGCCATGTCCTGACATCTCATCCAATACGGACCGTGATCATGGATCAGAGCCTAAGTGCAATGCCCTGATTTATAGTACCTCTCAAGGCCTACATCCAAGGTTCGGATCTACCAGCCAGCCTTAGTGTCCGTTTCATCAACATAGATACCACACATCCCAAATCCATCGATGATTGCTGCCCCTCTATTCAGGTCCAAGGTCCCACTCCACCTAAGACAGTGATCACGGAGTCCCAGATGCTTATTAAGTATCCTTGGTGCTCCTGTAGGTATTTAGCATCATAAGACATCCATAACCCTTGAATCAGGTTCCGTTTTACAACCCAAGACCCTACTTAGATGGCTACACGGGTCAAGGTTAAGCCCGGCCCTTGACTCGTGTATAGCGTATCCCAAATAGTCCAAATGGAAGGTCAACGGGGCCCACACATGATCAAATCATAAAAGGGTACAAATCTGGGAAATGTCAATGTATACACTGAGCTCGGCCATCCTACTCTGAGCTCGGCCAACCAGACACTGAGCTCGGCCAAATTGTTCTGAGCTCGGCCAACCAGGCATTGAGCTCGGCCATCTAGGCACTGTGCTCGGCTAACCTGCTCTGAGCTCGGCCAACTAGGCACTGAGCTCGGCCAAACTGCTCTGAGCTCGGCCAACCTGCTCTGAGCTCGGCCAACCTGCTCTGCCTAGCTGAATACTGTTGCAAGTACCGTAATTCCTGGATTTCTCCCTTTTCATTCCAATATTCACCAAACACTTCCAAACATCAAACACATCTCCTATATCATGATCTCATCACAAGTGGGCCATTGATCTTCCAAATGAGGGATTCTCATCCATCAATGGCCAAATACACATAAAAAGAGCTTAGACTAACAATTCTATACATCTTATCATCCAATCAACCATCCAAATACAGAAATCATGCCAAACATCCATAAAAGACAGTAATTACCAATCTAAGCATGTTAATCAATTTAATTAAAGAATCTAAGCATGTCTACTTGCCTTTCGTTGGAGATGCCCAAATCCAAAAGCACTAGCTCAAAGCCCAACAAATCAAACCTAAGGAATAATTAGCAAAGTAAAACTAAATTAAAACATAAATCAATGGGAAGCTCTAAGCTACTAAACACACTACTACACCCAATTATTAATCCAAACCTAAGGGGAAGAAGGGCTTACCAAACAATGAAGGGAATGGGGTGGTGGCTTGCAAATTGGAGATGAGAAGCTTGTGGGGTCCATGCGGAGATGATGGTGATGATCGAAGGTTGTGGGGCCCACTTGATTGGTGGCCCACTAAATTAGTGGTGATGATGGTGGTTCATTGGGTAAGGGAAAGGGTGAAAACAGAAAGAAAGAAAGAATGGAGTACAGAGAGAAAGAATTAAAAAGAGAGAGAGATAATGGTGAGATGGGTGCTCAGTCTTGTGGGCAGTGAGTGAAGTGAGTGAGGGAGAGAGAAGAAAGAGAAAGAATAGAGAAAGAAAGAGAGAAACAGAGAAAGGGAAATGGGGGAAATAGAGAGAGATGGAAATGGAGAATTAGAGAGAAAGAGTAAGACAGTGAAGGGGAAGAATGGGGAAAACAGAGAGAGAGAGAGAGAGGGAAAGAAATGGAAAATAGAGAGAAATGGAGGGGCTGGGTAATTTCGTTGGCTGGGAGGAGTGAGAGAGGATTAAGGGAGAACGAGAAAACAGAGAAAGGAAACAGAGAAACAGGGAAGGGAAGAAGAAACGAAAAATGGAGAAAAGAGAGGTGGAGTGGCTGCCAGTGATCGAGGAGATCATCCACGGCGATGGCGATGGCGCCGTGCTCGGAGTCCGGCGGCAGTGGGCGGCAAGGGTTGGGAGAAGAAGAGATGGATGAGGGGGATGAGGGAAAGAGAGAACCGAGATGAGAGAGGAGAAGAAGATGGCCGGCGTTGTGATGGCGACGACGGCGTCCGGCGAAGTGGCAGCAAGCCGTGAGGGAGGAAGAGAGAACGAGAGAGATGAGAGAAAGAGAGGAATGAGAGAAATGGAGATGGAGGGGCTGCTGTGTTGTGTTGGTGTGGAGTGAATGAGGAGAGGGGAAAGGGTCTCCATCGTGACCTAGAATAGGGAATGGGGAAAAAGGGGAAAATGAGATGGGGGGTGTGATGAGAGTGAGATGAGTGAGGTGGGGCTCACATGGGATTAAGGTGGGGTAGGGTTTGACTAAAGTGCCCTCTTAATTAATGGGTAATGGGTCAGGCCACGGGTAGTTGGGTCATCCTAAGGTTAAATTCATAATTCTCCAAGGGAAGCCCATCTGTAATTAGGATAACCTATGGTTGACTTGGTCAAATTGGGTCCCACCAGGTATGTCTAGGGACGGGTCCTCACATTCCTCACTCCTAAAACTCATTTGGTCCCCAAATGAAAACAACTACTTCTAAACTTCCAAGGTCTCTACTATAACCAACTATGAAGAATGAGAGTTAAACTACCCAGCTAACACTCCGAATAGCTAGTCTTAACTAGGAGGGATACTTAGAACTATTCTTCTAACAAAACATGCTACAAACAACAACTAGTAAAACAACAATACAAGCTACATTCGACAACTAATAAAACAACAATACAAGTCACAATCAACAACTAGAAAGGTTGGAGAATCTGGCCTTCTAACACTCTAGGATACTAACAGACAGCTAGCAAAACAACCAAGGTTTACCCTCTGACGCTCTAGAATACTAGACCTCGACTATTTGGTCGATGGGATCTGGACATCTAACATTCTAGTTTTCTAACAAGGTCAGCTACTCAACTCTGTCTAGTTCAAGGCATCTCACACTCTTAACTCCAATAGGTCCGACTAGGGGTGTCGCACACCCCTCACTCCTAGGAACTGACTATGGGTGTCTCACATCTCAATCTCAAAAGGAACAACTAGGTTGTATCACACTCTCCTCACTTCTAAAGGACTAGTCCGAGGTGTCTCACTCCTCGGATACTACAAGGACTATCTAGGGGTGTCGCACACCCCTCACTCCTAAGGAACAACCCGGATGTTTCACACCCTACTCCTAAAGATCTAACTCGGAGTGTCTCGCACTCCTCATTCTAATAGAACTAACTTTGGGTATCATACTCCTTTGACTCTAAAAGGATTGACTAGAGGTGCCGCACACCTCTCACATCTACAGGAATGATAGGTCGGGGTCTCTCAGCTCCACACTACTAACTAAAAAGGTTAGCTCAGGTATCATTCACCTTGAGCTGCTAAAAGGGTAACTAGGGGTGTCACACACCCCTCACTCCTAAAGAACTATCTCGGGATGTCTCACAATTCCCGACTCTAAAAAGGACAACTCGGGGTATTACATACCCCTCACTCCTAAATGGGACATTAGGATATCTAAGAAGCAACAATCAATCATTCACACAATATTAAGAGCACACACATTACAAGGATCCTAAGCACAACAACCACAAGAGATCTAAGCACATCAACCATAATAGATAAAGCGAACCTCCGAAAAAGTTGACCTCAGAGTCACTGCTCGCTAGGGAAATCAGGCTGATGTCTCTCACCAATCAGAAGTGCTGCAGAACTGTCCGGATAACCCCAAGCTGGCTGAAACTGATCCTGTGTCTGCGGGTATAGGGGCCACTGCTGAATAGGCTGCACCTCGAGTACTGTACTGGTGGGAATCTCAGGTGATGGAAGTGTATGAGTCTGCTGGCGGTGTCCTGAAGTACGGTTCCTCTTCCTTGGACAGTTGCGAGCCTTGTGTCTAAAGCTTCCACACACATAGCATGCTCCTGACCGTCTCCGATGCTCACTGGTCTCACAGCCTCTGCGATAGCGCTGCTGTCTCTGCTGAAACTCCCAATCAATCCACAGCTGCTCATCACCTTGGACTGCCTCATCTTCATCCTCTTTTGGATACACTTGCAACATCTTCGTCTGCTCGGAAGCCCTTTGTTGGGCTAAGGCTACCCTGTGAAGAGCGTTCTCCACCCATATCGCCTTTTCCACATAAGCCTCATACGTGGGGAGCTCTATAGGAGTCATGTGCAACTGGATGTCCGCTCGAAGACCGTCTACAAAGCGTCTGATCTTCTCTGATGTTGCAGTGATAAGTCTCCCAGCAAATCGTGATAAACGGATGAACTGTGCCTCATACTCCATAACTGTCATGTCTTCCTGAAGTAGTTGCTCAAACTCCCGAAGCTTCTGAGATCTGACGGGTGCTGGGATGAACTTCCGGAGAAATTGCTCCTTGAATGTCTCCCAAGCTACTGCATCGTCCATGTCTGTATAAGGAACTCTCACTGTCATCCACCATAACTCAGCTACATCCCGGAACATGTAGGTCACTAGCTGTACTCGCTGTCTGCCGGTACACGGAAGCATCCTGAAGATCCGCTCCATCTCAATAATCCATGAATCTGCCTCCATCGGGTCTCCACATCCACTAAACTCTGAAGGTCTCCTCTTACGGAACCTCTCGAATAGCTCGTACGGATCTGGCTCATGCGGTGCAACAACCGGTGGGAACTGCGAAGTCTGCGGCTGTTGGGTCATACGGTTAAGAATCTCCGACATCTGAGTGTTGATCCTGGTCTGAGATTGCACAAACTGCTCAAATCTGTCCTCTATGGTGCCCTGACTACCCCTATCTGAACCATGCTGCTGTGACATGATCTGCAATTAAACATTTTTAGAACAAACAAAACACAAATGACAAAGACAAACAACAACAAACAACCATCGCGTTACCAGTCTAAGCCTACCCAATCCTCACATCGAATCCTAAGAGTTGCTAAGTATTTTAGTTGTCCGAGAACCGTAAAAGCTCTGATACCAAAATGTAACGCCCCAAAATCCGGGCGCCTCGAATCTCGGGGCGCTACGAGAAAGTACCTAAGAGATGCGGAAAATCCCATAATATAATCAAGTGTGAATCTCATATGAGCAGGTAAATGGACAAGGCCCTAAAATTTTGTTTCACTTTAAAAGATTACAAGGTACTTTCCATAATTAAACTAACTATTCAGTCCTAGGCCAACACGGCCAGCTACAAGAAAAGGAAAGAATAGAGATCTATATGATAGACGCCTCACGATGCACCAAATGCATCATTCTCTGAACCCTGCGGCAACGGATCAGTCGCCAAACAAACCACCAATCAAGAAAGCGGAAGAGAAGATACCTGAAAACACCAAGGATTGGGTCAGGCTCGATGAGCCAGGCAAATAGGCATGTTTAGATGGCAATACATTATATAATTAGATAGGAAAGAGGACCATACCTGATCCCAGCTGTACCTGCATGATTAGTATCTCGATAATAATATAGAATATCAGAGTGCAACAGAAAACGGTGTAGAGTGTAGTGCATAAACGAAAATCGAGATATTGATATAACAGATGTTTGATACAACCTAACAAGTAGATAAGAGAAGCTATCAAAACATCAGATAAACCACACAAGCACATCAGAGTCATCAGTAGCAGAAGTAAACAGAGGAAGTGACATTACCAAAGTCGTATCCATCGCATCCAGATCCAACCGTATCAACGGCGGCAGTTAAAGACAATAAACAATGATATCCATAATATATAATATTCATACATCCAATATACATACATAGAAGCACACCAAGGTACGTCCACAGTTGAAGTACAAAGGACGTGGGGGTCAGAGCCAGCCCATCGTCATCGTCCCAACAACTGTCGATGGACACCAACCATGGGGGTCATAGCCACCCACAGTTGTC
Organism: Litsea cubeba; assembly: GCA_012931725.1. Taxonomy (NCBI): domain Eukaryota; kingdom Viridiplantae; phylum Streptophyta; class Magnoliopsida; order Laurales; family Lauraceae; genus Litsea; species Litsea cubeba. The sequence goes on along the minus strand of CM022945.1, from coordinate 66,305,620 downwards.
GTCACGTCGAATAAGAGCGTACAAGAATCCATCAATGTCCATAGCTACAGCCAAGTCACAGCCATTGGTCTTATGTGCTATCTCAACCAACAATATCCATAGCCACGGCCAAGTCCCAGTCATTGGACTTACGTGCTAGATCAATATCACCGTCCATCCATACACCCGGTCCGAGCGCCGGCGGTCTCAGTACCCCACCCACACCTGGTACCTACTGTGTCAATCACATCACAATATCAAAGTCCATGCCGGCATCATAACCCTCGGCAGACTAATCAATATCAATGTCCATGCCGGCATCATAACCATCGGCAGACTAATCGTACAACCACAAATCTACAGATCACTAGGTGGGGGTACTCCGAACTAGATAGCCTTATTATCCTTAATATGAGATGATAATAGTCAAGGGTACGAGACACGGAGTTCGGGTATAGCTAGTCCATCCTTGTGGTTCCCAACAGTTAATAGTGCATACCCTTGTAAACTCCGCTTCTCTATACGCTTAATTAGTATTATCTCAATATACAGTCCGTCTATTAGTATCTATCGTTAAGTTCCCAATATTATCGGTCAGGACTTCAAGTGCCATGTCCTGACATCTCATCCAATACGGACCGTGATCATGGATCAGAGCCTAAGTGCAATGCCCTGATTTATAGTACCTCTCAAGGCCTACATCCAAGGTTCGGATCTACCAGCCAGCCTTAGTGTCCGTTTCATCAACATAGATACCACACATCCCAAATCCATCGATGATTGCTGCCCCTCTATTCAGGTCCAAGGTCCCACTCCACCTAAGACAGTGATCACGGAGTCCCAGATGCTTATTAAGTATCCTTGGTGCTCCTGTAGGTATTTAGCATCATAAGACATCCATAACCCTTGAATCAGGTTCCGTTTTACAACCCAAGACCCTACTTAGATGGCTACACGGGTCAAGGTTAAGCCCGGCCCTTGACTCGTGTATAGCGTATCCCAAATAGTCCAAATGGAAGGTCAACGGGGCCCACACATGATCAAATCATAAAAGGGTACAAATCTGGGAAATGTCAATGTATACACTGAGCTCGGCCATCCTACTCTGAGCTCGGCCAACCAGACACTGAGCTCGGCCAAATTGTTCTGAGCTCGGCCAACCAGGCATTGAGCTCGGCCATCTAGGCACTGTGCTCGGCTAACCTGCTCTGAGCTCGGCCAACTAGGCACTGAGCTCGGCCAAACTGCTCTGAGCTCGGCCAACCTGCTCTGAGCTCGGCCAACCTGCTCTGCCTAGCTGAATACTGTTGCAAGTACCGTAATTCCTGGATTTCTCCCTTTTTATTCCAATATTCACCAAACACTTCCAAACATCAAACACATCTCCTATATCATGATCTCATCACAAGTGGGCCATTGATCTTCCAAATGAGGGATTCTCATCCATCAATGGCCAAATACACATAAAAAGAGCTTAGACTAACAATTCTATACATCTTATCATCCAATCAACCATCCAAATACAGAAATCATGCCAAACATCCATAAAAGACAGTAATTACCAATCTAAGCATGTTAATCAATTTAATTAAAGAATCTAAGCATGTCTACTTGCCTTTCGTTGGAGATGCCCAAATCCAAAAGCACTAGCTCAAAGCCCAACAAATCAAACCTAAGGAATAATTAGCAAAGTAAAACTAAATTAAAACATAAATCAATGGGAAGCTCTAAGCTACTAAACACACTACTACACCCAATTATTAATCCAAACCTAAGGGGAAGAAGGGCTTACCAAACAATGAAGGGAATGGGGTGGTGGCTTGCAAATTGGAGATGAGAAGCTTGTGGGGTCCATGCGGAGATGATGGTGATGATCAAAGGTTGTGGGGCCCACTTGATTGGTGGCCCACTAAATTAGTGGTGATGATGGTGGTTCATTGGGTAAGGGAAAGGGTGAAAACAGAAAGAAAGAATGGAGTACAGAGAGAAAGAATTAAAAAGAGAGAGAGATAATGGTGAGATGGGTGCTCAGTCTTGTGGGCAGTGAGTGAAGTGAGTGAGGGAGAGAGAAGAAAGAGAAAGAATAGAGAAAGAAAGAGAGAAACAGAGAAAGGGAAATGGGGGAAATAGAGAGAGATGGAAATGGAGAATTAGAGAGAAAGAGTAAGACAGTGAAGGGGAAGAATGGGGAAAACAGAGAGAGAGAGAGAGGGAAAGAAATGGAAAATAGAGAGAAATGGAGGGGCTGGGTAATTTCGTTGGCTGGGAGGAGTGAGAGAGGATTAAGGGAGAACGAGAAAACAGAGAAAGGAAACAGAGAAACAGGGAAGGGAAGAAGAAACGAAAAATGGAGAAAAGAGAGGTGGAGTGGCTGCCAGTGATCGAGGAGATCATCCACGGCGACGGCGATGGCGCCGTGCTCGGAGTCCGGCGGCAGTGGGCGGCAAGGGTTGGGAGAAGAAGAGATGGATGAGGGGGATGAGGGAAAGAGAGAACCGAGATGAGAGAGGAGAAGAAGATGGCCGGCGTTGTGATGGCGACGACGGCGTCCGGCGAAGTGGCAGCAAGCCGTGAGGGAGGAAGAGAGAACGAGAGAGATGAGAGAAAGAGAGGAATGAGAGAAATGGAGATGGAGGGGCTGCTGTGTTGTGTTGGTGTGGAGTGAATGAGGAGAGGGGAAAGGGTCTCCATCGTGACCTAGAATAGGGAATGGGGAAAAAGGGGAAAATGAGATGGGGGGTGTGATGAGAGTGAGATGAGTGAGGTGGGGCTCACATGGGATTAAGGTGGGGTAGGGTTTGACTAAAGTGCCCTCTTAATTAATGGGTAATGGGTCAGGCCACGGGTAGTTGGGTCATCCTAAGGTTAAATTCATAATTCTCCAAGGGAAGCCCATCTGTAATTAGGATAACCTATGGTTGACTTGGTTAAATTGGGTCCCACCAGGTATGTCTAGGGACGGGTCCTCACATTATTACTATAAAGCTCTATAAGGAAATACTTGATCTCGTTATTGATGATATTGCTAAAGGTAAAATAGCTTTTACTAGAATTGAAAGGAGCCAAGAAATGCTCCAGAAATGGTGACAGGCCATGAAAACATTAATGAGAGTTTTGGGACGTAGCCACATGAGTTAGATGATATGGATGAAGATGAGGCCTGGTGTAGATTCACCAAGGCGTACATTCACTCCATTGGGACAAATTAATATCAACATAATAAGGAAGAAGTGTATGTCCAAGACAAGTGATGGAATGAAAGAAATATTAAATAATATTTCAAATGCTATTTATGATCTTACGAAGCAAATGAAATCACATGATAATATAATTACAAAGATTACATCAGTTGTCACTTTACTTGCAACCATAGCACGACATCTAAAGATGCCATCAATTGACCTTTTTTTTTTTATTCGTAGTCGAAAAAAGGTTAGTAACATTCATGAGTTTGGAAGATGAAATGAAGGTAGAATGGTGGGAAATGAATTTCATTCCAGGATCATCAAATCAACACCTTTGAATTTTGTGAAAAAACTATTTTCTTTCACATTTTGTTAAAAATGAATGGCAGTATGACTCTTGATATGAATGACCATATTCTTACCTTATTCTTTTATTGTGGTTGGATGTAGGTAAACTTTGTACTTTTGGATGATTGTAATTGCTACTTTATATTTGTGTAAATGGATATGAACAACTTTGACATCCCATGCATAATTGTATTAAATTTGGATTATGATTGTGTGGTTTGATGTGTGCATAGTTGTACATTGGTGGATGAGGAGAGATGGAGGAAATTTATAAGTTTGGAGATTTGGTTGGATGGATTTGAATTAGAACCGTGACCCGACCTGACCCGGTTACCCGACCCAACCCGTGACTATTGGTACTGGTTAATGGGTTTCACGGGTCGGTTTACCGGGTGACCCGTGAACCTGGTAACATTTATTCTTTTTTTTAATTCATCCTAGAAAACCAAATGTTCTCCGCTGTCTTTATATTTTCTTCCTCTTTTCTTTGTTTTTCTCCTTTTATCACACATGTACCTATTGTTAGGATCGTTAACACGCATGATCTACGAGACAATCAACCAATCACACAATCAATCCATGAGACACGGATTTACGTGGTTCTGCAAGATTGCCTACGTCCGTTCACTATTATTGGAGATTCCCACAAGAGTACAAGCACTCACTGTCTCTCTTGTTCTCTCTCAATACCATAAGTTCAATGCTCTCACCACCTAGTATAAATATATGAAGCCCTAAACCTCTAGACACCCACAACCATCGGATCTGGCCTTATAACAAATGGTCCAGATTAAACCGACACATTACAAATAAGCCCCTGTAATTAACTAAAGTCTAGATCAGGCTTCACCAACCCATCAATCTCTTATTTGAAGACTGAACATACTGAATGGCTTTGACAATAACATAACACGGTTTAGAATCTCGAAACCTTATCTTCATGCGCGAAGACTAACTGAAGCTGAGCATAACTTCAGTTTCTTTATAGTCACCACTTTTGTAAACATATCTGCAGGATTCTCACTTGATAAAATCTTCTCCAGTTTGAACACTTTTTCTTCTGGAAGCCATCGTATGAAGTAATATCTGATCCGAATGTGTTTGATTTTTGGATGAAATGATGAATTCTTTGCAAGATGAATGGCACTCTTACTATCACTGTAAAGCCTGCTGGCCTCTTGCTTCTTACCCAACTCTTCCATTAGCTCCTGTAACCAAATCATTTCCGTACTAGCTTATGTAGCGGCAACATACTCTACTTCTGTTGTTAAAAGTGCAACAACATCCTGTAGTTGTGACTTCCAACTGATTGCTGCACTACCCAATGTGACGACATATCCTGTAGTGCTTCTGCTTCTATCAAAATCTCATGCCAAGTCCGAATCAACATAGCCATGTAATTTAATTGCTGATACTCCAAAAAACAATGATGCATTAGTGGTGTGCCTCTCAGATATTTGAGAATTCACTTAACTGCCTCCCAATGCGCTTTTTCGGGATTATTCATAAATCTGCTTACAACTCCCACTACATGAGCAATGTTTGGTCTAGTGCAAACAATATCATACATCAAGCTGCCAACAGCTAAAGCATATGGGACCTTGGACATGTTCTCTTTCTCCTATTCTGTCTTAGGAGACAACTCTTTTGAGAGTTTGAAATGGCTGGCCAATGGAGTGCTAACTGGCTTAGCACTTTGCATGTTGAATCTGTTTAGAACATTTTTAACATATTCTGCCTGAAACACCTTCAAGGTGCGATTGTTCATGCCTCTGCTAATTCTTATGCCGAGAATTTGATTTGCAGCACCCAAATCCTTCATTTCAGATTCTTGTGACAACTGTTTCTTCAAATTGTTTATTTCATGCATATTTGAACCTGCAACAAGCATATCATTTACGGACAAGAATATAATAACGTAACAGTCATCAAAATTTTTGAAATAACAACAATAGTCTTCATGACACCTTTTATAACCTGTGTTGCACATAAAATTGTCAAATTTAAGATACCATTGTCTTGGGGCTTGCTTCAAACCGTATAAACTCTTTTTGAGCTTACACACCATTTTCTCCTTTCCTGGTACTGCATATCCCTATGACTGATGCATATAGATGTCTTATTCTAAGTCACCATGGAGAAACACAATTTTCACATATAACTGCTCAAGATGTAAATCTTCTACCGCCACAATGCTCAAAACACTTCTGATTGTGTTCAATTTAACCATAGGAAAAAATAACTCGGAGTAATCAATACCTGCCTTCTGTTGGAAGCCTTTAGCAACTAATCTGGCTTTGTATCGCTTGCTACCGTCATGTTCTTCCTTCAATTTGTACACCCACTTGTTGTGCAATGCTTTCTTTCTCTCAGACAACAGAACTAAGTCTCATGTCTAGTTTGATGATAAAGATCGCATCTCATCTTCCATGGCTTGTTCCTACCTAGCCCGAGTTTCAACCTGCAATGCTTCTTCATAACATTCTGGCTCACCACCATCAGCTAATAACAAGTAAAACGAAGAAGGTGAATATCGTTGTGTAGGCTTAGGAGTCCTAGATGACCTTCTTATCGGGGCAGGTGTTTGAGGGTCCACCTGCGGGTTATCATTTTCATGTACTTCAGGTACATCATTTTCAGAAGTGTCATCTAGGTCTAAGTATTCATTGCTGTCCTCCTGCACCTTGTCCTTGTTTTTATTCATCACTTTCTCATTGAATATAACATTCTTGCTTCTAATGATTTTTCTATTTTCATCATCCCAGAAGCGGTAACCAAACTCATTAGAACCATATCCAATGAAAGTGCATTTCCTAGATTTAGAATCTAGTTTGTCTCTTTTTTCAGCATCAACATGAACATAAGAGATACAACCAAATACTTTTAAGTGTGAAAGGTTTACATCTTTTCCAGTCCAAGCTTCCTCTGGTAGTCCACCATCCAAAGGTATTAAAGGCCCCCGATTGATCAAGTATGCAGTAGTATTCACTGCTTCCGCCCAAAACTGCTTGGGCAATCCAGCATGTATCCTCATACTTCTGGCACGCTCAACAATTGTCCTGTTCATGCGCTCTGCCACACAATTTTGCTGTGGTGTATTGAGAATGGTTTTCTCTCTTATTTTTGGCGCAATACTCTTCAAATTCTTTGCTGCAGTACTTTCCCCCATTATCAGACCTTAGGCATTTCAGTTTTAAACATGTTTCATTTTCAACCAAAGCTTTCCACTTCTTGAAAATTTCAAACATGTCAGACTTGTGTTTTATGGGATATACCCGTAATTTTCTAGTAGCATCATCAATGAATGTAACAAAGTAAGAAGATCCACCAAGAGAAGGTACCCGAGTTTATCCCCACACATCTGTGTGTACTAGTTCCGATCTTTCTGACTTCGGTGGCATGCCTACTTTAGAAAATGTAACTTTCTTCTGCTTTCTGAAAACACAGTCTTCACAGAACTCTAAGTCCAATGACTTGAGTCCTTCTAGTTTACCTTTAGAATGAAGAATCTTCATCTCTTTCTCACTCATGTGTCCGAGTCTATAGTGCCATGTGTTTGAGCCAATGCCTTTATCTGCAACTGCAATGGAACTTGTAGAGCTGTTAGTCAAGTAAAGAGTTCATTCTTTCTTCCCGCGAGCAATAACCACACTCCCTTTTGTAACTTTCTAGAAATCATCTGCAAAAACAATTACGTGTCCAGAGCTTGTAAGCTGACCAACTGATATGAGGTTTCTCTTCAGGCTGGGAACATGCCTGACATCATTCAATTGCCATATACTGTTGTTTGACAAGTTAACCTGAACATCTCTCTTCCCAATTATATCACAAGGTTCATCATCACCAAGATAAACTTTTTCAAAGTCACCTTGTACATAATTTTTGAGATATTCTCTATGTGCAGTAGCATGAAAGGATGCACCATAATCTATAACCCAAGATTCAGATTTATAATAAAAAACAAGAATTAAAGCATCTTGAACAACCTCACCTCCGACATTTGCGGAAGCTTCGTTGTCCTTATTACCATTCTTTTGGTTATTTTTCTTCGGTGGAGCTCTGCAGTCCTTTTTCAAATGTCCTTTCTTACCATAATTCCAGCACTCAATCTTGCCTTTTGAAGATTTTGACTTGCTCCTTGATTTTGATCTTCCACGATTTTGCTCTCTCTTAGATGATCCACCTCTGTTTTCCACATTCAATGCACTTCCTGATGATTCACCTGAAGGTTTCCTGCGAATTTCCTCATCGAGGATAACACTCACAACATTATCAAATTTCAGTTTGGTTGATCCTGAAGAATCACTCAGTGATGTAACCATACCATTCCAACTATCTGGTAAAGAAGATAAAACCAACAAAGCCCAAATTTCATCTTGAATTCTACGGTAACTGAGGATAACTGGCTCATGACCGTGTTAAACTCATTCAGGTGTTCAGCAACAACCCCACCTTCAACCATCTTCATGTTAAACAATTTTCTCATCAAGAAAACTTTATTTGAGGCGGAAGGTTTTTCATACATACGTGGTAGGGCATCCATAACTTCTTTAGTAATTTTCTCCTTTGATATATTGAATATAATATACTTTGATAGAAGGAGACAAACCGTACCTAAGGCTTTCCTGTGGAGTACCTCCCATTCTGCATCTGACATTGTCGTAGGTTTCTTGGCTTTCCCTCCAAGCGGCAAGTAGAAATTCTTCTGGTAGAGGAGATCCTCAATCTGCATCTTCCAGTACGCGAAGTTTGTGCTATTAAACTTCTCAATTGTGAACTTTGTGTCATCCGTCATTGCTCCCACTTAAACCAAACTCAACTTACTTGATGAATTTATCTGCCTGTCAAACTGTCAATCCATTCCGTTTGCTTTGTAGATCTTGTCGATACGAATCCAACAACAACAAAAAAAAAAATGGAGTGCGGTTCTGAGTCCAGATGGCTTCAGAAATCAAGAATCAATTCTGGCAGTTCAAATGGTCAAAATACTTTTGACCGTACTGCGCTGACGTCAACGTTTGGCTCCGGGGTTCTACAAAACGAGTCAGGTCGAACTGACCTGAACTTGACTTGCAACTATGCTGGGCTTCTGGAGCGGGCGGGCCGGACCTGACTCGAACTAACCCAAGTCTAGACCTGACTTGGCCCAGAACTTCGTCTCCTTCCCTTCGATTTTTGTTCTCTGCTACAGGGAACAGAGAACGCAGTGCCCAGTCTCTTCTGCAGTTGTCTTCCGCGGCGACGATGGGCGGGCGACCGGACTGGAAAGACGGCTACGACGGCGACGGCTGCTATTGTGCAGCGATGGGACAGAGGCGTGACGGTTACGGCGGTTTCAACAAATCACAAAATCCAAATTGTTGTCCGAAGAGATCTGCGTTCTTTGGAGATGGCGAGTCGACGACGACTGCTGCGACTTCCTTCTTCTCCGGTTCCGGCGAACCAGAACCTTAAGAACAAATTGAGCTAATCCCCTTCTTCTCCCTTGTTTGGTTCTGTAACAGAACCTGGTCTGCAATAGTGCGGCGAGTCCGAGTCCAAACCGGGAACAGTGATGTGACGATCTTCACCGTTGATCACGTGGAAATCAAGAGATCCAGATGATCTCTTCTCCGTGATTAAACCCAATCTCGATCCAGAACGCGCGCAAAACCCTAAGCTCTGATACCAGTTATTAGGATTGTTAACACACGCACGATCTACGTGGCAATCAATCGATCACACAATCAATCCACGAGACACGGATTTACGTGATTCGACAAGATTGCCTACGTCCGTTCACTATTATTGGAGATTCCCACAAGAGTACAAGCACTCACTGTCTCTCTTGTTCTCTCTCAATACCATAAGTCCAATGCTCTCGCCACCTAGTATAAATATATGAAGCCCTAAACCTCTAGACACCCACACCCGTCAGATCTGGCCTTATAATAGATGGTCCATATTAAACCGACACATTACAGATAAGCCCCTGTAATTAACTAAAGTCTAGATCAGGTTTCACCAACCCATCACCTATCACATATTTGTGGGGGCAATATAAGGTTGCAGAGGGGGCGGGTTTGAGTTAATTCTTATCATGCTTATTTTATTTATTTAGGAAGCAAAAAGATGAGTGCAATGAGTATAATGAGGTCAAGATGTCAATAGATACCTGCAAGCAGTTCTTATACATGGCTCCTCCAAGATTTCTCTTATTTTATAGTGGGGGTGGATCGTGGCCATTATAGTAATGCACCAAAAATTAAATTTCTGAATCAACTAGCCAGGCATGGACCTATGCTTGCTTAAACTTCCAGCCTAAGTAAAAAAAAGGCATCCTACTAAAGAGGTACTGTTTCCAAGAGTAAAAAAAAAAAATTCATTTGTTTGTATCATTTTTTAATAAAATCACATTTTTTTTACAATTTATTTATTATTTCTTTTTTACTCGAATCTGACCCGTGACCCAAACGGGTAGGGTTCGGGTGGGTTTTCACCCATATAAATTTTTTCGGGTCGGGTTTGACCCGTTGAACACCCCTAATTTGAATAGGTGGTCGCTTGACTAAGATTTTGTGAAGGTTCTATGGAGAAGATCGTGTTAGAATTTTTTCTTCCAGTTTCCATTTTGTGGGTTTCTTCCATACACCCACTTCATTGTTTGGTTGCTAGAAATCAACACCAAATTCATTGTTTGATTGCAGGCACTCTATGTTGTAGATTGTATGGATTATGACATGTGATTAGTTCCTGCAAGGTTGTAGATTTTATGAATTATAGATTTTCTTAATTCCTACATTTTGGCATTAAATAGGGTCGGTCCATATGTGTCGGCGTGTTTGGAATTAACTAGTTAAATTAAAGTAAAGTGAATTCAGAGAAGAAATGACAAGGGGTCATATCAAAATACATAATTTTAAAATTCCCTTCGAGTTTTTCAAAAAAAGTCCAAAAAGCAACATCATTTTTCAACTAAAAGACAAAACACTCTACTTTTTTATACAAAAAATCAAAATGATTCTATACCAAACAACTAAAACTTATATTTTATTCTCTCTTGATTTGATGCTTCGCCTCACCAGACTTTAATTCACTATACACCGTACTTCAATTCACCGTGCATTCAAATAGGCCGGGCTAGTTTGGCACTTTATTAGCATAGTAAGAGTCAAGTAAAGCCTTAATTTTTCAGACAACATGTCAAATCAAAAGCACTTTAATTCAAAACTCCTTCAATCTTTTTCAAAAATAAGTAAAAAAGCAACCACCTTTATCCACTAAAATACAAAAAAAAAAACTTCATTTTTCTATACAAAAAGTAAAAAAAAATTCATAACAAACAACTAAAAATTAAATACCATCATAACCAACTTATATTTTATTCTTTCTTCAAAATCAACTTTACTTCATTTGACTCTATTAGTAGAGTTGCCAAATTGGCCCGAGTTGTATATATATATATAGGGGAATATTCAAGTGTATCCATCCCTCACCATCTTGGATAGGACTCCCCTTTTTATACTTGATACTTCCCAAAATGGGAGTGTCCCTCACCAAAATGATGAGGGATGGATTCACTTGAATATTTACCATATATATATACACATTGGTGAGCACTTTAAACTTAAATTGACATATAAAAAAAATACATAAGGGGGGTATAAGTATAATTCCAGTTTTCTTCATGTATGCAAATGAGAGAGGTCCAAACCATCATCAGCGAAGGTTGTTTTTCACACCGACGTCTTTAATGACCCTCACACACATCCCACCCACACCCAAAGAAGTAGTTGGGGCTAATAATTATAATGAATGAAAATCCAAGTCGTATTTAAAAGCAACCAAAAGTCAAGGACCATCATCATCGTAGTGGCTGACTTGTTCTTTTTCCGTTCAACTTCACTCTTTGGCGGCCGTTGAAAAAAATAAATGGGGTCTTCTCCGTATTCAGACAGACGAAATCTTAGTTCGCTTCTTTCGCTGCTCTTTCTTATTATCAATTTGATTTGACCCGTTTTCTCTCTTATACAACTCGATGGACTTTCTAGGCATTTCTCTTCCAGTTGTTGACGCAGAGAACTTGGTTTTTTTTTGCTTGACGATTCGAGATTTGGAGTCGAAAGAGGTAAAATCCATCAAAACTGAATTTTTTTTCTGATATTTGGAGATGGGTTGTTGAGATTGTGATGGACTTTGATCTCTTTCATTTTTTAGAATTGATGCTGATTTGGGTTTTAGTTGAATGATTAGTTAAGAAGCTTTTTGACATTTGAAAGGCGTAAACTATAAATCCTACCGATCAAAAGATTTTTGTATAGTTAGAAATGGGGTTTTCCCCCTCAATTTGATGAAGTAACGATTCTTTCTCTGAAGGATGCTTTTCATTGAAAATTGATAGTTTAAACGAAAATTTTAGAAGATTAGATATGGAAAACTGTTTGTTTGTGATTGATTTGCTGTAAGGTTAGTGACTGTGACCCATTTAGATTTCAGATATGGTCCCTACTAATTGATTTATTCAGATAGAATCAGAATTCTCAGAGTCATGCTTTTAGAGAACACAGTTTCTATCTATGAGTATTACTCATAAATGGCCTCAAATGTAGATCAGAGGCTGTAAGTTTCCATTTCCTAACCACCATTGAAATTAATGAAAATCATCTGATAGAGGCTTTATTGAGCCCTTGTAATGAATGATGCTCATGGGAAAAGTTAGATAGCTGAAAGGAGGGCCCAGTGGTGTAGTGCAAAAATGTGGTTCATCATAATCTAACAGCCGATTCAATCTCAAACTGTCACTTATGCTACCTTCTCTGAAGCCAGTTATCAATGTAGCATTAAATTCACCATGTTTGTTCTCACTACTATCCTTTCAAGCAGGCCTAGAATCAAGGATTCATATTGCAAAATACCTTCAAATTCACGAAATGAAGAGAACTGTTCCTCTCCTGTTCGTCATCTTTCTGGCTCTCTCAACGGAAACAACAGGAGACTCAAGATCACAAACTGTGTTAATAAGGTGTAGTACTCAGCCGGAGCACAATGAAACTGTCTACGTCCCAAATTTTGTTGCCACAATGCAAAACATAAGTGATCAGATTCAAACTCGAAGTTATGGTGTTTCAGTTGTAGGCTCGGGATTTGATACGAGCTATGGCCTTGCCCAATGCTACGGAGACCTCTTGACTGCTGATTGTATACTTTGCTATGCAGAAGCACGAACTCTCCTTCCCCAGTGCTTCCCTTACAATGGTGGGAGCATTTACCTCGACGGTTGCTTCATGCGAGCTGAGAATTACAGCTTCTTTGATGAGTTCAAGGGGCCCCACGATAGGGTTCAGTGTGGGAATACAAGCCGCAAGGGACAATTGTTCAAGGAATCCGCGACAAAAGCTTTGTCTGATGCAATTGCAGCGGCACCAGGCAATGGAGGGTATGGAAGGGCCTCGGTTTTGGCCACAGGGTCTGCCAATGAGTCTGCTTATGTCCTTGCAGACTGTTGGAAGACGTTGAATTCGAGCTCATGCAAGATGTGCCTGGAGAACGCGTCGGCATCAGTATTGAGATGCTTGCCTTGGTCAGAAGGGCGTGCGCTGAACACCGGATGCTTCTTGAGGTATTCGGATAAGGATTTCTTGAACCCATTGCAGAGTAGCAGACGCTCTAGAGGTATGGAACTGCAAGTTGGATTACAGATGTGCTAGGATATAGAAACTATAGCATTTCTTCTTTAACTAGCTACTGACAAAAACATGTCACTACAAAGTCTTAACTTTTCACCTCCATCTCTCTCTCTCTCTCTCTCACACACACACACACACACACACACACACACACACACACACACACACACACACACACATATATATATATATATGAGTCACATTTCCATCTCTCCCTCTCTATAATATAATAGGATACATTATGCTAAGATGTTTCTCTCAAAGATTGTATGATATGTAACTCTTTTACTACCATGTGCAAAACCTCATACGTACTAGCCCCTCTTAAATCGGCACTCACTCTAGTTTTTACACTAATCTGAACTATGCTCAATGTTGGATTAAATTTCATAAAAAATTGTGACTTGAGAAACCATTAAACTAGTTGTAATGATATGATTGAGTTTTTTTTTACGAATTCATATCCACGACGAACACTTTCCATCACACTTATCCTCCCACGATTGGCATGCATCCAAGTGGGTCCCACAAGGCATATACACCGAGACATTGTTCTTTAATTGGCAGGTACTTTCACAAGGAAATTACCATAATTTCAAGTACTTTGGTACTATTTTCATTACATGCTATTAATATTATGTTTTATGACATTTTAAAACTTGTTCCTAACTAAAATAAGAAAGAAAGTTGGGAATAACTTATGAGTTGATCTGCTGACTAGAATTGATTTGGTTGAATAAGTGAAAGAATACGAAAAGAGAGAGCTGGAACAAGAAGAAATAAATGATGTTTGGGAATAGTCGTTCTTGTTTTTATTTTTCATTATTTAATATACAAAAAAAAAAAAAAAACAGAACCCTACACCCACCCTTGACACTCTTGAATTGAAGCTACCGAAATAACATTTCAAATATAAATGTCAGGCCCCCCTCATGTGAATCATAGACATGATCATGCCAACTGCCTTTATCAAGCAACTGGTAAAATCTTTAGATTAGCCCTTTTTAAGCAACTTGGTGAGAGTCCAACCTTAAAAACATGTATAATATTGGTTGTCACCTTATACCTAGTAAAATGAAATTATTATAAGAGAAAAGAAAAGAAGAGAAATAAGTTGGTCGAATATGTGTATACTTATTGTGAGGTATCACCCAATATATATATAGCTTATTAGTAAAACTATATATGCGTGTCCTCAAGTCATTATCGGGAATGGACAAGCTATTCCTAAGATTGAAATGGACCAGTCTTTGGGGCCCAACTTAAAGCATGCAAATTGTGGGGCACCCAAGATTCTAATGGTCTCCCTACAACCTTTCTCTGTGCAAAAAGTGCTAACCATCCCATCATTTGAGTTGCCTATGGCGGATCTACTTCTTTTTCTAGATGATTGGGTGTTATTCAATATGTCTAATCAAACCATCGCCAAAGGTTTCTGGGAAAATTTGATGAAGTTGTATAAAAGAAAATCAATTTCAAACGAGGTCTTTCTCTGAAGGTAATTCTACAATTGAGGATGAAGGAGCATGATTGCAAGAGTACTTAAATGAGTTTAATACTCTGAGTCTCTGATCATCAGTTTGGAAGTGGTTGAGGTGATAATAGACTATGAAGAAAAAGATCCTTACTACTTTGTTCTACGATGAATTTGTGGGATGGATTGATCATTTATCTCTATAGTGATCTAGTTCTCACTATGGGATCTGTTGTATCCACTTTAGAAAAAACTAGTAGAAAAATGAGTGAAGGTTCCTTTGATGATGCAATGATGGCTAGAGTCGTACTATTTGCTTGGGTGATAACAACATGCAAAATAACCATGTCTGATGCTATCTCTAGTACGATTTCAAGTGTGAGGCATATGCCAAAACTACAAAAGAGTCTTCTATCATTGAAAAAAAACTAAAAGATGTTTATAGATTTTTAGGAGAAAAAAATTGATTGATAAATGTCAAAGGAGCAGTGATGGCTACAGATGGAGCAATAGCAAAGCAGCCTATATCAATTGATTGTTGGTATTGTGGTTGGTGAACTTATTATTGCAAATGCTGTGATAGAGTCTGCTACAATCTGTCAAACGCATTTTGTTAATTGAGCAAGAAAGGACTAAAGGCATCCCTTGATCCATTTGGTTCCTGGTTTAAAATATATTAGTCTAGATTATTGTAAAGATTGTTTATTTGGAGATCATAATAGAGCTAGTTTTCCTCCGTGTATACTAAATTAAGGATGCAGATTAATTCCAGAACTTTGGCTCCTCTTGAATCTTTAAGGGGTCCAACCTGTTTTATTTCTAATATTGATGATTTCTTGTGTCAGTTTATGTGATCAAAGAAAAATGTGCTGTTTTACTTTTTCCGTATCTAAGAAGTTTTCAGCTTTGGTCAAAACTAGAAAGAAATAACCATCTGAGAATTGATAATAGAGAATATACTTAGAAAAGGTTCAATGACTTTGCAGTGGGCATGGATTGAGAGGCACCATATGATCCCTGGTACTCTGCATTTGAATGAAGTTGCTGATGTATGATACATGTGCTTATTGACTGTGATAGGAGCTTTCCAAGTCCTATTGACCTAGAGCAATTTTTTTAGGCAGAGGTTGTTAGCAAAACTTGCTACTTGGTGAATTGATTTTCCACAACTGCACTCAATTGCAAAATTTTAGAAGAAAA
Source organism: Litsea cubeba (assembly GCA_012931725.1). Lineage (NCBI taxonomy): Eukaryota > Viridiplantae > Streptophyta > Magnoliopsida > Laurales > Lauraceae > Litsea > Litsea cubeba. Next base: position 66,289,769 of record CM022945.1, on the reverse strand, counting down.
ATGGTTTGGAAAGCCTTTGTTCCTCCATACTTTCAGATGGGATGCTTATGTATAGATTCTTAAGAGGCAAAGAACTAAAGTGGATGGAAGTTCCAGAAAATATATTTTTTCATATCTCTATGGAGATGGACAAAGGGTAATACTGTGGGGCCCTAGTGCCCCTGACCTTGTAATTAGCCAATATCTATTAGTAGTGAGGATTCTATGCAAAAAAGAAAAAAGAAGTCTAGCTCAGATACATGGGAAATGTTTGCAATTGAATCTTTAAAAGAAGTTCAAGACCAAAGCACTGATGTCAAACATGAGTAAATTGATGAAATTGTGGAAAACAAAGTTGATGAAGGGCATGAATAGAATGCCGGATCCTGAAACTTAAAGGCCCTCTTGGGTAATTCACATGTAAAGTAAATTGAAGTGAAGGGTCACTTTATGAGACAAGAAAAGAAGAGGGTTCTTATCAAAAAGTAAATTTTTTTAAAATCCACCTTCTTGACCTTTTGTCATTTTGTTGCATGTGAAAGAACTTTTTTGACAATTTTGGATAAAAAGAAGAGGCCTCTTTGTCTTTTAGTAGAATGAGAGATTTGACTTTTTGACTTTTTTAAAATAGAAGAAGTGATTTTTGAAATTTTGTACTTTTGATAAGACCCGTCTTCTTTTTCTTGTCTCTTAAGGTGACCCTTAACTTGAATTCACTTTGCAAGTGAATTACCCAAATGAGCCCTAAGGGGTCCAGTGTTTAGCTTAAGGACTGTGTGATGACTTGTTCTTGTTACTAGAGTGTGAGCCCTGTACAAATAGATAGGCATGTGAATTCATAGATGCCGGCCAGTGGAGACTATGGAAGACGAGAGGGGAGGCCCTGCATAAAAAAAAGAAGAAAAAGAAGAAAAGGAGAGAAAAAGAAAGAAAGAAAGAAAAAAAGACATGAGATGTTCCAAGTGCTTATTAGTGGCAGATGGATTTACTAGTTGAAAAATGTTTTAATGGGAATGTTGGGAGATAAAAAAAAAAAAAAAAACCCGATTGGTGCTTAAAGGATAAACTACAAAATCAGGTACTCGAGATCAACAACATATTTTATTCAGTTGTTCATTAGAAAAATATTGGTGTCACCTTGAGTATGATAGCTGCACTTGATTTAGAATTTGAACTATTAGTTAAACTACCGTCTTGAATGGGAGCCTTGAAGAAAATTATATCACTGAACCTGATGATTTTGTTGAAGATGACAAATTTGATTTAGTTTGTTGGTTGAACAGCACTTTACAGTTTAAAAGAAACACCAAGTGTTGGTACAAGCAAATTGATTCCTTCAGCAGTGAAAAAAAATGTGAAGCTGATCATTCTTCCTAAGAGCATACCTATGGCAATGGTGGTTTGATTATCTTACTATTGTATGTGGACAACATGCTAGTTGTAGTTAGTAGGAAAGAGAGTATTCCATTTTAACAGCGTGCCTGGTCAAGGAGTTTGATATGAAAGAAGATATGGGGGGCTTCAAATCAGATACTTGAGATGACTGTACTCAGAAATAATAGGAAGATGTGGATAAAAAAAGTAATGTTGAGAGGATTCTGCACCACTTCAATATGCAAAATGCTAAAGCAGCATTTCATTTCCAATAGGTTTCTAGCTGTCTTCAGTTAATCTGATAGAACGGTGATGGAGAAAGCAGACATGTCTCAAGTACTAGAACCTTATGTTTTCCATGGTGTCCACAAGCACAACCTGACAAGCAATGTGAGTAGTAAGTAAATGTAAGATCTCCATCCTAATTACGGTGTTTAGATGCTAATTAATTGTACTTAAGATTAGTTAACCGTGTTTTGTTTTTAATTAGGTAGGTTTTGATGGCGTTTAGTTAGTTTTGGAGGTTAGAATAGCTTTTGGGAAGTTTCGAGAGCTTTCTGACCAAGTTCGGTATTTGGAAAGACCAAATTAGAATTTTGTGAAAGATGAAGGGTATTTTGGGAATTTCATAAAAATACCATCTTAGGTTCAGTAAATAGCCCAAGTTTTCCCGAACAACTTTTGCGTTCAGCCCTTGACCGTTCGATGATGTCCCGAAACCCGTCATTTCTCGAATTCACTCCTACTGGGGACATAGTCATCATTTTCATTAAAGTTGATTTTTCTCTCTAGACCTCGAATCATTTCACAGTCTGGTCAGTTGGAAAGATAATTTAATTTCTAGAAACTTTTGTTCTTAGCCCAAGACCGTTTGAGACTCCAGAGACCTCCGTTTTGCCAAATCAATTCATCACTAAATTGGGACATGTTCGTCATTTTCGACAAACTACATAACCCCATCGACCCCAGCCGTGTTTTGTCCTTCTCCTTCACGTTTCTGGAGCTGGAACTCTCCCTCTCTTTTCTCTTTCATTTCTTCCCCAAATCTTGGTGAATCAAGCCTGCTAATGCGAAATCCAACACCGCCAATCAACTACGCACATTGAGCTCCACCTCCACCTTTGTTTTCACATGAATCCAGCCACGACATCCCTTTCTCCTTGTTGTTTCTCCTCTATTAGAACTGTTAAGAGGTGATCTCTCTCCTTTTCTTTTGATTTGTGATTTAGAGACCAATTTAGCCATGAATCCTTGCATGCAAGGTGTTTCACCTAGTGTAGGGTTAGTTTTGGTTTTTTATGGGTTTTGGTGTAGTTTTTGAGGGAATTCGTGGGGAGTGATCTCGGAAAGTTTGGGAGTGCTTGAGATTGATTTTGGAGCCGGTACAACCCAAGGCAAGTGTCAATTTCAAGTTACATAGACATGCATGCTTAGTTCCTTGATTCTTGGCTTAATTTACAACTGTGCTAGAGAACCCATGCTTTTAAGCTCAAATTTGTGTTAATCATGTTAGTTTGGTTGCTTTTAATTTCCTAGACAGTAAACATGTTGGTAAACTTCTCAGCTTCAAAAACTTCCCAAAAAGTGGGGCAAAAGACCTAATTAATTAAAAATTCCGCCCTGCAGACATACTGCCAAGTGTTTTCTGACTTTGTTCGACCGAGCAGCACTTACAGCTAGCCGTACATGCAGTCGGCAATTCACCATTTTGACCACTCAACAGTTCACCTGATCCACTTGGCAGTCCTGTGTTTGGGGACCGTTTTGATCCCTTTTAATTGGGATTTGATCCACATCTTTTCCCATCTATTTGTGGACCTTAGAAACATGTTATGTGGGACCCAAACATGACCAAACTTCAGCATTTTGGCACAAGCCAAGTCTCTTGGCAAGTCGACCCTTTCGATGGCCAATCGGCCATTGGACTGTAAGTTCCTTTCCCACTTGGCTTGAGACCCTATGGCCAAGATGTGGGCATCCTATTAACCTAGCTTGAGGACTTTTAGGCCATTAAAGTGATGGAAAACACAAACACCCGATTTCCCTTAGTTTTGGGAACCTAAACTTAGAAATAGGTGGATCCTTGTATTTTGACTAATATTGTTCACATTTTAGACTTGTGGGAAGTGATTTATTGAGCTAACATTCACTCACTGGATTTCCCGGATACATGTGGGGCATGGTAATGAGTCAAAGGTATTCAAACTTATGTCTACCACATTTCAAAGCACCGGGAGTATTGAAACCCGACATCAGGATCCTAAGGGCGCATAGAGTTGAATACTTGAATGTTGTCGTGCTTGCATTTCTAGGCAACCCATGACTTATGATGATGTTAGTAATGGTTCCTTGACTGCCATCTAATTGGATCTTGGTCATTAGTCGGTTTTATTGATTATTCACGTGTGTTGTGCATGCGCTTCTCACGTTGATGGTTAGTATTGTTGTTATACCTATGGACCTACCCAACCATAGTTGAATTATTAGATTTATGTGGGTCACCATCGGACTTAGTGTGCAGTGTATTGCCCCGCTTTTTCCCATGATAGACCGGCTCCTTCGATGGGTTTCTTTAGTTGGCTAGCGCGCATTCGTTGCATGGCTGCCTTCCGAGTTACTCGGATTTAATTGTACCTTTCTCACCCATTTTGGGACCTCTCTTTGTACTGAAATGTTGCCCCAATTGGGTTAGACTTCGATGTAGGTAAGTTATTAATCATAAAGAGTTGGTTTTTTTTGTTAGCATTGTTGGCACAGCACGGATCCGCAATCGGATAATAGATCAATCTCCGAAAGGATTGATCGAATCCAAGATGGATTCAAGCCCCTAGGGCATCCTCACAAGAGGCTAAAACACCATAACTAAAGTGAAAACTCTCATAACTCAAAAGATTAATAGCTAATAAGTATTCTAAATACAATTGAGGCATGTCCTCTATATATAGGATTGAACATCTTTCTTATCCGCCTAGACTTTCTTAATAATTAAAGAAACCTAATAAATAGAAGAAACTAGATAACAATCCAAATCAAATAAATTCCTAATTTAAAGACTTCTAAATAAATCAAACTCTAAATAAAATTCCTAATTAAATGGATATCCCATTGGGCTTATGGGTTGGGCCCAATGGGTTAGCCGACCTATTGTCTGGCCTGCATCAATTCTCCCCCGCTTGAAAAAACCTCTACTCCGGCAAGTTGACGGGAAGGGTCATCTGAGGTCGAAAATCAATCGCACAAACTCTGTCTGATCTGCATTGGCATGGCATGGCTTGGAAGTTTGACGCAATCTGTTTCTCCGTCTAAAAGTAGATCGGAAGTGTCGCTTCTTCTGATGTCTGCATTGAACTTGAACTTGTGTTTTTCCCATGAGAGACTGCAACAGTAAAATCTGCCATATCTAAGTGCAATCTTCAAGATTCCATTGTTGATCCCTGAAGATGAAGTCAATGTAAGGGACGTCAACAACTTGATCTTCTTGTGAAACCTCTGAAACAAATGATTTGATTTTTGATGACCCAATTGAATTTTCTGGAAATGGCATTACAATTAGATCTAACGGATGTTCACTCTCCTTGCTAACTTGATCCAAATCTTCAATGTTTACTCGTCCTTCTTCTTCTTCTACCTTTTGTGGCTCTTGATTAACACTATCTTGATCAGCTTGAACATGTTCTGAATTTTCCATGAGATCAGTTTTGCCTTGACCTTGCTCATCTATTGCACGCTTGATGTCTGCTGCATGACTGGTATGTCTTGTGGCGCAGTCGTGACTGCTATGTCTTCTTTTTGCTCTTTCTTTGGTTCAGTGGAAGGAGATGATGTAGACGAAGATGAGGCTGTTGATGTCATTGGAATGAGAATAACCCTTTTTCCATTCCACTAAAGGGTATAGGTGTTCGCCTATTTATCATGGTGCATTTTTCGATAAAAAATCCATGGACATCCAAAAATAATATGAGTAATTTCATATGGATCGCATCACACCAAATTTTTTCCTCATAACTGCCAATCTTAAAGGATACCAAACATCTATGAGTAACGGGGATGACATGACCATTAGACCATGTGACTTGGTGGGGCTTAAGAAGCTTCTCGGTTGGCCAATGAAGTTTGTCAGTGACCTCTTGCGCGATAAAATTTATTGCACTACCATTGTCAATAATCAAATTAGCGTATTTGTCCTCGACTGTAACCCGCGTGTGAAACTTCTTAGCCTGTCTCCATTTTTGTTCTTCCTTCTCATTTGTATTGAGGAGTCGACGAATGACAAGTGTGGGATTATCTTCTCCGGCAAAAAGGCTCTCCACAACATGGGCTCTTGATCTTTAGTGAAATTTTCTTTCTTGAGACTGAGGTTGACACATGTGAGATTTTCAAAGCATGTGATCGACACGAATAGCTTCCTCGTACGCTTCTGGAATGGTTTCACAAAAGTTTACTTTTGCTCGTATGTCCAGCCTTAGACCTTTGATATAACGAGCTCCATCATTCTTATCGCTCTCCCATAAGCCACATAAGGTTTCCAACTCTTGATATCGGAAGGTATATTCATCAACAGTCAATTTCCTTTGCTTCAAATTAATGTGCTGCTCAAAATAGGACTCTTTCTCATGGTACTGATTTCCATATCTGAACTCATACATAACAGCTTCAATGTGTCTCATATTGATTTGATAGGCTGGGCTAATGACACTCTAAACCGATCGGATTGGAATTAGGCCCACCTGACTCAGACTGAAAAATTATGCACTTTTTTTTTTGCCGTCGGTTAGTGGGCTGGGTTTGGATTCGGGTTCAGATCAGACCCGAACCCAGGTCAGGCCCATTGCAGAACTCAAAGTCTGTTCGTGCCAGAGAATGGCACGTGAAGGCCTTTTTGGTCTGGCTTGGAGTTCATGTAGAAAACAAAATAAGAGAGGGATTGATGCTTACTTACGTTTGACTGCTTCGACTTGGAGAAACGAAGAACAGCAGTAAGAAGACGAGATGACGATGCTGATGGTGCTGCGATGCTAGCCGAAGAAGGTGCCAGTTATGCCCTCCTTGATCGCTGTCTTTCTTCTTCTTCCTGTTTTTTTTTTCTTCTCTTTTCTCTCTCTCTCTCTCTCTCTCTCTCTCTCTCTCTCTCTCTCTCTCTCTCTCTCTCTCTCTCTCTCTCTCTCTCTCTCCCCCGAGATGGGGATGCTTGAATGGAGGCAAGGGGAGAGCAGTTTGGGGTTTCGGTTAAAGGGTTGGATTCGGCTGGTGGTTGTTTGGTCGCTGGGGTTGATGATGGGTTTGTGGGGATTCGGTGGTGTTGGGAGGTGAAGGGGGGTTTGCTGGGGTCGGATGTGGTGTTTTTTTTTTTATTAGGGTTAGGGTCGATGGGAATGGGTTCTATGGTGGGTGTTCAACAAAAAGGGGCTGGGTGGATGGGAAGGTTTGGGGTTTTGGGTGTTCGGCCGTGACAATGGCGATGGGTTCAGAAAGGGGATGGGTGGGTGCTGTCAATTGGGAAAACTGGGCTCGATGGAGTAGGTTTGGTGTTGGTCGGGTATGGTTTGGAAGGTGTAGGGCTGACTGTGACAGGATTTCGGGGGACTTAGGTTTCGGTGGAGTGGGCAATAGGGATGGGTCAGTGATGGGTTGATGATGATGGATGGATGGGTGGGGTGGAATCGATGGTAGTGGATGGAAGGACGAAGATGATGATGGGACAGGACTTCGGCTTTGATACCAATTGGCGCAACCCGGTTCCGCATTCGGATCGAATTCAAGATGGATTGATCAATCTCCTGAAGGATTGATCGAATCCAAGATGGATTCAAGCCCCTAGGGCATCCCCACAAAAGGAGAAAACACCATAATTGAAGTGAAAACTCTCATAACTCAAAAGATTAATTGATAATAAGTATTCTAAATACAACTGAGGCATGTCCTCTATATATCGAATTGAATATCTTTCTTCTCCACCCATACTTTCTTAATAATTAAAGAAACCTAATTAAAAGAGGAAACTAGATAATAATCCAAATCAAATAAACTCCTATTATAAAGACTTATAAATAAATAAAACTCTAAATAAAATTCCTAATTAAATTGATAACCCGTTGGGCCCAATGGGTTGGCCGACCTATTGTCTGGACTGCTTCAATCGTTAAGTCTGTTTTGATTACCGTTGAGATGATGGGTCATCGGTTATCTGTTTCGGTATTTGGTACAGTATTCGCTTTGTCAATTCACTCTGGATTCAGTCAATTGGAAATAATTGGATGTCATTTCGCCATATAGCTTGTTGGAGAGCTTCGCTTATAGCTTTTTGGAGAGCTTGTGTATTGCTTGTCGGAGAGCTTTATTTCAGAGATTTGATCTGTACTTCGAACGGTCTTCTTTTTGTCAGACCATGTCATCATTGCTATCACACGATCCCTCAAGGCAATGCCAAGCTGAATGTGGATTTAGTAAACTCACTACAGTGTAGTATGTTACTTTTGAGGTGTCCCGGAGCTCACCTCGGTACCAGTGTACCTCATGTCCTCTCCCACGGTCATGTTGGAGTCACCGTAGGGAGAACAAGGACATCGGTTTGCCAATTTGCTGGATCTGTGCGTGAGGCTCCTTGCTATGGTCATGTTGGAGTCACTGTGATGTCGGGAGAAGATTACTATGATTCTTTACATAGTTTTGTCTGTTATGATTTTATTCTATTATAGCTATTCATGCATATTCTTGCTTAGTGAGACCTTCTTGTTCTCTTTTAATCTCTCGTCAGTTAATTCTATGTAAATGCAATCGGAAAACTAGAAGAGGCCAACAATGCAGAACCCCTAGGGCATCCTCACAAGAGGAGAAAATTTAACATTAACCTTACTGTAGAAGAGGTCAACAATGCAGAACCGCTTTTTCCAAAGCTAGCACTATTTAGTGCCAACCACATGCATAAAGTGAGTGATTCTCTATTGTTTCTTATGTTTTTTTTTTTTTTAATGCTTGTCTTTGTCCGTAATTCTATTCTGCAAAAATAAACAAGTATGTCTCAAACCTAAAAGTGCAAATCTTGAAATGTTACGTTGCCTAATTTTAGTCCGGGCATTTATTTTGCTTTCTTTAAGTGGATGTATTGCATTGTTCCATGATACGGAATCTGACGAGCTCCAGACTTCGGATCGTAAGCTTCCGCTGAAAAGTTGAGGGGGGGAACTATCATTATCTATAGAACCCTAGTCGCGCCCCGAATCACAGACAATGTAGGTTAATCCTGTTTCGGTTCGTGACAGTAATTACATGGAAAATATGGGCATAGATCATTGGAATATTCTGAAATGGATCCTTTGTTACTTGAAGGGCACTCCAAGATTGCTATTTGCTACGGTGGCCAAAAACTTGAATGATTTGTGTTTGTGTATGTAGTTTGTCAGGGGTCAATATAAAAGAAGATCAACAACTGGAACCATTTTTTCTTTAGCTTGTGTTCTGGTGAGTTGGATGTAGAAATTGCAGTTTGTGGTGGCTTTGTGTAGTACAAGAGAAGAGAATGTCACGACCCAAATTCTGGGGCCCTGTCAGATTTCTGGATCGTGATAACTTGGCAATATTTACCATATATTCATCAAATAATTCTCATAAGCATTTGGCATTTAAATCAAACAATAATTTCAATTAATCAATGAGTTATAAATACTCATACTTTAATATGTTCTGTCTGCATCAATAATGTACTAAAACATTAAATAAATTTCCTAAGCAAGGGCTAATCCCCTTATCCACTAAATTATCTTTTCTCGTTCTTTCTTGTCAGCCACGCATGCTGAAATCTACGTGCTGAACATCGTTCTGCTCTGTCCCACCCGCAGCATGATTACCTGAAGGGGGTAACACAACATCAGTACTACTGGTGAATGAATATTCCTAATTACACAAATCACATATAATATAACATCACATAATTCAGCAAGTCTAAATCAATAATCAAATTCTTTCACATACAAATCAGTGCCCATGCACATTACCACGCCTCAAAGGCCTTATCGTATACATGTATACCGGTCACAATGACCCTGTCTCATGAGACACGTCCACTAAGGACCAGCCATCATAATGGCCACTCACGTCCACTAAGGACAACGGCCTCCATGGCCCACATGGTCTAAACACCATGCCTAACATAATAAATCTGTATACCAATCATCTCTTTATGTGTACTAATAATTCTAAGTACACCAGAACTCATCACATATATGACAATATAACTCATAATATTAACATTCAGTAGTGTGGGACCAGTCCCATACAAATCCCTATTTAGATTAGTACCCCACTCCTGATCATAATGGTTTAAGGAATGATATAGGAATGGCCCACCTTCATATCATAACACACAAATAACATGAACATAGCCAATCAGTACATAAAATCCATCATCACATACATAAAACTCTTAATTAAATCAGATGATCATAAAATCCAGTGGGTCCCACTAGATCTAATCCATGATCATACTTGATATCTTTGATCTACCAATACTAGCATTCATATTGCATTATCAGATGGTTTTCTTAAAGTCCAGAGCATCAAAAACGACTTCAACAGACACAAATAAGGGTCTCACGGCTGATATTCTGTAGTTGATGGATGGTGGGGCATATGGGGTCCACTCTACATGGAACCATCACCATGCAGGTCGCCCCTGAGCCTACTTCAAGATGTATGGTATTGATCAATGATCATGTGGGCCCATTGGTCCCACAACTCATGTCGACCAAAACTATTAATTATCGCCTGAAATTTTGATGGCCAAAAGATATATCATGGATGGGGCCCACTGTGCAAGATGTTCACCTTCACTGGGGTCGACCATGTGTCCCCTTTAGGACGTGTGGTCTTGATTCCAGATCAGACCATGTAGTGGGTCCCACTACCATCATCGACCAGAACATGAATTTCTTCCCCTTTCACGCCTGGGGTTCTTTGAACCTGTTGGACAGTGGGTCCCACTGGTTCAAATTGCAGATGTCCAACTCCTCTAAGGTCGCCAGGGGTCCTCTAAGAGATGTGTGGTCCTGATCTCAGATCAGGTCCACTGATGGGTCCCACTACCCCTCACGTGATCAATTATGTTCCTTTGACAGTGATATAGTAGTGCATAATTTATACAGATTCACTATTTGATCTCCTTCTTTCAAACTGAATCATGATCAAAGGCCAGATTATTACTGGAAATCCAAACCATCCTATTCCACCATGAAATCCATTACACCCAAAGTCTGAGCATGTCGACCAATTCACAGATAACAATCTCACAAAAACTGGGTTCCTCAAACATCTACCCATCAACTACAACATGAATTAGAAATCATCGAGGAAGATTCACTCACCTTTGATAAACGATCGTCGCCTTTGAATGCGAATTTGACATTAGCAGCCTTCCTCTCCTTCTCCTAAATTGCAATCCACAATACTTTGCTCTCAGACTTTTCTCCAATGAAGATGAATAGAATGGTCGTTGGTTATCATATATAAAGGGGAGGTGGAAATTCTTAATCCTTTCAAACTTCCTATTTAGAGTTGTTTTACAACTCCATTCCTTTCCAAATCCATCTCACGTGGGATGTCTTACCAAGTTACAAAAAGTATTACTTCTACTTCTATTATAACTTGGGCCAAACTATAACTAAGATACTACCTGGGCCTGACTAATCCTAGGCCCAAGTAACTCAGGATATTACAGAGAACATGATGACTACAAATGCACGTAAAGGTATTTGGCTAAATCCATTGCTCAGGAGTTACAAGCAAAGGAAGGAGTGCCTCCAATTTGTTGGGACACTCAAAGTTGTATTTGATGAAAAATCTGAAATTTGACTCAAGAAGTAAACATATAGGAACACAGTATTGACTTTGTGTTTGACCCACTGGAAAATAGAAGGATCTCATTGTAAAAGATTCACACGAATGACAATGTAGAGGACGTGTTGAAAGAAGCCTATTACTAATAGTTTAATTCATACAGGACTTCTCTCAAGCTTCAAGCTTCCTGATCTATGGTGACCTTGGTGCTACTTTTGGATGTTTTTCATAATGAAGGAGAAACAACATATAAAGTGGGGAAATGATTAGACTATTCAGACTCCGAGACTCTCATCTGAAAGGCATGAAGCATTATTTTAATAAATTTAGGTATATGATGATTCCTATTTTTGCTTGTATGAATAACAATAGGGGTTTCACAAAACCCTTACACATGAAAAATATTTATCAGTAGAGGGAGTTTAAGAAAGCTGTTCTATTCTCTATGTATGAGTGGTGTTCAGTGAAGAGGAAGAGAGATTTGAATCTTTTGTAATCCTTTATTTTTAATGTAAAAGAAGAAGCACCTTGATTGTCCTGCTGACTTAGGCAATCATGCTGAGCCCCGTAAATCTCTTAGCCTCCTTGAAATTTTCTTATGGCTTTAATTCCGTAGTATTTCATTTAATATGCAAATTATGTGCTTGGTCGTTTCATAATACATATTCCCTAATTCTTGATTTTAGTTCAACTGCTTTTTTGTATGGATTTGTAGGGAGCATATTAGTGATGGTGGTTGCAATAGTGAGTTCTGTGATTGTCGTGGTGTTCGGCCTGGCTCTCGGAATGCATATTTGGAAGCGTAGGGAAATACAGAGGAAAAGAAAAGGTACAATATTTCTACTCTCTAAGCCAATTCTGCTGCCTAAAGAAATTTTCTAAAGATAAATAATCAAGTACAAATGGTTAGACTATTGTAATCCTGCCCATCTTTTGGGCTTATGCATGGTCAATGGTTGGATAAGATGGGCTTTGTATAAATTATGTATGAACAAAATATTACCTTTATTCGGTGACCATATCCATTTCATGTGGTGCCTCCAATAAAAACGGTTAGCACAATTCAGTGTAACCGTTCATTTTCCATGTCCTTGATTCAATAGTTATAATCAACAAATCAAATTGAGATTTAGGACGTATGTGATCAACACTGTATATTTCTTATCTAACCATCAATCATGCATGTATATGGCTGCAATAGGCCGCCTCACATGGCGCCTTGAACTACTATTTCAATTCAACTGATTGGACTCAATCATTTCTCTTCTGTAAATGTGCAAGAGTTTGCTGATTGCAATATGTCATGCACTCCAAAGTGCAATTAGTAATGAATGTTTGGTGAAATGAGTTATCCAGTCTTACATATTTTTGGCCAGCACAAAAACCCCATATCATTGTTGATCCCAAAAAGAAAATAAGAATACATTAGCCATGAAAAAGAATTTCCTTTCCTATGTTTCTGCCAATGAGTTGTGTAACATTTGCACTGATAATATTTTGCAGTTATAGAAATGTGAATGAACAAAAAAGAGTATCCAAGTGTTCCTTTTCTTTTTATAATTTTTTAATATTTCTTTCTTTTTATTCTTTTCGCTTTTTTTTACTGGTGATGGTGAGTTCTCTAAACCCCTAAATGGATTCATTTGAATTTTTTAGCAGAATGAATTATTATCCATTCTCTTATGTTCTTGGAGATGCAGAAAAAGGAGGGAGCACATTAGGGGGGGATGATACTTTTTCCAACTTTTCTGCTCTATCAATTGTTGAAAATTGGCATTGACAAATGATTTGCAGTGGGAAGCAAGGCAAACAGGAATCATAGAAAGGAAGTATCTGTTTCCTTGCTGTTCCAAGTGACTGATGAATAGCTATCTACTCTGCCAAATTTCCTACTGCTTGCAATTTTGGTATATGAGAACACCTACAGCCCCTACCCTCACCCTCTTCAGTTTTAGTAATTTAAAAACCTAGAATGATTTAGAATGACCATGAATGCATTAGTTAAAAAGACCTACTTTGGACATTCTCAAATTTTATGAGTTTGAATTTGTAGGTGCCAATGATGCGGTGAACATGGTGTCGATGCTTTCAGAAAGTAGCTTAAATTTTAAGTACTCTACTCTTGAGAAGGCCACTGGATCTTTTGACATTGCCAACAAGCTTGGTCAAGGAGGGTTTGGGACAGTCTACAAGGTGTCTACTGATACATGTGCAGAGGAAAATATTTTTCTGAAACCACTGTTTGGGAATGCACCCCAAGATGCATTTAGTTTCCATCAAGCTTGTTTTATATCCTATGAAAATGACTTAGTGGAATCTGTTTCACCCAAATTTCCTATTAATCTGCAATCTGGGTTATATTGAAACACTGCTGTCTTTTGAAATCCTGTTTCATTAACTTGTAGGGTGTGTTGGCTGATGGAAGGGAGGTTGCTGTAAAGAGGCTTTTCTTTAACAACAGACATAGAGCTGCAGATTTCTACAATGAAGTCAACATAATCAGCAGTGTGGAGCACAAGAACCTGGTCAGGTTGTTGGGTTGCAGCTGTTCAGGACCTGAAAGCCTTCTTGTCTATGAATTTCTTCCCAATCAGAGCCTTGACCGTTTCATATTTGGTATCCATAGCTGCCACCTCTGCTGCTACTACTACTTTTCTACTGCTACTGCTGCTGCTTCTGCTACTGATTTTACATTGGTCCTGTTTGTTTGTCGGGTATTAAAATCTTAGGGATTCTAAGCACCGCTTCCTATTAACTGGCTAAATTGGAAGAAGTTAAGGTGAAGATCAACAAATGGCCATAAAATTCTCCCCTTGGGTAGAAAATGATGTCTCACAGTCGTCGCCCTATAAAATGAAATCCGAGGATAGTGGGATCCCATCTACATCTCCAACTTATATCCTTCACTCTTCACCCTTTGATGTTGTTTTCTTCCAACTGACTTTAATGTGAATTTGTAGGAATACAATACCAGCAAACAAACGGTCTCCTAGAAGTGATTTAGTTGCTTCTGTTAATGCTGATTGTTTCCATTGCTATTAATAACAAATTTCATCAATTGTCTATGATTACATATCATCTAATATAGCTGAAAAAGAATATAATACATGTTCTGTGTAAAACATGCAGATCCAAACAGAGGTAAAGCATTGAATTGGGAGAAGCGGTTTGAAGTAATTATCGGGACTGTGGAAGGTTTAGTCTACCTCCACGAAATCTCCAAGATAAGGATCATACATAGAGATATAAAGGCTAGCAATATTTTGTTAGATATGAAGCTTCGAGCCAAAATCGCGGATTTTGGTTTGGCAAGGTCTTTCCAAGAAGATAAGAGCCACATTAGCACTGCCATAGCCGGAACACTGTAAGAATTCTCTCTTCCTTGGTTTATGACCTATATGGGTCTTTGGAAACTAAGTGTATTTTAAGTTGTATGCATTTGGGCAACCTGAGTCACTTGTAAGTCACAATTTTTTTGTTCTTGGCCACCATTTGGCTCCATAAGTCATATCTGGTCTAATCGCTATCTTGTAAAAATTTTCCTTCAATCTTGTTGGTATGCACAAAAAAAATCACTCCATAAGCGGAGTCTTCATTTTAACCATCCAACTCTTATCCTTTGTTCTACGTCCTCTTCAATCTCTCCATCCTTATTAATTATGGAGCAAATGTATCAGAATGAGTCTCTTTGTAATATCTCTCGAGCTTCAATTCTCACAGAAGTTGCATCTTTTGCACATCCCCATTAAATTTACAATTGATTTGTTCCATCTTTGGACAACTTATTTTAAAGCCCTTGGTTTCTAAAGCCTCCCATCATCTCTCGAGTTATGCATTCACGCCATCTCTTGATTCATCCACCATATATCATCTATAATACACAAAGGAACCTCCTCTTGAATATGAGTACTTAACTCATCCACTATCAGTGCAAAAAGATGAAGGGCTTAAAACAACGCTAACCTATGGTCATTGGAAACTCACATGTCTCTCCTTAGGTAGTCTCACACTAGTTACTACACCTTCATACATGACTTTAATGATGTCAATATGACCTCTTGGGATACACTATTTTTATCTACAACCCGCTAAATCAATTCTCCAAGTACCCTATTGTAGACTTTATCTAAATTGAAGAAGACCACATGAAGATCTTCCCTCTTTCTCAGTATTCTTTTCCAAAATGAGAAATATTGTTCCTAATAGACCTCCCTAACATGAAACCAAGTCGATTTCCATATATCTTGGCCCGTTTTCCAAGTCTTCGATCCATTGCTCTCTTCTATAATTTCATAGTGTGACTTATAAGCTTAATAATATTATAATTTTTCCAAATTTGTGTCTCCTTTATTTTTGTCTATAGGTACAACAACACTTCTGATAGTGAACGGCGTAACAATGTATATCACCCCCCTCCCACGCACGTGCGGGCTCCGCACGGGAACATACACATTACACCCTTCGTGGGAGAATATACGGGCAACACAAGGCAGAACACAAAACCCCAAGACTTAAACACTCGACCTCCTGCTCTAATACCATGTTGGCAACCATTTACTCTAAAATCTTAAGCTGATAGAGAACGGCTTAACAATGTATATCACAATAACTACTTCTCTAGTCATCTAACATTTTCTTTGTCTCTTATTGAAGATACTAGTTAACCGTACTTATATAATTTCTCTTTTAACATTTCCAGGCCTCTATCGGAATGCCATCTGGCCTCATATCCTTTCCTTTCTCTGTTTTAGTCAATGTGTCTTCTCTTCTGCTACCCTAATTTAGCGGTAGAAGGTATCTTCTGCTGCTAATAAAGTATTATCTCTCGTTTGTAAGCCTCTTGTAGAATCAACATCTAAAAGTTTGTTAAAATATTCTTTTTATCTCGACACTTTTCTTTACCATTGTACTTAACTACAATCTTTTGGTCATCACTCTCTATCTATTTGACAAGATCTAAGTCCTTACTTTTTCCTTTCCGCCTTTCTTAAATGCTTGAAAATATAATTCTCCCCTTATGTTGTTCCCAACTTATTATATAGGTCATCATATACTTTAGACATTTTATTGCTTACTACTTTCTTAACTTTTTTCTTTGCTTTCTCATAGATATATAATTTTTTGTATTCCTAGTCTCCTGCCAAAGTTTATAGTAACCGTTTTTTTTCCTCTCAAATGACTTCTTGAACCTCTACACTCCACCACCAGGTGTCTTTATCAAAGTGTCTCTTCCCTAACGACATACCCTCCACTATTCTTCTTATATGCACATATAAATCCCCTTCCAGGAAAAACTTTTCATTAATTGAAGTTTTCATATTAAACCATCCATCTCCTTGCAAAATACAGGAACTGCTCCCACTCTCTTTTATTGATGATGTTAACGTTATGGCACATAGATGATGTATGCATGATATATTTGTCAGATTCAGAACTTTGAGATTAAGAGAAGAAGCTTTGGAATATTGGATGATCCAGACGATCAGTCCTTGCTTTATTTATAAAGACTACCAGCCTTAATCAAGGCAATTACAATCTATGTAAGAGGAAAGAATATAAAGAATATAAGTTACAATCTTTTATACATGGTAAGATAATATAAACAGATTTGTAGTCAGTCAACTAATCCCACGTGATGTAGGATTATGGGCCTATTGTACATGGGCCTTGGGTCAGATGGTGCTAACATCCCCCCTCAAATTGATGCTGGTCAACTAGTAGCAATTTGCGAATCAGGAACTCATGACGTGGCCGAGGCAGTCCTTTGGTGAAGATGTCTGCAAGTTGGAGTTCACTGGAGACATGCGGAAGACTAATGACCTTGCGATCATATTCATCTCGAATAAAATGACAATCCACCTCAATATGCTTCGTACGTTCATGAAAAACTGGATTCTCAGTGATACGGATGGAACTGGTATTGTCCGCATGAAGTGGGGTAGCTGAGGTTAGAGGAAAACCAAGATCTGTAAGGAAGCCACGAAGCCAAAGGATTTCGGAACAGGCAGCGGACATAGCACGATATTCAGATTCAGTGGAGGATCTTGAAACTCGTTCTTGCTTTTTGCATTTCCATGAGACGAGTGATTCACCTAAATACATACACCAGCCCGTGGTGCATCTGCGAGTATCCGGGCAGCCGGCCCATTCGGCATCAGAATACGCTGTGTCAATGGTGTGCCAACCGAAAAGAACAATCCACGTGTCGGGGAACCAAGGATGTACCGAATGATCCGTTTGACAGCAACCAAATGGTGATGCCGCGGTGTTGTCATGAATTGACTAACAACATTCACAGCATACAAGATGTCTGGTCTAGTGATGGTCAAGTAGTTTGGAGCAGGTGCTGGGTCAAGTGCCGAGGAAGATGACATATCAGGGGGCTCAGGTGCAATAGTAGTTTCCCGTCTACGCCTTTCATACACAAGAATAGGTCTGATATTTTCCGTAGGTGGAACAGGAGGATCAGCAAAGTTAGGAACAAGTGAAAACACAGGGGATGTATCATGATCTAGATGATGAGGGAAAAAATATTTATTTTCAAAAAGCACAACATTACGAGAAATCCGTATATGTTTGACCTTGGGATCATAACAAAAAAATCCTTTTTGGTCATTCGCATAACCTAAAAAAGCACACTTCAAAGATTGAGCAGATAATTTTGTTCGTTCAACCGGGGGAAGAAGAACAAAACATACAAACCCAAAAACATGGAGATGAGAATAAATGGGATGCTTATGAAATAAACGAAAATAAGGTGTTTCATGATTTATGCGCGGTGAGAGTATCCTATTTATTACATGAACTGCTGTGGACAGAGCCTCGGGCCAAAATTTTGGTGGAACAGAGGATTCTAAGAGGAGTGACCGAACAATGTCCAGAAGATGTCCGTTTTTCCGCTCAGACACCATTTTGTTGGGGGTGTATAAGGACATGATTTTTGCGAAAGTATCCCTTTGTTTTGCAAAAAATCTGAAATTCATTAGAAACATATTCACCATCTGAATCCGGGCGAAGTGTTTTACTGGATGTGGAGAAGTGATTTTCCACATAGGCTAAGAAAATTTTAAACGTAGCAAACACCTCAGATTTTGAATGCAAGAAGTAAATCCATGTAAAGCGACTATAGTCATCAATGAATGTAACAAAATATTTAATATGAGAATGTGATATGACAGGTGCTATACCCCATACATCACTATGAACAAGATCAAAGCATTTCAATGATGAAGAAGTACTGATTGGAAAAGGAAGAGTCTTGTTCTTGCTCATTTTACAACTAGAACAACTGAAGGAAACATCCTTAAGGGAAATTTTATTATCATGTAGCAAACCATATTTAAACAAAGACAACAAAGTACGAGAATGAGGATGGCCTAATCTATTGTGCCATAATTGGCTTTTATTTGAACTAGAAGCAGAAAACAAAGCAGAGGCAATCAAATTCTTATCCTGTGTAGGTAGTTGTAGCAGAAAAAGACGGTCACACTTAGGCCCCTTCACTATCACTTTCCCGATGCTTGATCCTGTATAACACAAGCAGAACGAGAAAAAGAGACAGAACAATGGTTATCAACTAGTTGCCCAACAGATAATAAATTTGTAGATAATTGAGGAGAAAGAAAAACATGACTCAAAGGTAAGGGATGTGAGATCTCACCGATGGCAGTAATGGGTATACTACCACCATCTGCCGTATTGATTTGGAGATTTCCATCGTAAGACTTTAATTGAGATAAATTATCAGAAGAGTGGGTCATATGATTAGAGGCCCCTGAATCCATATACCAGGTGGAGGTTGACCGTTTGGTTTTACCTGAGAGGCCAAGAGCAGAAAAGGCATTCATGATCATCTATTGAACCATTTCAGGGGTAAGAGACGATGAAGAAGCAGGCGGAGCAGGCAACAGTGTATTAGCAGCAGGACTTAATGCAAAAGAAGACGAATCCATGGTTGCCAGATTGGCCTTCTGAGAGGAAGTCTGAGCACGGCGCCGACATTCAAGAAGAACGTAGCCCTTGCGTTTGCAGTAAGAGTAGTATTTTTGATTGCATTGAGTTGCAACATGTCCATATTTCTGACAACTATAGCACTGTACTTTGGTCATATCTCTGTTCTGTTGGTGGTAACGTGCAACATAGGCCGTAGTGAGTGGACCGGTGGACAGTGCTTGTTGGAGAGCAGCCTTGGTTGTAAGACGTTGTTCCTCACGAAGGAGTTCTCCGAAACAAGAATCAATAGATGGGGAAGGCACTCTACTCATCAGATTTGAACGTATTTGTTCAAACTCAGGTCTAAGTTTCATCAGGAATTGATCCCTCTGACTAGTGGAATGAATGGTTTGAACCACCGCAATCGAGGCATCAGGTAGACTGGAGTAGATAATCTCAGTATAGTCCGTCCATAAGCGAATAAACTGAGAGTAATATTCTTGAATGGACAATGTCCCCTGAGTAAACTGAGAGAGCTCATGTTCCAAGTGGAACCTCCGTGCAGAGTTATCCTGTTGATATACCTGTTTTAGGTAGTCCCACATGCCTTTTGCTCTTTTGTAAGGCCTGAGATTCAGGATGTACTGTGGATCGACTGACCCCA
Organism: Litsea cubeba; assembly: GCA_012931725.1. Lineage (NCBI taxonomy): Eukaryota > Viridiplantae > Streptophyta > Magnoliopsida > Laurales > Lauraceae > Litsea > Litsea cubeba. The sequence continues at coordinate 66,269,992 of CM022945.1, read as the reverse complement.
GAAGCCAAGTCATTATTTTTGCATCGTTTGTGTCCTATTTGGAGACAGCCTTGTCATCCTCTATAGGTTTTGGATCAGTCCCATCTATATGACCCCATAATTCTTTTCCTTTTAGATATATCTGAAACTGGAATCCCCATGATGTGTAATTGGTTCCATTAAACTTAACTATTGAAAGTTCACTTTTGTCCATTTTCACTGTAGGAGTTGGCCCAAGCCAATGTAGCAAAGGACAGTAGTGATCTCAACTCAAATCTGTTAGAGTGATCTCTTATGCAAAATCAAGAAGTGATTTAAGGTATCTCCAGCCACAACTGGATCTTAAGTAGTTCGGAGATGAACAGAATCCCAAAAACCAGGCTGCCGGACTGGTTCCACAAAAAAAAAAAAAAACAGGTCTGACGACCTTGTTTTTGTGTTCTAAAGGGGATTGTGGGGCCTAGTAAATGATCTGTTGACTAATCAGATCTGATGGATGTCTAGTACTCCTTTGTTTCTTCAAAGCAAGCCAAGTTTCACTCCAATCGATTACAGATCCATGATGTTATGAGCATTTGATGAAAACTTATGCACCAAAACAAGAAAACACTAAATCGATCAGAACTCCTACCTCTGATGAGCCAAAAAATCTGAAAAAAATGTCCAAGAAATCCAGGATGAGTGGTCGACTAAGATGGGATGATCTGCTGATGTGGTTGTGTGATCCGAGGTGGGCCCCTGATGAGTTGCTTCAAATGGCTGACGAAAATGGTTCCCAGAACAAAACAATACTCAGATTTCTCTGCTGAGTCAATCCACAATCTCTGATTAACTGTTGATCAAGATCGGATGATGTCCTTGATGAACTTGGACTGATCGGAGGTGGGCCACCAGTGATTAGACTTCAAGATGTTGATGAAAAGACTATGTTAACATGCATGAACAGTCACAAGCAGGGTGCCTATGACTGTTATATCACCAAGATTCGACAACAAGGTTGATGAGGAAAGCTAGAAGGAGAAGAAGAAGAGGAAAGGCTCTGATACCATGTCAGATTCAGAACTGAGATTAAGAGAAGAAGCTTTGGAATATTGGATGATCCAGACGATCAGTCATTGCTTTATTTATAAAGACTACCAGCCTTAATCAAGGCAATTGCAATCTATGTAAGAGGAAAGAATATAAAGAATATAAGTTACAATCTTTTATACATGGTAAGATAATATAAACAGATTTGTAGTCAGTCAACTAATTCCACGTGATGTAGGATTATGGGCCTATTGTACATGGGCCTTGGGTCAGATGGTGCTAACAATATTTATGTATGTGTTTCTATTTACAGGGGATATATGGCACCTGAGTACTTAGCTCATGGACAGCTAACAGAAAAGGCAGATGTCTATAGCTTTGGTGTGCTTTTGATAGAGATAGTAACTGGTAGACAGAACAACAGAAGCAAAATTTGTGATTACTCAGACAGCCTCGTTATCATTGTAAGTTCCTCCACCCCTTTAATATTTTTAACATTTTTCATCGAGGGTTATTTCCTTTAATGTATCCATTTGGCATTTTGTTATTTTTCTTGAAATGTGGCTTCTATGGGAGGAGTGAAGTAGGGTTCTGGTTGAAATAAGTTGCCTACTTGAACCCAACTTGAGTTCTAGAGAGGGCAACCTGAACCCTGACATTAACTGAGCCCAATCATTTTTACAATTCTGGAAGGGCCAATCCTAACCTGTCTCAACCTTGACATCATCCATTAATAACCCTTGATTATATTACATTTTAGAAAAATATCCAAGCCAAACGATGATAATAAAAAAAGAGTCAAATTTCAACCCACCTGGGTGTTGGTGGAGTGGCATAAGATGTGGGTTTGCTCCCTACGTCTTGTGTTCGAAACAACACCAGATTTTCCCGTTGTGCATCTGTGTGGGTTTTGCAAGCGCCACCTGGGGGATTAGTCTTGTTGGGTCAAAGACCTCAGGGATACCCATTTCATAAAAAAAGGTCAAATTTCAATCCAACCAGAAATACACAAATTTGGATTGGGTTTTATTTTTCTGTCTCGGGCCTGACTCATGCCCAAAATTCCTCAACTTAATTTGGTTTTGGTTGGATTGGATAGGTCAGGTCTGATCAACAGCTGATGAGGCCCAGCCCAAGTACTGTCCTGAGGGTAAAGGGCTGTAGATTTACTAGTGACCATCGATGTTTCCATTTCACAAGAATGCTGGAGCAGTTTTCTATGGAAAACTGGCCATCCACTTTAGTGCAGTAATGAATCATGGCCTAAAATGTTAGCTGAAATGGGCCACATGCAATGCTGGACCTTATTGGGCACCTGTTTGACCCATTATGGCATGTCAGTCTTTACCTGATGCTGGTCCATTATCTCGGCCATTCTAGAATCTTCTCCATTTGAGTCCGAAGCAAGCTTGGCTGAGAATATGCTAACATCTTGATAGTCTCTTCATTGCATATTTGATAGAAACCCTGTGGCTACAAATAGATATCTAACCTCAAGGGGTATTTTGGAAGTTGGTCTGTTCCAATCTGCACAATCAAGTGAGAAAATTGCTCGTAATACAGGGTGTAGGGCCCGCATTTGATCATGTCTCCATTTATATTCCACTCCCACAATGATCTGGCACAGGCCCAATTTGATGCTCATCTAGCCTTTACTCAATGTTGGATTGGATCTTGAAAGAATCCTATAGTTAAAAGACTACAGAACTTTAAGGGTGTTAAAACAAGTGTTGGGATAATATAATGGTGCTGATATTTTACTTGACTCTTATCCATGATGATGCCTTTCCATTTCCACCCCCATCCCCCATCTAATAGGCATGCCATTAATATTTCTGATTAGGATGAGGTATGTTAATTGGCGCAGATCCAGGATGATATGATTAGGATGAGGTATGTTAATGGCATAGATCATTTGACTGTGAGCCCATTTCTAAATCAATATTTAGGCCCACCATTGTATACAATGAGCCTTATTAAAATCCATTTTGTGGCCAATCACATATTTAGTCTTTGTCTATTATGAGTATTTTTTAGCCTATTTTAGAAGATATGGGTCTTTTATCTTCAACATAATGATTAAAGTCATTTATGCTTGGATGCGGCCTAACCCTTAGACCAAGAATCACACAAGGCTACGCACCCACACACTAGAATATTGAACCTATTCATAGTCCCACTCTATACAGCCATTAACTAGATTTGTCCACATGTTCATCTGGTGGATGAGAACTTTCTAGACTCTACAATCTTCTACATAACTTGGCCCTATTCTTGGACTCAACTACACTATTCTATTCTAGAATACTCCTCATGCACATTTCTAGAATATACTAGGAGACCCCCTAAGATTTCTATATAAATCAAGACTAACATTGTCTTTTAGATTATCTGGATCCTTGAAGATCTTCGATGATCAATCTCGATCCTTTTGTTCATTCAATCATACAAGTGTCCCCCCACTTGACCGATGATGAAAAAATGACTCTAGTATCCATCCCAGCCATTTCATATCTCATCTCTCATTTGTTCACAATGAGCCACGAGCAGGTAACAACATGAACGTGGTTAATCCTGCAATCTCACCATCATATAGGGAATTTGATTAGATCCCCCCATCGGAGAGATGCTATTAAACGAAGGGCATATTCCTTTCTTCCATGAGATTAGGTAACCAAATGAAAATATTTACATGAATGACAAGATGCCCATGTTCAATCCTCTAGGCCAACAGCATGTCCTTTTTATTCATTTTGTTTAGAAAACTTAGGAGACGAGGATTTATTGATACTATTATAGAAAAGAAATGAATATCTTGTTTCTTCTTAAAAAGAAAATAATAATTTTATAGAGTTCACCTAAAAGGGTGAGTGAATATGAACCAATGAAACTTGGTTTTTTTTTTTTTTTTTTTGGGTTACATGGTAAAACTAGTTAAAACTGCCAAAAATCATTGTTGGACTATTTGGAACCACAATTAATCTTTTTAAAAAAGATAATAGCTTCCTTCATATTTATTATTCTTGGCATCATGGTCAAACCAAGTTAAATTGAATTGTCGAAACAATTTGGACCAAACTGTCAACTCCACCATTTACCCTTGTGTTTGATTTTTAGAAACAGTGATTCAGAATCAATTTTTGGGGCCCACATATCATCAATCTATGCTTCTCACACTTTTTATCCCCTTGCCCCTCCCCTTTGATGATGAATAAATTAAATAGAGAAGAATTGTGAAACTCCAAATTATTACCATTGGATTAGAATGCCCATTTTTTTCTCTTATGTCTTTCTCTTGGACCTTTACTGCATAAAAACTTATATTTACAAGTCCTTGGCTGTTACTTAGTTGGTTAGGGACATCTTATAGATAGTCTGCATGGGTGAGCGAGTTTGAGTCTTTTGTAAAGTAAACCAGAAAAGAATACAATGATCTTTTTATGCTGATACGGAACATCCATTGACCGTGCATGGAGTTCCCACTACCCACATGATTGACATGTATCCAGGTGGATCCCATAAATTAGATCTCACTATGAGAATTGTTTACATGTGAGAAAAATTCTCTCTCCTCCCTCTCTCTCCCTCTCCTAGAAACCATTTATAAGAATAGGATCAGCTTCATCCTTCCAGGCCATTCTTGTATTCCCCCTCCTCCCCCCTCCTCCCCCCACCATCCCTCCATACGTATATGTGAATTGTCGCCCAAAAATCACCTCTCGGAGTCCTTGTGGAACCCGCAATTACTAGGTGGTTAACATTTTTATATTGAATCTTCATATCATGACTTACTAGTTAATACTTCTGAAGTGACTTTACCTGTGGAACTCTCAGGTGAGCCTGGTTTTTTTTTTTTTTTAACTATGATATTCCCCCATCAATGGACTGTATAAGAAGCTGATTAATTTCTTTCCCAACTAGGAGGGATTCAGATTTTTAGGTGTTCCATTTTAACTCTCATTAGTACAATAGGAAAACCTAAAAATGATTGTGCCTTAGTTTTTCCCTTTCCTTCTTTTTTTTTTATTATGTGTTCATCAATTGATAGGCATGGAAGCACTTCCAAAGGCGAGTAGTTAGAGACCTAATAGACCCCAGTTTTAATTTAAAATATAATTCTTCCTATATCTTATCCTCAGTAGGCTTCTTAAAGTTGTCTCTATCATTATATGGTTCCAAATCACTAAAAAAAACACAAGATTCAAAATTTTCTAACCGCTTAAAAATTCACATCGCTATGCCGCTACGTGTAGCCGTAATCACTACGTATCGCCCACTACGTAACATTTTAGTCACTGGGCGCTACACCCACAACAACCACTATTTTGATCCTTGATTCCATTTCAACTTTGATTAGTACAACAGGAATACAAAAAATGACTGTGCATTGTTTTTTCCCTTTCCTTCTTTTTTTTGCCCCTTATTTTTTCATCAATTGACAGGCATGGAAGTACTTCCAAAGGGGAGCAATTGGAGACCTGATAGACCCCAATTTAATGCTGCAAAACTACGAAGACAAGGAGAATATAGAGAGCGAAATTTTGAGGGTGGTCCATGTGGGACTTTTGTGTGTGCAAGAGAGCCCATTGCTGCGACCAGCCATGTCAAGTGTCTTGCGAATGCTATTGAAAATGGAGGAAGAACTCCCCACTCCCACAAACCCGCCGTTCATGGATGAGAAGACTATGGAGTTAAATGAAGCTGGCATAGATACTCAACACCTCCTCAATACGCCTTGCTCTGTTGCCAGTGTCTCGCATAGTTCTTTCTATCCAAGGTAACAACAGTATACCGCGAATAACTTAAAATAAAAATGCATTCACGTTAGATATCATGAACAGATGCAATCAGTCGGAAAGAAATGGATATATTACACATGCAATTCAAGCTGCGGATTGAGGAAGACCTAGAACATGAAAATGGGTTATAACCCAAACAATCATAAATTGTGAGATGGATTTTTTATAAAGATCAAATGCTTGAGAGGATTGAAGAGGAATTTGGAGAGGATTTTCCAAGTGGGTTAGTGGTAGATGAACTAGTGAGAAGTAAAATTGTATAACTTAGGTCATAGTAACTAGTAAATATCTGGATGAAAGAGTTTCTTTATAGATGTAATAACTCTCTCTCTCTCTCTCTCTCTCTCTCTCATATTATGGCTAGTATGTTTGTTGGGTATTGAATTTGCAGGAATTATAAGCAATGGCTTCCTATCAAAGGGGCTAAAATTAAAGAAGCAAAAATGAAGATTTACAAATGATACAAAATGATTAACTTAATAGATGTAATAACTCTCACTCTCTCATATTATGGCTAGTATGTTTGTTGGGTATTGAACTTGCAGGAATTATAAGCAATGGCTTCCTATCAAAGGGGCTAAAATTAAAGAAGCAAAAAGGAAGATTCACAAATGATACAAATTGATTACGCAGCCATCACCATAGTATATCAAATATCCATCCACCCCTAGAGCCCCCCCCCCCCCCCCCAACAAAGCTCAAACGGTAGGGGAACAATGTTGAGGTTGGCCTTCAATTGAGAAAAGCGTGGTGGAGAAGGTTTGGAAATTATCAGCAATTGACTTGTAGATGCTACATATACATCAAGATCTTTACGAACAACTTTTTCACATATAAAATGAGAATTCACCTCTGTATGCTTTTGCGCACATGAAAAAGAGGATTTTTTGTTGTTGTTGTTGTTTGTTGATTGGTAGAATAATACAAAAGGCCATCAACAAAGAGAGAGGGGGTAATAAGAGATATACCAAGGAAAAATACAGAAAAACAACAAACATGGAGAACAACATAACTACATGGTAAGAGCTATCTAATTACAAGACCTATCCACCCCTTACTTAGCTAGAAAATGCTTGCATTGAGACAATAAAGCTCTAATCTCATTCAGATAAAACTGAAATATCCAAGGAGGCACCACTGAAGATGTCGCCCACGAAATGGCATTAAGAGAATCACTTTAGACCACTAACTTCGTTCGAAAAAATGAGGAGACCTACATCCAAATAGCATGTAAGATGGCTAAAACCTCTACCTCATTGGATGCCGTACACCCCAAATGCTTGAAAAACATTGCCAACACAATTCCTTCGCTATTACGAAGCACTTAACCAATACCCTCTACCCTCTTGCCACCCCATCCAGATTAACTTTAACTCACCAAGGGAACCCAAAGCAGCATTTTTCCTAAGGGCACTAATATTATCACACCACAAGATTGCTGTATGCTTTGAATCCATGAGAATCAGCAACTGTGTGGGTCGTGGAAGATATTCGATCTCAGTGGAGAAATGGGCTCCAACAGCTAGCTTTTAGCATCCCAGAAAATGAGATTCTCACCTAGATCCACAAGAATGTGTGGTGGCGGCCTGCAACTGATATGTTGTATCGCGTGTAAAAACTAATACATGGGATTAATTGCAAGGTAGTTTCAGGTTTAGTCAATGTCAGATATTAGAGAGCCCCCCACTATAGTGAGATAAGTAGTGGCATCTGGGGAGAGTGCATCTGAGTTCTTTATAAATTCAAAGCACATAGCTACAGGAATAGACATGGGTATGCTGCTATCCAATATAGCAGGACGTAATATCAGTCACATCTATTGTCTGCCAAGATGTGGTGGTTCAATGAACTTCAAGCTAAGAAAATGATCAAGTGAGCCTCAGTTCTTCATGGAAAGGACTTCTACAGGCTTGATCGTGGACTCAATGGGCCCATATCTAGAGGCTGCACCACTAAGATAGCTCAAAAGTCTAATTACCAGATGAGCTGAGCAAGTCTGTGCTGAGAAGACCTGTATGTATCTTTTCACAGGAAATGGTTACACGCCCTTTTTTAACCTATCAAATTAAATCCTAGGTAATTAATGGTTCCTCTTAGGGAACATCACACCCTTTAACCTGATAAATTGGATCCTAGAAGACTTGTCTCCCATTGAAAACAACTATGCTGCTGCAGAATCCTTTGACATATGTTTTCGTTGAACATATTAGGCATGAGTTCCAGTAGGTATGGAATGTGCAAATTCTGTTTGGGGCAGGGAATGGAGGGAGAAAGTGCATAGATCATGGCAAAAATTGCAGGTCTAATTCCTTTCCCCTCCCCCTCTTGACTTCAAAATCCTTGAATTTTATTGGCACTTTTCAACAACATATCCACAGAAGTTTTTGAATATTGGCTATGCAAATCAACAGAAAGCTTCTATCTTTCTCCAGAATCATTGCACAAAAACATGATCCGGCTCTCCACCCTTAACCATTCACTACTAACCATTCACATCTTATACAAAAGCCTCTTTCACACGTTGCAAATGGATTTTTAGGAATTCAATACAGTAAGACCAACCAACATGATGCTTCTTCAAATGTCAAGCAAATCATACATTAGCACAAGAAAAATACTACACATCAAACAAAAGCAAGGATATGAAGACACCCTTCCTGATTTCTGTCCTCTGCTACTGCCATAAGAACCACCTTGCATAAAGCCAGCATTATCTAGACACTAGAACACACTGAATGTGAGTCAAAATGAAACCTTTCAGTTAGCTGATGCACACTGTTCATCTGAATTCCACTGCCTTCTTTGTAGAATGCACCTTATCAGAGGTCATTGATATGTGTACGAGGAGATCGGATACTTGACGCGCCGATGGGCGCTCAACTGGAGCTGTTCTTGTGCACTGTAATGCAACATCCAGCACCTCAAACATTGCAGACTCCTCATCAAGAGCGAGGGGTTTCAACGAGGGGTCTAACAACTCCTCCCGTGTGGGGCTTGGCATGTTGATATGAGACTCAACCCACCTCACCATATCCATGTCTTCGCCGAATTTCCTGTCTGTCGGCATCAACCCACTCACGAGCTCCATCAAAACAACGCCCATGCTGTAAATATCACTCTTGTCTGTTGCCCTCAATGAGTAGGCGTATTCTGAGAACAGACCATGAATCAAATGATATTTCCCATGGACCCTTAATATATGGATGGAGTGCAAGCATAGATAATGTGGTATGCATGTGCGTGTACAATGCCAAATTACATCAAAGATATGATAGGAACATGCCATGGCTTGAGGGAGAAAATGTACAGAAAAGGGTGAAGTATCAATGCATTTTTATTTTAAGTACCCAGGTATCGTATATGTAATAGATTCAGAGTATGCATCTGCAAGACCTCACCATGGATGCTCTGTACTCTGAACTACACACTATGATTGTCAAACTAACCGCAGATTGAAAGGCCTGTAAAAATTACAATTGATGGTTTGGAAGCCTGTAACCGTTTGTCACATTTTAGCAGTAGAATGTCTTCCAAACAGCAGCAGCTGGTTACAGTGGCGGAGCCAGGATTTTCTTCCAGTGGGGGCAAGTGATGGTTGATCGACTAAGGATTTTGATTCACTTATTTACCCATTAACAATGATAAGAATAATAACCAATAAAATGATGAAAGAAAAATATGTTATTTCTCCAATTATCAAACCTTTTACTATTGATATGCAGCCCAGCCTGTAGAACCAGCCCATTAAAATGAACGCTTGTCCTCAAGTTTAATCCAATAGGATTTGATCCACTTGTAAGATTGAGCAAATCATTAATAGGACAACTTTCTCTTACACACGTCACACTGTGCATCGATGTCGTTTGTCATGCGGGACCCGGTGAAATTAAAGGGTCCCACCTTTGGTGACATTCTGAATACACTCTCACGCTGGAGCGTGTGCGCAGGAGAAAACTTTCCATCGTTAGTAATGTGACAAATCAATATTATTGATAATGTGTAAGATTGTGTTAGTTACATTATTAATCATATATTTAATTTTATAGTGAGACCAACTTCTATTGGAGTAAAATTCAGGGAGATCTTATACAAGATTGTGTTAGTTACATTATTAATCATATACTTAATCTTATAGTGAGATCAACTTCTATTGGAGTAAAATTTGGGGAGATTTTATACAAGGAAAGAGTGAAGAATTTTAAGACATTATATATAAGAAAAGGATAAATATTTGGAGTAGCTGAGATTTTCAAGAGATGAGTTCTACTGTGAAGTTCCAAAGCCTCCAATCACTCACTCACTCTCGAAGATCTGGACTCTTATGGGACATACAAGTTGTGTAATTATTGCTCTAGGAATTGTTACTTCCATGCATGACTTTTCCTGTAGAGTTGTCCTAGGAGTTGTTGGTCATCGGTCAAAGTCCCCTTCCCCTATCACATATTTTTAAAAAAACATTTTTTTGGCATTAAATGTGTGTTTAAAACACTCACCAGCACAAGTACTGCCATTGCAAAAGGTGAACAACGATGAAGGCTCAGGAGACAAAATCATTATATATGCTTCTGATAGGCCATTGCTTTTCATAGGTCACTGTTATAATAGATGTAGCAAGATAGGTGGTGAGGGGGCAATAACAGCCCTGCCCCTATGCTGCTCATCATACATTCCCCTTGTAGGGCCTATCAAATATGACTGTAAAAAAGGTTGAGTGGGGGAAATTCCCTCCCTCCGCCCCTGGCTGGTTGAGATGATGTGTGAGTTTTTTGTACAATGCTGTAGCGTCCAACGAAGCCAAGGCATGTGATAACTGACAATAAAAAAGAATAAAATAAAATACCTATGTTTACAGATGCAGATTGCATCAAGATCAACTAGGTTGAAAACATGGCCAAGGAGTTTTCAAAACATCTAGAGAGATCCTGTTGATGGTACTCTATTTAATTATCTTTACTTTGATACTCTTAAGTTTAATGGTAGTGATGATTCATTGTAATTAGTATTTGATGTTAATCCAAGCCCAATCAAGCCCAGGCCCATTCTGGGTCCAGACTGTATATATTACTTAGTCAAAGCTTCTTAGTTGGTAAGACAGATTTTTAGGATCTGTTTTGATGTAATTACATGTAATCAGGGATTTCATCCCATGTAATCAGGGGTTTTCATTCCCTTTATAATGAGAAGAACAGTCGACCAAGAAGGTCACTGAATCAATCCATCTCTGCAGAATTATTTCAATCTTCTTTAATGACATGGTATCAGAGCCCTGATATCTAGATCATTCAAGTCATCTTCCACGTCTGGAAGCACTCAGAGCATCTCCGATCAGGTGTGGCCCACCTGAGATCTTCTTCATCAACTCAGCAGAACCAGCCCATGTTGGTCGACTAGCATTGCTGCTATTTCTGGTGATTTTTCAGGAATTTATTTCCCAACCGAAGTGGGTTTTCTATCGTCATCTGTGGTTTGTCAGATTTCTCAATCTGATTTCATCTCGGCCGTCTAAAATCAAGGATCTTGGTTATTTTTGGCTGAATCTTCTTCCCTCACTTGCGAAAATTTGATATGTCTCTATCCACGACCTCTGATCTGTCCTATGATGATCTGGTGGGGCTCCCGTTTCTGAAATCATCCTGACGGAATTGTCGTCAGTCCATTTTAAGTGCAGATCTGTGCACTGTTTTGCTTGCACTATCTCTGGTTGTGCATCTTCTCCATCATCCATCACATATTCTTCACTGGAAGACATTATCTGCCATCTGATCATCCCTGATCATCTCCGATCAGCCGTGGCCCACCTACGATCATCAACATCATCTCAGCGGCAGCAGCTCATTTTGGTCGCCTGGGGGTCTTCCTTTTTCTGGACATTTTTTCAAGATTTTTGGACCATCAGAGGTAGGGTTTCTACTAATTTTTGTGAAAATTCAGTTTTCTCAAATTGTTTTCATCACTGCCGTCCAGAATATTGGATTCCAGTTGGATCTGCCTGAGACCACTTCCATTAGGTGCGAATTTAGTCCACCTTGTCATCCCCACCCTGCGATCTAGCTTTTTGATCAGTTGCTGGGGCACTCGTGGGAATCAACCCACTGACGAACAGGACGGTTGTGCCTATTTTTTCTATATGTGCTACAGTACTGTGCTGTGAACTCTCTGGATCTGTTTCTGCTTCCTGGATATAATTGTTTGTTCTTCTAAGTACAGCCTCTGTTAGAATTTATTTCTGGTTCAGTTGTGTGAAGTTTTTCTGTCTACCCATCATGGAAAAATCTGAAATTAAAATGGTTCGGTTTGATGGAACCAATTATACCTCCTGGGCCTTCCAATTTCAAATTTATTTAGAAGGCAAGGAACTCTGGTCATATATTGATGGATCTGAACCTATGCCGGCAGCAGATGATAAGAAGATTTTAGCTTGGAAAACTAAGGATGCTAAAATCAAAACCTGGTTGTTGGGATCGGTTGAGCCCCATTTTATCCTCAACCTCCGACCTTGTAAAACTGCCAGAGAAATGTGGGAATATCTTCAGACGATCTATCAACAAGGCAATGCTGCCCGTCAATTTCAATTGGAACTTGACATTTCTCAATTCACTCAAGGCACCCAGTCTATTCAGGAGTATTACAATGGTTTTCGTCGACTGTGGTCAGAATATGATGAGATTAAGTTTGCCAAGGTGTCTGATGCGCTCCTACCTGAACTCCTTCCCTTACAACAGAGTAGCCATCGGGATCAGTTTCTGATGAAACTTCGTCGGGAGTTTGAGACAGTTCGATCTAACTTAATGAGCAGGGCTTCGCTTCCCAGCTTGGATGACTGTCTTCAGGAGCTTCTACGGGAAGAACAACGCCTGGTAACAAAAACTACTCTGGAACAACAAGGCTCTATTGAGGCTCCGCTTGCCTATATTGCAGCCGCCAGACCTTCTTCCCGGGATATCAGTAAGGTTCAGTGCCATAACTGCAGGAAATATGGTCACTATGCAAATCAGTGCAAGGCAAAAATCTGCCGCTATTGTAAGGCAACTGGTCATGTTATTGAAGAATGCCGGAAGAAGAATCGCAATTCTACTTCCCGGAATTTTGTGCAATCCGGCCCTGGTACTTCCACCGTGTCGTCAGCTCCTACTGCTTACACAATGACCACTCCACCTTATGCTTCATCTGACTTCAGTGGTTCTATGCAATTTGATTCATCCTCCCAGCCTGGTTCCTCATCACAATCTGTGTCTCCAGCTCCTCTAACTCCTGAAATGGTTAACCAAATGATTATCAATGCCTTGGCATCCATGAACATCGCAGGTACTGCTTCCTCTCTTTCTACTACCTGGTACTTAGATTCTGGTGCAAGTAACCATATGACCTCTTCACCCATAACTTTACAGAATGTCGTTCCTTACTCTGGTCATCTCACTGTTCAAGCTGCCAACGGAGATCATCTCCCCATCACCTCTGTTGGTGATAAACCTGGCCCATTACCCTTAACCAATGTTTTCGTTTCTCCTCATCTTGCTACTAATTTGGTTTCTGTGGGTCAACTTGTTGAAAATAATTGCAATGTCTCCTTTTCTTCTTCTGGCTGTGTTGTGCAGGACCAGGAGTCGGGGGAAGTGATCGCGAGGGGGCCTAAGCGTGGCAGACTTTTTTCCGTACCAATGTCTTCTGTTCTTGAGAATAAAACTTTACATCAGTTATTTTGTTTTTTTATTCAAAATAATTCTCGATTGTGGCATAATAGACTTGGTCATCCAAATGTCTCTACTTTGTCTACTTTATTTAAATCTGGATTGTTAAATAAAACATTTGACTCTGCTTCTTTTGAATGTGATGCTTGTAAATTAGGGAAGAGTAAAACTTTACCTTTTCCACACTCCAACACACGGAGCACTGCATGTTTTGACTTGATTCACAGTGATGTTTGGGGCATTGCTCCGACTCATTCTCATAGTCATTTTAGGTACTTTGTATCTTTCATCGATGACTATAGCAGATTTACTTGGATCTATTTATTGCATTCGAAGTCTGATGTTCTTAATATTTAAATTTTTTGTTAACTATGTTGAAAACCAATTCTCTAAATGCATTAAAACTTTGCGTTCAGACTCAGGGGGGGAGTATGTTTCAAGGGATTTTCAATCCTTTCTGAACAATAAAGGAATCATTTCTCAACGTACCTGTCCGTATACTCCACAACAAAATGGCGTTGCCGAACGGAAAAACAGACATCTTCTTGATGTAACTAGAACTCTTCTGATTGAATCATCCGTTCCCCCTCGTTTTTGGACTGAAGCCCTCACCACGGCTGTCTATCTCATTAACCGCCTTCCATCACACACTATTGCTCATTTCACGCCTCATTTTAAGTTGTATGGTCATCATCCTGTGTTTGATCACCTACATACCTTTGGCTGTGTTTGCTTCGTTCATCTACCTCCCACAGAAAGAACGAAACTCACAGCGCAATCTCGCAGGTGTGCTTTTTTGGGTTATGCCACTAATCAAAAAGGTTTTGTTTGTTATGATCCCATTGGGGGTCGTATCAGGGTATCTCGAAATGTTATTTTCTTTGAAAATCAATATTTCTTCCAAACTCACATAGATTGTCCTTCCCCCTCTTCACCAGCTCTCTTACCAGGTTTTTCGGATCAAACCTCTGTTACTAGGTTTAATCCTTCTTTTGTATACCACCGACGGGAGAAACCTCTCACTGCAGATGGCCCTTCCCCTGATCCTCCACCGACAACTGGTTCCGCGCCTACTCATGCTTTACGTCGCTCCTCCAGAACCTCTCGACCGCCAGAGCGATATGGCTTTAACCATACTTCTTTGATGACTACTCTCTCTTCTATTTCTATCCCAAGTTCTTATTTACAGGCTGTCCAACACGATTGCTGGAACCATGCCATGAAGGAGGAATTAGATGCATTGGCTCTGAATCACACATGGGATATTGTGGAGTGTCCTCCAGCAGTTAAGCCCATTGGTTGCAAATGGATCTACTCGATCAAACTTAAATCTGATGGGTCCTTGGATAGACACAAAGCTCGACTTGTGGCACTTGGAAACAGACAGGAGTATGGCATTGACTATGAGGAGACATTTGCCCCGGTGGCAAAAATGACCTCTGTTAGGTTACTTCTCGCCATTGCTGCATCTCGGTCTTGGCCATTATATCAAATGGATGTCAAAAATGCATTTCTCCATGGGAATTTGCACGAAGAAGTCCATATGCGTATACCACAGGGTGTCCCCTCTCCCTCCAAGAAGTCTGTTTGTCGGTTGCGAAAATCTCTTTATGGTCTAAAGCAAGCTCCACGGGCGTGGTTTGAAACCTTCAGGGGTCGATTATGTGAAAGTGGGTTTACTCAGAGCCCTTATGATCCATCTCTCTTTCTATGCCACACATCTACAGGGGTTACTGTACTTCTGGTGTATGTTGACGATATTATTATCACTGGTACGGATGATGGTATGATCAAATCTCTCCAAGCTTCCCTACGGACTTCCTTTAATATGAAGGATTTGGGTCCTTTACATTATTTCTTGGGCTTAGAGGTGCATCAATCTCCCAAAGGTATTTTTGTTAATCAACACAAATACACATCCGACCTTATCGAGTTGGCCGACCTCCAGGATTCTTCGCCTGTTGATACACCTGTTGAAGTAAATCTAAAACTGAGTAAAGATGATGGAGAGCTTCTTCCTGATCCTCATACATACCGGCGACTCGTGGGCAGTCTTGTCTATCTCACCATCACTAGACCTGACATCTCCTATGCTGTTAATCTTGTGAGCCAGTTCATGACCGCCCCTCGACACCTTCATTTGACAGCTGTGAAGCGCATTATCCGTTATCTGCTAAGAACTGTTCCTCGTGGCTTATATTATCCAAAGGATAATCCTCTTCACCTCACTGCTTATGCGGATGCTGACTGGGCAGGCTGTCAAGACACGCGTCGTTCTACTACTGGTTGGTGTATGTACCTTGGCAATTCGCTCATTTCTTGGAAATGCAAGAAACAGGATCGTGTATCCCGATCTTCCACCGAAGCTGAATATAGGGCCATGTCTTCTGCTTGTTCTGAAGTCTTATGGCTACGGGGTCTTCTTTCGGAACTTGGTT
Organism: Litsea cubeba; assembly: GCA_012931725.1. NCBI lineage: Eukaryota > Viridiplantae > Streptophyta > Magnoliopsida > Laurales > Lauraceae > Litsea > Litsea cubeba. The sequence continues at coordinate 66,254,059 of CM022945.1, read as the reverse complement.
TCACTCAAACCTCTCCTACTCCATTGCATGCCGACAATACTGGGGCTATCCGAATCACTGAAAATCCAGTATTCCATGAACGCACCAAGCATATTGAAGTTGACTGCCATTTTATTAGGGATGAATTTAAACGGGCTGTCATTAGTCTGCCTCATGTCCCTACAGAATTTCAGTTTGCAGATATCTTCACAAAGGGACTTCCTCGGCCTCGACATCAATTTCTTGTTTCCAAATTGCTGCTTTATGACTCTCCAGCATCAATTTGAGGGGGGGTGTTAATCCAAGCCCAATCAAGCCCAGGCCCATTCTGGGTCCAGACTGTATATATTACTTAGTCAAAGCTTCTTAGTTGGTAAGACAGATTTTTAGGATCTGTTTTGATGTAATTACATGTAATCAGGGATTTCATCCCATGTAATCAGGGGTTTTCATTCCCTTTATAATGAGAAGAACAGTCGACCAAGAAGGTCACTGAATCAATCCATCTCTGCAGAATTATTTCAATCTTCTTTAATGACATTTGATTGGTGAAATTAAAACATCCAACCAATGACTATGCTTAGATCTATGGATTAATTTTGTTTACTTGGTTTTGTTATGATTAAATAGAAGAAATAATTGGGCACACCAATGACATTGGTTTGGTTTTCTTCTTGGATTTTTCTCTCCAGAAAGGGCAACAAGTTACTTGTATGGGAGCATGCCTTTTGATTTGTTGATCCATCTCTACCCTATTTGTTGCTAGTGGCTTATTTGATACAATTCACTAGGAATTGAGCCTAGGCCTTCCTATTGTTGCACTCTCAGCTCTAACCTTAAAAGTTTGGAGCTACATTACTTCACTAGAAGTAATATCAAGGATGTGGCAATAAGATGATGATGGTGAAAATTCGCAATCAAAGGTGGAAGTCACTTGATTGTATTATGGTGCATCTCTCTTTTCAACAGACAAGTGGAGACCATCTTCATAAAATCCAAACTTGTTGCTAACACTACCCATGTATAATACATTTTCCAATATCTCAAATTCTCAATCATATTGGAGGCTTATTGTTTGATTGATTGCCTGTAGAACAGGTAATTGAAACAGACTCTAGTCAACTTGTTTTTCTGAGAATTCTTGAATTTTGACATTGGTCTTTCATTCCAGTGAAGTGGTTGGGCTCTGCCTTTAGGACTGCTAAGATATTTGCTAAGTAGCTACAGATCACATTCCATTTTTCATTTTTAACCAATGAATTTACTTTTTATGGAAGTCTTTCAATATTTTTGGCATTTAGATATAATTACCCTTAATTAAATATCCTGTAGTTTCTAGTTGTCATTAGACTCTTGTCAAGCACTGAGCAAAAGTATTCTTAAGTACATAAAATGCAGTTTCTAGTTGTTTCTAGTTGCTGTTAGACTGTTGTCGAGCCCTGAGCAAACACTACGGCAAGACTCTTCTTCAAAATACTAGTCTTAGAGGATAAATATAGTTGTTTGATTCTGTAAAAGTTAATATTATAACGGGTTGGTGTCTAGCTCCAACCACATCCTGACCCAATCATATTGAATTGGCTTAGTTCCATTAGTTACAAGTCTACATAAAATTAAAATAATATATGGTTCTGAATTGGGTCTGGACTCTGGACTCTGAATGTACTTCGCATGTTGGATCTAGGCATAGACGAATACCAAATATTTTAGATCAAAATGGTCTGATCAACCTATTTACAGCTATACTAATGATTTAGAACAAAACACCAGGCCAAATTCCAGCAGGTCATGTGCCCCTTGGATACAGACCCAGAACAATAACGTTTTCTCCCTTACCACTCCAGTAAAATCAGGGAGTTAGGCCATCAACATACTAGCTAGGCTTTTAAGATAAACGATCATGTTTAGCCAGCGGCAGAGAAGTCAAACTGTGTAACTCACTTCCAACAAATACACAGGTCCCTGAGTCATTGAATATCACACTCTGTTGCATGGACTTCAGTTAACTGTTATGTAGTTTATTATATGCACCCAAATTTCACTCCCATCAGATTGGGACCATCCATTAGATTGATCATGTTCAGGTGTTTTACAGGTTATCAATCTGATTGTGAGCCTGATTCCAATGGGAGTGAAATTTGCTCAATTTTTCGGAACACATGGAATAGTTGCGGGGTTAGGGTAAGGGTGCAATATAACAAACCCGACAGCTCACCAAAGTGTAGTAGCCCTTCAACACCACATTGAGGTGATAATTATTCCCTGAAAGTAAGATTGTGATAAGTAATGAAACCACTTCCCATTCACTTGGGAAGGTTTTATCTAACAATCTACCTTAACATGGTGAAGTCAGTTCTGTGGTGCAGAGCTTTTGAAAGGATGCTTGAACTCCCTTGTAGCTAAACTACACATGGTCATTTATCTTAAGAAATACAAGAGGTCTCAGAATCTTGTCCTGGTTCTTGTCAACCCACACGGCCTTCCTTTGGGGGAATCCTTGTTAAAAGATTTTCATATTGTATGGAATTTAACCTTTCACCCAAGGTAAAGTTAGGGCTCATCATAAAAAAAATGGTGTTAATGTGTATGGGCCCACTTGAAATGCCAAAGGAAATGAGGCCTGCCAGCTACCCATCAACATCACGTCCCCGGAAGGACGAGGAGAGGGTAGGCACTTCCTGCCAAACAATTTCAAATTCCAATGTAAATTTCAGTTTTAACAGTACCTGGAGCAATGTAGCCATACGAGCCAGCAAACAAAGATAAGGAGTCAGTCCCGGCACCAGTGTCATCGTGGCTCTCCATGACTAGCTTGGCTAGTCCAAAATCTCCTAAATGCGCTTCCATGTTCCCATCAAGCAGCAAATTGCTGGACTTTATATCCCTGTGAAGGATCTTTGGCACACAGTCATGGTGGAGATACTCCACACCTCGTGCCAAGCCGAGCGCTATCCTCAATCGATCTTCCCAAATAAGATTCTTCTTATTCGGCAATGGTCCGTGCAACCAATCCCAAACACTCCCATTCTCCATATACTCATATATCAACAAATTTGCGGCCCCTCCTCTGCTGCTACAGAACCCTATCAGCTTCACCAGATGCCTGTGCCTTATCCTTCCAATTGTTCTTATCTCCCTTGTGAAGCTCCGGTTGAATACAATATCATCCTTCCGCCACATTTTCTTAACTGCAACAGTCTCCCTGCTTGGCAATTCCACTTTATAGACAGTCCCTGTCCCACCCGATCCAATTTCAAATTCATTGCTGAGGTTGTTGGTTGCATCCATGATCTCTTCCCACTTGAATTCCCTCTTCGTGGCACCTTTGAAGATCAGTCGATGTTGTGCTTGAGAAGAACTTGATGAATACATTCGAAACACCTTGTCAGGTCTCCTCAGAGATCGCCACCAATGGCTAAAAGCAAACACAAGGACTAGTGCAATGACAACAGAAGCTAAGGATGAGGAGGCAACAATTGCAGCCACGGTAGCTGCATTTAGGTGCGAGTGGTGTCTGTCAGAATCCGAATTTTCACAGGGGCCAAGAGGGCTTCCACAGAGACCAGCATTTGCTTTAAAAGACTCTGACGGCCAGCGGGAGAACTGCTTATCCAAGTTTCCCTGTAGTCCATTGTAGGAGAGGTCAAGCTCACCCAAACTGCTCATTTCACTGATCTGGGGTGGGATTTTGCCAACGAAAAAGTTGTGGGAGAGATTGAGCACTTCTAGCTTAGACAGTGCTGCCAGAGAAGCTGGAATCTCACCCGTTAGATTGTTGTAGCTAAGGTCCAACATGCTTTGCAGATTGTGCAATTGTCCAAGCTCAACTGGAATTTCACCACTAAATGCATTCTGAGAGAGACGGAGATCATAGAGCTTGCTTAGCTTGCTGATGTCGGGAGGAATTGGACCTGTGAGCTTATTGCGGTTGAGATTCAGCACATTTAGGTAAGCAAGATTGCCAATTTCTGGCAGTATACTGCCATTAAGCAAGTTATCATTGAGTGAAAGCAAGATGAGGCTGGAACAATTGAAGAGCTCTTGAGGCAGAGGTCCAATCAATTGATTTGAAGAGAGCTTAAGATCCCCCAGCTGTGGCAGGCCTCCAAGCCATGGCGGAATAGGTCCACTGAGAAGGTTATTGTTCAAATCAAGATGGGTGAGTTTCCTGCAGAAGGAGAGCTCTTTCGGCACTGTTCCGGTGAGTAAATTGCTCGAGAGGTCTAGAAGTGAGAGTTCTCCAATCTCTCCCAATAGAGATGGGATTTCCCCACTGAACTGATTGCTCCCTAAACGGATTCGCGAGAGCAGTGGTGAATTCCCCAGTTGGGGTGGAATCTCACCATCAAACGCATTATTAGTGACATCAAAAGAGAGAAGCAAGCGCGAACCACACAATGGAAGAATGCTACCATTGAATCTGTTGTTGGAGAGGTTCACTCTGGTCAGATTCCCACACATAATTAGCTCATCAGGAATGCTCCCGCCAAGCGAATTATTGTAAAGCATCAACTGCTCAAGAGACTGCAGCAATTCAAAAGTGGCAGGAATTGTGCCAGTGAGCCGATTATCTGCTAAATCAATAATAGTAAGCTGACGACAGTGTGCTAAGCTAGCAGGTATTTCGCCGGATAACCCGTTCTGCCTTAGATGGATAAAGCTCAATTCCCTCAACCTTCCTATGGTAATTGGAATGATTCCAGTGAGTTGATTTCCGTAAAAATCAATTGCTTGCAAGGTCGAGCAGTTGCCAATAGCCATCGGTATCTCACCCGACAACTGATTCTCATACAGATAAAGAATTTGAAGTGAACCCAGCATTCCAATCTCCTCAGGCAATTCGCCACGCAAATTGTTGTGATAGAGACCTAGTGTGTGGAGATTGGTGAGGTTCCCTATTGAACGGGGGATTGGTCCTTCCAAGCTGTTGTTATTGAGCAACAGATCAGTGAGATTGGAAAGATGGCCTATTTCAATTGGAATAGAGCCGTTGAGCTGATTATCTCCTAAATCCAACTGTTTTAACGCCCTACATTGTTCAATTGCAATGGGGATTTTACCAGAAAAACTGTTTCCAGAAAGCATCAAGTGCTCTAACTTTGGGTTTGGATTAGAACAGATACTCTCCGGGAGAGAACCCGAGAGCTGGTTCTCACTCAAGACCATGAAAACCAGCTCCCCCATGTCGCCGAGTTCGACGGGAACTTCTCCGGCAAGCCGATTCATGGATAAATCCAGAGTTTGAAGGTTACCCAATTTCGACAGAGTCGAGGGAATCTGACCCTCCAGCTGATTCCCCTTGAAATTCAGATAAGCGAGTTGACTCAGCCCACCGAGTTGGCTCGGAATCTCCCCGTCGAGCGTGTTGTTCGCCAGGTTCAGTATCCGGAGATTCTGCAGCAGACCCAGTTGGCTGGGGATCGGTCCACTGATCCTGTTATCAGCAATGGAGAGGGTGATGAGGCTCGAGCAGTTCCCGAGTTCAGGTGAGATCGGACCCTCGAGCTGGTTCTGCTGTAAGATCAGGTTCTCAACCCGGCCGAGTCGACTCAGTTCACGGGGGATCGGACCGGAGAGATTACAGGAGGCTAAACCGAGAGAAACCAAACTCGAGAGGTTGCCGAGTGAGTTTGGAATCGGCCCGGAGAGCCCGTTATCGCCTATTCGCAGAACTCGAAGATGGGTGAGCTCTCCGAGTTGACTCGGTATAGACCCACTGAGTTGGTTGGAGAAGAGGAGAAGAGAGCTGAGTCCAGAAAGCACAGCAAGTTGAGGCGGGATGGTTCCCGTGAGGCTGTTGGAGGAGAGATCCAGTTGCTGAAGTCGCGTCAGCCGCGCCAAAGCGATCGAGACAGACCCGGAGAGCGACGAGTCAGACAGGTTCAAACTCACCACACGACCGTCCGAGTCACAAGAAACACCTCGCCACGTGCAGACATCAGTATTCTCCAACTTCCAGCCGTCCAGCACATGCAAAGGGTCTTCCAAAAACGATCTCTTCACCTCCAAAAGCACTCTCAGATCCGAGTCACTCGACTCAGCCGACTCGCCCTTACATAACCCCAACCCGAACCAGAGTCCCACATAGAGAAATACAACAACCTTCCAAACCTCCATTCTCTCCATTTCCACAGCTAAGAAAACCTTCAGACAAGCTGTTGAAGTTGAACAACTCTCAGTGTATGGATGTCCTTTTGAACTTGTTAGAGGATGATGCATGAGGACAGATCATGCATGAAAACGATATATTGTGGATTTCTCGAGATAAATGAATATGTTAGTGAGTGTCTATTAATGGTTTTGCAGCAGTAGTGAATGTGATGGGAGTTGGGAGAGAAGAAAAATATCGAGATATGGGTTTTCCTGATATGATATGATGATATGGAGGGAAGAAAGGGTTCCAGCTAGGGATAGCTGTGCATGCAAGATCAGTGAGTGGAAGCGGTTGGATGTTGGGAGACTCGGGAAGCGTAGAGGGATTAAAGAGAGAGAGAGAGAGAGAGGGCGTGTCAGGGAAAGGCCACAAATGGCAGTAATGATGACCTTAGTCCCAACCTCATCTCGATCTGCTCTCCATGCAGATGCATTAGAGAGTTGAGAAATGAGAAGGCTTGATGGGTGTGGGTTGCTAAGTTTGGAGGTGGGCAAAAGAGAGCGGTTGCATTGCTGCTTTTTGTTTCATGTTACCAAGTCAAGATGTCAGCGACAGCAACAATCGTTTCCAATACACACGACAAAGTCCAACTTACCATCCTATTCTTTACGTTACGTGTGTTGATATGATTGGGATGGGAAAGGATGGGGTTAAATGTGAGAAGTTGGGGTGGCAATGGGGTGGGCCGCGGCCATTAGGGGTGGGTCTTGATGAGGGGCCTTGGGCATGGGATTTGATGTTTTGGGTTCGAGTTTTGGCTGCCCCGTCCAAACCCACCCAACCTCATTTATGTCTGACACTCTGACTTAAATATTATATTTATTAAAATTATGATTATATTTGCTCCGGTATAATTAAGCTTTACTTTGGCCTTCTAAAGTAGGAATTTGGTGTCTCTTCACCAATGAGATACATCTATGGACTATGTTATTGTTATAGCTAATTTCCCAGCATAGTTGGTAGTGGATATTTCAAATTTACTAGTCGAGAATGCTCTCCAATTAGCAGTCCAGCTCATGAAGCCCACTTACATGCATATCTGTTAGTGGCTGGAGGACAGAAAAAAAGGTATCACTAAGCCAAAAAATCAGCCCAACTAGATCATCTTGACCCTTGGCCTTGATGGCCTTAAAAACATTTAATGCTATCGTAATCACAGATCTTTTTGAGATTCGATTAGTCCAACGGTGAGCCAAGGTTCAATGATGCATGTTAAAATTCAGTCGATGCCACTGACCAAAGGTAGCCCCAAGTGAGCCCCGTGGAGCTAGACTACACATGCAGTATGCTCTTAGGAGAATATTTTCGGTTAAAACGTCTTTCTTTTGTGGAAGAAATTAATATAATTTTATTTCAAAATCTGAGAATATAAATAATTAGTCTCAAACCCAATTACAAGAGAGGTATGATACCAAAAAATAAATAAAAAACTTTGACGAGTTAGGTTTGATACGAGACGACGTCGAACATACACAGTTTCTAGGCCTCACCAGCCTTGTCAAATTCTCCACAGATTAAACAGACAGACATCCAATTAATAAATAAAACATCTGAAGTCCATTTCATAACCTCAAATAGAAAAACTGAAAACTTCTAAAACGAAAGTCAAATTAATTGAATTAAGTAGGGACACTTGGGACTTATAAACTCTACCACGTATTACTATTTAAAGAAGAAAAAAACATTCAAAAGGGAAATGCTTCAGAGAGATGCCAATCAACTGTACACTCATCATATTTTAAAAATGGACAAGAGAATAATGGTTTGAAATCTGTAGAGGATACCGGTCATTTTCAGATAGTATCATATTACAAAGTCAATATCACAAGACTGAGAATCATACCAATTGCATAGGACAGTCCAACTTACTACTGTTTTATAGTCATTTGAACTAATACGCTTTCGATAATTGTTGGGTTGAGCCACCAAATCCGGATGTCTTTTTGTTGCAACCACACCTCAATAGTGCTTAGATATAATATATACATGATTCAAGTGTGCTTTGTATAATCCTTCAAACACACGACAACCCACTCTATTTGCAAAGGGAGGTGGATAGATAGATAGGCGATTAGACCAATTATTAGTAGTTGGAAAATGGATGGGACTAATAGAAGCTCGGATTTAGGTTTTAAATAGGGAATCAATCATCCCTTGTGTGGCCCACCTAGAAGTATACTAACAACCGGGCTTTGGAATTGGATGGTTATGATGAGGGTAGAGTGTTGATCAAGTATCACCTGTCAGATTGTCCTAATGGTTTTTTTACAGTCATTTAAATATGATTTGTATGAGAAATTAAGCATTATAAAGGGTTTTTTTTTTTTTTTTCCAAATCATTCACAGATGTGATGAATAGTGTGTAAATGAGGTCATTGATACACCAAAATTTCACAACAAATCATGTGTGGAAGTAATTCACACCCCTCTTGGAAATAAAAAAGAAATAAAAAGCACCACTACACTTTTTTATACAGTGATTGCTTTCTTGTGGGGCATATCAATCACCTTTAGTTTTTTTCATTCTTGTTTAATACAAATAGTTGACTTTTTTTGTTTTAACTAATAAACTCCAAGATAGTGAAGTTGATTAGCTTAAACTTTCATAAATATTGAGTAATTTGTAAAGATCTAGTTTTCAACACTTTTATGGCCTCCACTTCATGATCTGAACCATTCAATATTTTTGTGTGAATGGTAAATATCAAGAGGTTTAGTTTCATATCTTAATTCTTCATTAACTTTAAGAAATTTGTGAAGAAATTAAAAAAAAAAAAAACCCAAATAAATTTAAAATCGTTGGATGTATTTCGCATGTGTAACATTTGCATATGTAAAACTCATTTTCCTATCACATTTGTACAAAGCACATGACCCTTCTAAGCGGTCATTTTGACCACTAAAAATTAACAGATTTTAAATGAGATTTTTATTATTATTCTATCAGAATCTCTGGATCATCATCAAATCACCTAAGATTAATCCAAACCCTCCAACACATACCTACAGTTTTGAATTGATTTCAACTTAATTTGATAATAACCCAATCATCATGCACCATCAGATTGAATTATAATAAGAGATTGACTTATAAAACCATAAGTTTTGAGGCCCTAAAGTCAAGAGTTAAGATGATTTATTAAAGAAAAATTTGTCCAACCATTAATCCAAGCCATGTGCTTCTTATTCCTCCAACTCATGTCAGAAAAAAATGTTAAAAAGTCGTGTGGCCCACATGCCATGCATGGTTCTCAGTTCTCACAAGGATTAAGTAATTAATCGAATGGAATAAATCTTAATCCCAGTCTCTAGAGGAGTTCAAATAAAATCCAGCTCTAGTGTGGGTCCAAACCAAGGCCTAATGGACCATGAGTCCAAACATGCTTAAGCAAAGCAGCTCGATGCAAACCATGAACATTCGGGATACCTATCCCTCCAAACTGACGCGGAAGGCATATAGAGTCCCAAGCAATAGGATGCAAGTAGTGTCCAGAGTCCCAATGATTCCAAAAGAAACCCCTTGAAAGCTGCTTAATGGGCAGAAATAATTGACTGAGGAAGAAGATAGATTGAAGCCCAAAATATATGAATCATGGATAAAGTAGATCTAATCAGCGCAACTCTTTTTTATTTCCACCCTGATAATCTCCTCTTAACTTTCTCCACAAGTGGATAAAAATCATTGAATGAGAGTTTCCGATATGAAAGAGGGATCACCAAATATCTTACAGGCTAAATCCCTTCGGCCACGTTAAGCATGGCAAAGATAGTACTCTTAGCCCAATTCACTCTTTAGCCCAGAAAACCTTGAAAACTGGCCCAATTCCACCCTGATAATCTCCTCTTCATCCGGACAATTAGAGAAAAAAAATAGAATTCTTAGCCCAATTCACTCCCAGCTCAGAAAACCTCGAAAACTGGCTCAGAAATGCACGAAGATTAGCAGCTGCAAGAGTACTCTTGCTAAAAACAATCAAATCATCCGCAAACATAATATGAGAGATAGATAAACCAGCTCTAACAAAAGGTGTGGGGATCAGCATTGATGATGCATACTTGGACATCATAACAAAAAAACAATTTCCATAAGGACCATAACAATAGTAAAGAGATAAAGGGAGAGAGGACATCCCTGACGGAGACCACGAGTGCTTCAAAAATATCCAGCAGCTTGCCCATTGACCAGGATTGAAAAATGAGGATCAGATACACACATCATGATGAAGGAAATAACATGATGCGGAAACTTCATAGCATGGAGAGCAGCTTTAAAAAATTCCCAACGAACACTATCATAAGCCTTTGCAAGATCCATTTTAAGACACATCCTTGGAACTCTAGAATTCAAATGAAATTTATGGAGATCTTGAGCAAGAAGAATATTGTATGAGATTGTCCTCCCAGGTATAAATGCCGATTGCATAGGGCCAATCAGCTTCCTCATCAAAGGCTTGAGACGGGCCACCAAAATCCGAGTAATAATCTTGTACAATTCATTTGTAAGAGAAAAATCGGACTGTACTTATCCGGGGAGAAAGCATTCTCTCCTTTAGGCACAAGAACTATAAAAGTTGCCTTCAATTAATTTAGCATCACGCTCGATTGGAATAAGTCACAAGTAGCATCACAAATATCAGCACCGATAATCGGCCAACATACAGTATAAAAATGTGCATTGAGCCCATCCGGTCCAGGTGCTTTATTCGGGTTTGCATTTTTAACTGCAAATTCAATCTCCTCCTAAGTAACCGGCTTAGAAAGAGTATATGCATCCTCGATAGAGAGGAGCCCAAAAGGCTCCACAAAGTCAAGGTATTTTCATCTAAGTGAGGATCAAGAATCTTTTGAAAATGAGAGATAAACACTTGCTCAATACCATGACTATCAGAATAAGTGATACCCTCTTCATCAGTAATTTGAGATAAATATGAAGCATTGTGCCTAGACTTCATCAAGCCATAGAAATATCGAGTATTTCCATCTCCCAAATTAATAGCCAAGTCTCTAGACTTTTGCTTAAAGGTACTTTCTTCTGCCCTTAAATACTCTTCCAGGGTAGTCCTAGGCGATTTTTCCAAATGGCAGCCTGAATTTTTGCATGAAGAGGAACTTGAGATCATCTCCATTCTATCAAAGAAGATTTTACACTCTTCAGCTTTGTAACCACATGAAACAGAACCACGAACATTTGGAGTTCAAGCATCATTAACAATTTGAAAAAACCCCAAACATTTTTCCTAAAGATTAAAATACCTGAATGGGCTTCTACACAATGACATTTATTTGTTTGAAGATAAGAGGAGAATGATCCGATAGGCTTGGTACCGCGATTTTCCCTTCGTAGTAGTTTGCCTGAAAAAATGCCCCATTCACAAGAGCTTTATCCAATTTACATTCAATCCGAGAGCTACCAGACCCAGAATTAGACCAAGTATATCTTAAGCCACCAAGCTGAAGATCTTCCAACCGAGAAGCTGCATTACACTGATTTAGATCAGACATATTTGAAACTGTAGAAAGAGCCCCTCCCAACTTTTCAGAAGATGATCTAATTTGGTTGAAATCTCCTACTAATCCAGGGATCAGAAATTTGAGAAGAAAGGGCCACAATACCCTTCCAACATTCACGTCTCTGAAGATAGTTATTTGAAGCATAGCAAACTGTTAAAAAATAAGACACATTTTTAAGGGATGCGTAGCAATGCATAAATTGAGATCCCTTTTCAAGAATATGAGCTGGAGCTTCTCTTGGATTCCACATGATCTAGATACGAGCATAAGTAGAACAAGAAATATTTGATTCATCTAACCAGCCATTTAGAAGAACACGATTTCTAATAGAATGCAAAGACGATTTCTTCACCCTTGTTTCCAATAAGCCGACCAAAGATGACTGCAAATTCTGAATTTTATGTTTAACTTCTAAGTGCATGGCCGGCCTATTAAGGCCTCTATAACATTCCAAATCATAAAAGAAATTAAGATTTAGAATGAGAAGCCCCGTCACGAATAACAATGCCTCTACCTGAAGATTTTGATTTCATTGAAACACCAGAAGTTGATACCCCAGAGGTAGATTTAATACCTGGCCCTTGACTAGGCTTTCCTTGAACATTGGAGGAAGTGCCAGAATTTTTATTAGTATTAGAAGCCTCCAGTTCACTATGGGATGCCAAAACCCCCAATCAACAATGTTCTTTCCACCTATATCTTTGGGGAAATTCTATATGCACCACCATTTTTGATGAATACACCCACTTTTAAGTTTTTTTTTTAATTACTAAATTGCCCTCCAGTGAAATGACGAACTAGCCCTTTACCATCAACCTCCTCCTCTCCTCTTCCTTTCGTTCTTTCACAGTGGGGGAGCCGTTGTCATCTCCTATTCCTCCTCTTTTTATTCTTCATTCTCCCTTTCATCCATTGTTTCATAACCGTTCCCTCGCACTCATTCATGCCCGTTTATGTTCATCTCTTTCCTCATCATCTTCTTCAACCATTTAAAAGTATCCTTAAGTCTCATAAGAATCTTCAACCCTTGAAAGTACTCATCTCCCCGGGGCACATTGTCTACTGAAAGCAGGCATTTTCAACATGGACAAGCAACTGTCAATCTACCAAGAGGAGGTATATTCTCCAAGTCCGTTTCCAGATCGTTAATTATTTTGTTTCCACGATATGCTCGGTATTCCAGAACCGTGCAAAATCACACTGCACGGCACATTTTAACTGTGCAATAGTATTTTGCACGGTCACAATAAACCGTGCAAAATAAACTTGCACGGTAATATTAAACCGTGCAAAAAAATAATGTACAGCTATAATTTGCCGTGCAGTGTGATTTTGCACGGTCCTACAGGACCGTGCACTAATAAACTAATAATTTTGGGATCATATTTTCAGGAGATTGATTCAACTGGTGCAAGTCAGTGTTCTCTTGATTTTACTAATGTCTTCACCACTGAAACGATATTCAGAAGCCGAGATGATCTAATCCAATGGACACGGGATGTCGGAAAGAAACATGGCTTGGTGATTGTAATCAAAACTTCGGATGCTGGTGGAGATGGCAGGAAACCGAGAATAGTTTTATCATGTGAGAGAAGTGGTAGTTACAGGGCTTCATCGAAGATATACGAAAAGAAGAATCCTAACAAGGCAACTGGAACGAAGAAGTGTAATTGCCCATTTGCTTTGAAGGGTCGAAAGTTGCCTAGTGACGATGATTGGATGTTAGTAGTGGTTTGTGGGATACACAATCATCCAAACGCACAACATCTCGAAGGGCACTCGTTCGCTGGGAGGCTTTCTACGGAAGAGATTAATGTTTTGATTGATATGTCTAAGAGTCTGGTGAAGCCAAGGAACATCCTTCGAACACTGCAGGAGAGGAATGTGCACAACACCACTACGATGAAGAGTATCTACAATGCTCGTCAGAAGTTTAGGGTGACAGAGATGGCCGGTCGATCACAGATGCAGCAACTTATGATGCATTTGGAGAAGAACAAATACATTGAGTATCACACTAGCAATGATGATACAGATGCAATCTTAGACTTATTCTGGGCACATCCGTCATCTATTCAGCTATTACGTGCATTTCCAGAAGTTTTGATAATGGATTCCACGTACAAGACCAATAGATATCGACTTCCATTGCTTGAGATTGTTGGTGTTACATCTACCCAATTGACGTTCTCCGTTGCTTTTGTTTACCTTCATTCAGAGAGGGAGGCCAATTATAGATGGGCAATGGAGAGGCTTAAGGATGTAATGGATGGATGCATTATGCCACGTGTGATTGTCACAGATAGAGATTTAGCGCTCATGAATGCAATCAAAGTTGTATATCCGAATGCAGCAAACTTATTATGCAGGTGGCATATATCTAGGAACATCTTGGCAAACTGTAAGAAGTTCTTTAAGACCAACGACAGATGGGATGCTTTTATCTCTTGTTGGAACATGTTGGTACTCTCTCCAACTGAAAGTGACTATATTCAACTTCTAAGTGCTTTGGAATGGAATTTTTGTGGGTATCCACATGCTGTTGATTATGTGAAGAACTCGTGGTTGAATAAGCATAAGGAACAATTCGTGTCTGTTTGGACGGATCAGAATATGCATTTTGGCAACTGCACCACTAACAGGGCTGAGAGTGCACACGCAAAATTAAAGAGACATCTTGGTACATCGAGCTGTAGTTTTGATTCGTCCTGGCAGGTTATCCATTCCCTGCTTCAGTTGTTATTTACTGAAATAAAGGCTTCTTTTGAAAAGAGTTTGAACATCGTGCAACATAAATTCAAACCGGCACTATTCCGTGAACTGAGAGGATTTGTATCAAGGAGTGCTTTGGATATAGTATTAAATGAGTCGGTAAGAGCTGCTGATATTGGTTCGGATTTGAATGCATGTGGGTGCGTTGTACGACGGACCCATGGTCTACCATGTGCACATGAAATTGGAGAATGTATAAGAGAAGGGTCTCATATACCACTAACATGTGTACATCAATTTTGGCGGAAGCTCAATTTAGATCCCACTAAGGTGAACAAAGCCCCTGAGTTGACCACAACTTCTGAGTTCGACTTGATCGATAAGAAATTTCGGGGAAGTGATGAGGCTGGAAAAATTCAACTACTGAAAAACTTGAGAGAAATAGCAAGTCCAGAATGTACACCTCTGATTGAACCGGACATTAAATTGAATACTCGCGGTCGGTCATCATTGAAGAAAAAGAAGTTCGATCGGTCTACGACTCGTGAGCCGTCTGCATTCGAATACGCAGTAGGGGTGAAAGAGAGTGGACGACTTAAATTAAGTAGTACATCTGTTAAGAAGAAGAGTGAGAAGATTAGTGTCCGTCGAACTCGATCATGTGCATTTTCGCAATCGCTCCCACAGCCTTTGGGACCCTACATCCATAATGTCAAGGATGTCGCAGCGGATGGTAACTGTGGATTCAGATCTATAGCAGGCCTTCTTGGCATGGGCGAGGACAGTTGGAGACAGGTTAGATTGGACTTGAGCACTGAATTGCAGAGGCATCAACAATATTATGCATTGATATATGGAGGAGATGACAGGGTTGGAGAGCTGTACTACGCGTTGTCTTACTTCGAAAACAATCCAGGATTCGATCGTTGGATGACAATGCTGGACATGGGTCACTTGATATCTTCGTATTATAAAGTCGTATTGGTCCTGCTTTCATTGCAGCAATGCCTGACTTTCTTGCCTTTGTTATCACCCCCGATTCCAACAAGTGATCACAAAATCATCGCGATTGGTTTCGTCAATGGAAACCATTTCGTTCAGGTATTCATGAAGCCAGAAGCACCCATGCCACCTATTGCAACAAATTAGCATAGACACCATCATCCTGATGCAGATGGATGGCAGACCCCATATGCAAATCGCATTGAGCAATTCAGAGACATTTTGGGAAATAGTGTAGCAACACAAGAGTCGGTTAATCTTGACAGCGATTGATTATATAAAATGATTCTCATTTGATGTAACCATATAAATTATATAATGTAACTCTTTTCGATGTAACCGTTTGCTTGTCATTTTATGTAACAATTTGATTATCATTTGATGTAACTCACACCGATATGAAAAAGTGATGTAAAACATGGTCTGCAACGCCAACATGTAATGGCTTGTCAGAATCTGCACGGCTAACAGATACTGTGCAATCTTTGTTATGCACGGCCAACATGTGCCGTGCAGACCATATTATGTCCGGCACATAATAGCCGTGCAGACCATGTTATGCACGGCACATAATAGCCGTGCAGACCATGTTATGCACGGCTATTAACGGCCGAGCATACTGTGCAATACACGTTAATTATATTTTGTGCTGACATATGTCCTTTTCATTCCATTTTGCCTAATCTTTCTTTTACACAAATATAAACTATAAGAGTAATTAAAATATAAAAATTCAGCCATCATACTAGACATCTCAAAAAGAAAGAACTTGAATTCATCATTATATATGTAAAAGTGATCCTTTACATAATTGCCTTAAAAAAAAGTGGCTTATAATTCGCCAAGTTCCAAAATAAATTACAAAATCCCATGACACAATCATAAAATCCAAAAACAGCAAATCTCCTTAAGGACGCGTACGTCGTCGGTACGTCACCGGCAAGCCATCCAAGATCTCCAGAGTGGTCTGTATTGCCCGGTAGTAAAAATCAGCAGATTGACCAGGCTGTGCAATCGTAGCACGAAGATTATCACTCGCTCGGCGGATCTGTAAGAAATCATTATACATGTTAATAATTAAGAGAATTATAACTTTTAAATGGATGCATAATGTTACAATTGCAATTTCAAACGCTCACCACTCTTGGAGTCGGGTCATCTTGATCCTCATGAGGATGATAATGGGAGTGTCGTTCAGGGTTCTGTACCCGAGGACGTGAAATCCTAACAAACCACTCCATGTAGTCGGGTGAGCACTCCCATGCATATTGTACTCGATGGCCACGGTGTGCTAGTGATAATACATGATCCTCCCAAGACTCCCAATACTGATCAAGGAATCTATAGGAGACCTTGTATTGTCCGGCAGTAGATCCTCGAGACGCACGAAGGGGCGCAAGCGGTGCTGGTGGGATGGTTTGAACATACCCAAATTGACGAAGAACCCTCTGTGGGTGGTAGGGTTCAATGACATCCATTGCTCTCAAGCAACCACAGAAGAAAGAACTCTGTT
Organism: Litsea cubeba; assembly: GCA_012931725.1. Classification (NCBI taxonomy): domain Eukaryota; kingdom Viridiplantae; phylum Streptophyta; class Magnoliopsida; order Laurales; family Lauraceae; genus Litsea; species Litsea cubeba. The sequence continues at coordinate 66,237,188 of CM022945.1, read as the reverse complement.
GGAATGGATGCTGAGCTCTGGCACCGGTATACGGATCCCAAGCAACCTATGTCAAGAAGTAATTGAAACAAATCATTAATATTCTAACAAATAAATATAGATCATAAAAAAAAACTTAAAATAAATAGAAACAAATCTATTGGATGCTCACCTCACTAGGATGTAAGTCGTCCAGCCTCTCCCGCAACAACTTTACGTTCTCCCTTCCAATCCCGGAATCCTGGCCAGGATTCCAGCGAGCCGCATGAGGCATTGCAGCCGTAAACCCCAATGCTGCAGGAGGACGGACAAATGGGAAGTGCTCGTACACCCAAGACTGCAAGAGTTAGAGTTTTTAATTATATGATTAAAAATAATATATAAATAATAGTACAGAGATAGGCAAATGGAAACTTTAATCAAAGAGTTATGCACATTTACCGTGAGGAGTGTCAGGTACCCAGCAATCTGTCTGACATCTGTCCTCGTAGCGGTCCCCAATTGGCGATAAAGATATGCAAGTGCGGCAGCGCCCCATGCATAATGACGGACTTGTCCCAAGTCCATCAGTAAAGATAGGTACGCAATGGGGACTCTGGTGGACGACTTATCAGTGAAAATTGTGCAGCCTAACAGAAACAGAAGATAGCCTCTAACTGCACAATCTACCTGCTCAACAGACGACCGAGGACCCACCCTACTGCACACTCGCTTGATCCAGGCCAGCCTCACTACCCCACCACGAGCCACTTGAAGTTCAGCAGACGCGGTCGCTCTATCCACGCCTAGTCCAGCCTCAAGTAAATCTACCTGCTCGGTAAATCCCATACTGGTCGATGCGTGGACAGGCAATCCCGTTACTGGGATGCCGAGGAGAGTACCCACATCGTCTAAGGTGATCGTCATCTCACCGAATGGCATGTGGAAGGTGTTTGTCTCGGGCTGCCACCTCTCAACGAAACTGGATATCAAAGGGGCGGAAGTATATCGGTACGATAATGACTTAAGGCCAGCCAATCCAGACTCTTCTAAAATCGCACGAAACCGAGGAACTTCGATATCGGCCCCATCCCCGGGCCGAGGTATGTACCAATCCTTCAACCCTCGCCAATGATTGATACACTTAAGCGGCTCACGTTCCTGCACATTAAAAGTTTTAAACTTAATTAATATATGTTATTATAGACTTCAACACATATTATTTGAAAAACAAATAATTCACAAATTTAAAAAAAGCAAGATTACCTCCCCTTCCCATATGGGTATGGCCACGTGCGTCCTGACACTAGGGAGGACCACCGGGGATAGGATCCTCCCCTGCCGCCGCTGGGGGAGGACTGGATGGCTGTTCATCCTGGCCTGATGGATGATCATCCCTTGCTGCCGCTGCAGCAGAAGTGGACGGCTGTGCCTCCTCCTCTGAGGAATCATGCTCTGATGAATCCTCCTCAGATGAATCATCCTCTGACTCCTCTGACGAATCTGGGAGTGGATCCTGTCGCATTTTTCGTCTTCGTTCAGATGCCGTTGGTCGTTGACGACCGGCACTCGAACTACTAGTATGCAAACCTCGGAGACGTGGCGGTCTTGGCACACCGATCTTCGTCCTCACTCTAGATGGCTCGCTAGAAGAACTAACCCGTCCACCTATTGAAAGTGAGCTGCCACCGCGACGAGCAGGTCTTCTAGGCATTTTCTAATCTGTTCAAAATAAAAAACAAATATTATTATTAAACATTGTAAATTTGTTCTGCACGGCATGCTATTAATGTGCAATCTCATATATGCACGGCCAATGTTAGCCGTGCATATTTAATTTGCACGGCATATCGACACCGTGCAAATAATATATGCACGGCTAACATTGGCCGTGCATATATGACATGCACGGTTAACATTGGCCGTGCATATAGTAAATGCACGGTGTCGATATGCCGTGCAAAATTAACCTGCACACTTCTGGTTTGCCGAGCACCCCGCGAACCAGAAGAAGAAAACAAATGGGAAGGAAAAATTTGGAGTTCGAAACTCTACGGAATCCACATACAATCTAAATAGGTGAAAATACAATCTAAATGCATAAATTGCAACCTAAACGCATACATTATAACCTAAAAAGAAGGTGAAAATGATTGGAAAATTTAACGAAGAAGAAGAAGAAGAAGAAGATGACCTTACCTTGTTTGTACAAGAAGATGAAGAAGGTGATGAGAGCAAAAGAGAAGAAGATGTAGGAGAGACGTCGGAATTACTCAGCTTCTGCCGTGCCAATTTTGAAAAACGAGGACGAGGGAATGGAAATGAAGACGAGGGAATGGAGAAGGAGAGGGCTGGGCAGTTTCGGTATTTTGGTGGGTGTGCTAAGCAAATAGGTTTTAAACATAAAATGGCTGTGGTGAGCTCAGAATGTGGGTGTATTCATCAAAACTGGTGGTGCATATAGAATTTCCCATATCTTTGACCACATTATTAGTAATTTGATCTAAAACATCTTGGCCAACTGAAGAATCTCCATCAAGGTCTGAGAGAGCTACAAACCTGTTCGGACTAGGATTATCCGAAATAGGTTTTTATATCGTTTACCACATTATTAGTAATTTGATCTAAAACATCTTGGCCAACTGAAGAATCTCCATCAAGGTCTGAGAGAGCTACAAACCTGTTCGGACTAGGATTATCCGAAATAGGTTTTTATTCCAGTTGGTGAAAAGAACAATGTTGATTGGGGGTTTTGGCTATCAAAAGGGACATTGATTGTTTTGGCCCAAGGTCCATATATTATATCCACTTAGGAGAAAATATCAAGGTGAGCAAATTCATTGTCAATGGAAAATGGTCTGTTCCAACTGCACCCACAAACAGCGTAATGGGAATTTTCAACCTCATCTCTAATTGTCCGAAGCCTACTCCTCAGTTTACAAATGCGGTGGTTTGGAAAATCTCATGGCAGTTTCAATATGAACTCTTATTTTGAGTCCAGATTTCGAAGCCTTCAAAAAGTTGATTGGAACACTTCTGTATAGTTTAAAGGAAATACCGAAAAGTACTCTATATGCACTAGGATGGCAATTCAAAACTGCTTGAAGACTAAATCCTTTCAGGCCTCTACGAATTTCCACACAACCCCACCCGTGTCTTATGCAATAGCAACACTAAGGACTGCTTACACCTGTTAACAGTTGCCCATATAGCCTGCAGGTCTGGAACTCTATTGCATCCAAGTTTGCTGTTGCAACCCAGGCTAGCTGCTTTGTTGCTAAATGTATTGAAATGCTTTTGAGCAGTTGTGATCATGTCACCCTCTCTAAAAGCTTTGGTTTCCTGCTTTTGTATGGAGCATTTAAAAGAATGGAATCACCGTCTATTTTGGAACACCAGACAAAATGGCCAATCAATGCTCAAAGAAACCCTGTATCAAATTAGATCAACAGCCACCTTCCTCAATTTGGTGGTGTCTCCAACAGCTACTACGACTTGAGATCTGCCACCTTTCTCTAGCAATATCAAGATGCATCATTTTTCTAACCATATGTGCAACAGTTGTTGGAGCTTTTTCATATCATCTCAGAATGGCTTTGTAGTAGACTGCTCCGGAATCAACTAAACCAGCTGATCTGGTCTAAATCTATTGAGTTCGATGACATTTTCAAGGCAGCCATTCATCTCAGGAAAAGTATCCTTAACTATGTTCATTCAGATTTGAGAGGTCCTTTTCAGTTTATCCCAATACATGTTGACTTTCATAAATGATTATTCAGAGGCTAGATTTATACAATGAAGATGTAAGTATCAGACAATTGCTACATTCAACTGGCGGAAGGCCATGATTGAGAAACAGATCAGCAAGAAAGTGAAAAGCTTGAGGACAAATTTTCATACATGATCATTCAAGAAAAGTCTAGATTTATACAATGAAGATGAAGTACCAGACCATTGTTACATACACCCAGTGGAAGGTCAGGACTGAGAAACAAATAGGCAAGAAAGTGAAAAGGTTGAGGACAAATAATGATAACGAATTCAGATCGACCAAGTTTCAAAACTACTACAAGAACGACGACATAGTTGGGGACTACACCAATACATGAACTCCACAACAAAATGTAGCCGTAGAAAAGAACTGGATGCTTCTTGCAAGAGCACGTTGTTGACTGCAAGATCGGCCAACGACTTTTGGGTAGAGGCAACTGTGTTGTAAATGCCTTTTAATTCAATGCTTCATCCCATAGAAAACTTGTAAATACCAATAGCACCACGCCAGTAACATTTGGCTTGTTTCTTTACCTGAATTCCAAGAATTCCAATCAAAAGAATTTTCTCCAAAAGCTGTCCCCTAAGTGGAATTCCTGAATCATCCTCTCCATTTGAGCATCCAGAAATGCCAAGGAGGTTGGAATTCTCAGAATTCCAAAGGCTACTGTTGACTTTTCAGGTGACACAACATCCAGAAATCCGAGGGGACAGCCATCATCACATCACTATCTTTGAATTCCCAAGATCATAAATCTCAGTTAGAAACTATGGTAAAGAAACAGTCCCTAAGTTACCACTTAGTTTATTGGCATGACCATATTAAGGAATAATTTTTCCTACAAGTGGAATGCACATGCGGGCTTAATGGGGCTCACTCGGGCTCACCTTTGGTCACTGTTCAATTGAATCTCAAAAAAAAATTATAGTTAAAAGATAATTAAATCTTAAGGTTGTTACATCAAAGACTAGGATAATCTGATGGGGCTGATTTTTTGCATGATCCTTTCCGGTTAAGAGACCTTTCCATCCATCCTAACCCCAATAATAGGAAACCTTCCAAGTCAGCCCCACTAGCTGGACTCTACAAGCACATATGCAATCTGCTCATAGGGGAAAATCCTCCCCATATTAACAGAGGTTTTAAAAGTTAAATTTCATGAAACTTGATTCCAATATATCCTCCAAGTTTCTTCTTATTAAGAGAGCTCAAACCTTTTTCTTCTAAGATGTTAAAAAAATATCATTAAGGGCCTATTTGTTTGCATTAGAATACATAGGAACTCATGGTCAAATATGAGTGAGCTCCATTGAAGCATTACTAAAGAGGTGAGGGGCTAAGGATGTGAGATGGAGATGTAAATGGAACCTTCACTTTCCTATGTATTGAATTACTGGTGGGGTATTCATTTCTCATCTTCCCTTTATTTCTTTAATTCTTTTCCATTAAAGGGAGGTTATTTGATGGTCATTTTTGTATATTCACCTTGAAACTTCATTTTTAACCACTTATAGCATGAATTCTATGTATTGGATGTCTATCTATACTATATTAAAGCCATGGATTTTGAAGATAATTTTGACCATAACTTTTGATTTTGACTGGGAGTTATCTCCATTCTCTACAACTTACCCACCCTCTCCCCCCACTTCCAACATGTAACCACTCATCTCCGTCACTTCCAACATGTAATCACTCAAGTCTTCTTTACACTTTTCACAATTCTGCAACAACTTCGTTTCTATAGCAAATCTCATATACCCTTTCTTTCTACTCCATTTCCCTGAACCCATTTTTACTCCATGGACTTTTGGATTGAGAAAAGAGGCACTGTCATAACCTTTTCGTCTTTTATTCTCTTTTCAAAATTTTATGCGCCATCTACACCAAATCATTTCAGTCAATATTTGAGGATGATTTTGCATGATATGAATTTCTTTTTAATGAATCATTAAACACAATTTTGCAGTTATTGGTGAACATGCCCATGCCAAGCATGGGTTGTTGTGCTAATGTATTTATTATAAGCAAACAATAAGACTAATAGAGAGAGAAATACAGGGGTTCCAAGAAATCAGCACCCCAAAATGCAAATGAAGACCCTATGTAGCCATACAAAAGAGACCCACAAAGGGAAAAACAACATCAATCAGAGGGAACAAAGAAAGACAACCCAACAAGGCTTTGTGGCTTACTACCCTTTTTGGGGTGGAGACGTTTTAAACTGTGGAACAGATTGCCCAATGAATTGAACAAGAAACTGCAAGATGGCACCTTCATTCCCATCTCTTTTCCTGTTTGATAGATAACATGACTTGAACTCACAACCCCAAGGTTGCAATAGTAAGCACCTTCCACTGTGATGGCCTTTTATCTATATTCCCATACTTCTTCTTCTAGACAGCTTGGAAGGAGCTGTACCCTGACCCAGTGTCTTCCATGCTATGATGCACAGATATAGCATGGACACAACAAGGACACGTCATGGACACGGCAAGGACACGGATTTTACACATAAAAAGTGAAGTATCGGATACGATACGACACGATACGTTTCCCATTTTGAAGTATCCGTGCATCATAGCTTCCATGAGCTTGGGGCCGGTACCAAGAAGACCTAAATGATCACTAATAAGTTGTCTTACTCCAAAAATGGGATCTTGGGCTCAAATCCAACTCCTTGGTTTGTTGCTTCTCTTGGTTCTCTTCTGAGGTCTGTAGCTGAAGCTTGAATCTCCTTAAGAATGTGCGCACTTTAGTGAGTTGCAGTCCCTACCCCAAATCTTGCTCATATGCTCGTAAGGAAAGAAGATGAGTTCTTGTGTTCCATTCATAAGCTGTGTAAGGCCTCTCAAAAGCACTCCATTGAAGGCCAAATGTCATAGATTCTTGTAAATCAGGATAGCTGAGCCACCTGATGCACATTTTGAATATTTTTATGCCTACAGGACTCCAAATAAGATCTGAGTTGTCAAGATGTTTCGGCCTGCTAACTGGTAGCTACAATTAGCTTGGCACATGAAAGAAGATAAGACTCCATAAACTACAGAGTAATATACAAGAACAACTTAGTCAACTCAAATCTGTCTTCCTCGTCACCAAGTAAGTCGGGATGACCTGTTGTTAGGAAGCTTCTGTTTATGGGCCTAATGATGGCCAAAGGAGGAAAAAGCTGTGGAATTGAACGATGTAAGACAAAGATGGAATGGAGCGTGGTGCATAGGAGGTGATTGGAATATAATAAGGTTTCCTGGTGAAAGGTTTGGAGGGTGAAGGTTGAATGAAGATACAAGGGCTTTCTCAGATTAGATAAATTTCCTTCTCTCGTGGATCTGCATCTTGCTGGTGCATTGTACACCTGGTTGAATCATCAATACCCTTCTCTAATGTCAAAGCTAGACAGGTTTCCAGTCACCAATGATTGGATAGATCTGTATCCAGAGGTAAATCAGTTTGCCATTCCTAAACCATCTTCTAACCACTGCCCTTTCTTCTTGACTTGAATGTGAGAGATGGGGACCAGCCCCGTTTCGTTTTGAGCTTATGTGGTTGGAGGAGAAGCATCTGCAATCTCAAATTGAGGAATGGTGGAAAGAGACGAAAGTGAAGGGTTGGGCTGGATTTAGATTGGCTGTAAAACTGAAGACGCTTAAAGCTTAAATTAAAAGAGTGGGCCAAGACAAACTTTGGAGACATTGAAGTTCAAAAGGCTGCCATTCTACAGGAAATTCAGTTCCTTGACAATAAGGAGGAGCTGGGGCAGTTATCGGTAGATGATTGGAATAGATGATTATATCTGAAGGATGGTTTCCATAGGAAGTTGAGAAAGGAAATTAAATGGAAACAAACATCAAGATGCAGATGGCTAAAAGGAGATGAAAATAACATATTCTTTCATGGGGTGGCATCTTCTAGGAGAGTTAATAGAATATCTTCTCTTTTGGCAAGGATGTTAGAATGGAAAGCAAGGATGAGATAGTTCAGCACACTCAGAATCATTTTTTCTCTCTTTACTACTGGGAGTAATGGAATAAGCGGTCATTAGACAATTTGGATTTCACCAGATTAGAGACTAAGAAAGCTCAATGGCTAGAAAGGAGGTTTAAGGAGGAGGAGATTCAGGTCGCAGTCTTTGCCCTTGCAGGAGATAAAGCCCCAGATCCGGATGGCTTTCCAGTGTTTTTGGGCAGAAGTGAAGGACATAATGGATTTTATGGAGGAGTTTTATTCAAGAGGTAAGCTTCTTAAAAGTCTGGGGGCATCTTTCATTTCGCTTATTCCTAAAAGAAAGGGAGAGCTTGGCATCAAAGATTACAGCCTATAAGTCTCATAGGGAGCATTTACAAGATTTTGGCAAAGGCTCTAGCCGGAAGAATTCAGAGGGTGCTGTCGAGTATCATCTCCCATAAGCAAGGAGCGTTTGCAAAGGGGAGGCAAATTTTGGATGGGTTCTTATTGCCGATGAATGTTCGCATTCAATAAATAGAGAAAGGCTCCCAGGGCTGATCTGTAAGTTGGATCTGGAAAAGGCTTATGATACAGTGGATTATGGACTATCTTTTGCTTAGAATGGAGTTTGGAGCAAAATGGAGTGCCTGGACTAAGAAATGTGTTTTGTCAACCTGCTTTTCCATCATAATTAATGGTCGCCTAAAGCGTTCTTTCTAGGTCAAAGGGGGGGTATTAGACAAGGGGACCACTTTCCCCTTTCCTATTCGCCATTGTGGCTGAGGCGATGAGCAGGATGGTTAAGGCAGTGGTTTCTGCAGACTTGATAAGAGGCTTTAAGGTGTGTGAAAGTGCTCCTCCTATTTCTCTTCTGCAGTTTGCTGATGATAAGTTTATCTCTTGTGAAGATAATGAAGATCAGATTAAGAATGTGAAAGCTACCCTATTATGCTTCGAAGCAGTGTGCGGCTTAAAGATTGATTTCTTCAATAGCGAATAGATTGGGATAAGAGTAAAAGAGGCTTTACTGTTTCACTGCACTAAAATTTTGGGATGTAAGATAGGTCATGTTCCCTCATCTTATTTTGGTCTCCCCCTCTGTCCAGGCTCGGCAAACAAGTCTTTGTGGAATCCAGTTGTGAAGAGGGTTGAAAGCAAGCTAGCTTTGTGGAAAGCAAATCACCTTTCTATTGGAGGGAGGGAACTTATAAAATCAGTTTTATCTAACCTTCCTATGTACTTCATGTCCATCTTTAAATGTCTAGTTTCCGTCGTCAATCGTATGGAGTAACCCCAAAGGGGTTTTTGATGCAGATAGGCCTCAGGCCACATGTGTAGGGCCCAAGTAGATTTAGGATTTTTATTCACTAATTATATGTCATCAGTGTCTAATTTTATTTAAAGAATTCTAGTTAGGATTAGGTTTCCAATATTATTTAGTTTCCTAGTTTAATTAGGTTTCTTAGGGCCTAAGTTTTCTTTTTACTATTTATATGGCATTGTAGAAATTATTTTTAGAGTTTGATTAATTGATATTGGGTTTTCCCATTGACGTGGGTCCTCGATATAGTCTTTGCGTGACTTGTTGAAGTGTCTGCGGACACGTGCTTCGACACCCTATTGTGCTTCAGCACTCCACGCAAGCCCTAACCCTAGGGCCTGCATCAGTTTTCTTTGGCATGGGAGAAGTAGTGAAAAGAAATTTCACTTGGTGGGTTGGGCATCGGTTTGGAAACCAAAATTAGAAGGTGGTTTGCGAACAAAATCCCTAAGAGAGATGAATCCAGTGGCGGAGCTAGATTTTCTCTTAGAGGGGGCAAAAGAACATTCTTACTGATGAATTTGAGAAATAATTTAAAAATTATTTTTTTGCTAACAAAAATTATGATGTAAAAAACTTAATATAAATTAATTAGTTAACATAATATCAAAATTTTAAAAATCATGTGTTTAATCCAATTTTGACTCATTAACTAGTTATTAAATTATCCCTAAAAATGATGAAAATTGTCAAAAATTTAAATCATGTATTTAAACCAATTTAACTCATAAATTAGTTATTAAATTATGCCCAAAATGATGAAAAAATGATAAACTTGTATTGCTCTCCACATCCAACAATATTCAATGATGGGCCCTGAAGACTAGAGAACAATTGCAAATTCTATGATTTTAACAAATTTACTTATGAGCACATTATTGTAATATAAAGTATCGACTAGGCTCGGGGCAGAACTTTATGTTGTGGCTTGATAATTGGGTGGGTGACTGACTGCTGTGATGCAAACCCTAGGGTTAGGGCTTCCGTAGAAGTGCCAAATCACAATAGTAGTGCCAAAGCACGTGTCCGCAAGCACTTCAACACGTCTCCTCAAAAACCATAAACGAGGACGCACATCAATGGGGAAACCCAATTCTATTAATCGACTCTCTGCATATTCCATGTCTACAATGCCATATAAATAAGAAAAAAAATCTTAGGGGATAAAAAACCTAAACAAACTAGGAAACTAAGCAAACTAAAATCCTATCCTAATTATAACTCATTAAAATAACAATTAATAAAATAAAAATAGGAAAACCCCTTAACTATCTTGGGCCCTACACATGTGACTTTGAGGTCTATCCCGCATCATGCCAACAGCCCAATTTCCAGGTTTGGTGAATTATGTTATGTACAAGAAAGCAATAGTTTCTAGCTACCTGGAAAGACCTGGGTTATGAGATCATTTAATTTGGAACCCCATCTTTAGAAGAAATCTAAAGGAGAATTAAGAGAATCAAGTGCTCTCTCTCCTTAATCTTCATATTTCGGTTTCTATCCCGGGGGGCAAGACGAGAGAATTTGGACTCCCCCTAAAGATAGAAGATTCTCAATCTTCGGCTTTGCCAAAGAGCTATGATGCCTAGATAGGGACACGGGGAACGAGGGTTTGATATGCCAACTTCAAAAGTTTAGGATACAAATACGAGTACGGCATTTCGAGAAATATATACATGTAGATATTTGATTAGGGATTTATTTTGAGCAGACTATTTATTTTATTAGGGCTTAAATATGGTGAGGTCCAATGAGTGGATAAAATTTTCAATGAGGTTTAAAGAAAGTAGGAGGGGCAAACTGCAAAAAGATAAATAATAGAAGAATCTAGACAACCATCTTTTTCCATAAAAGTGTCCCTAAGTCCTTTTGGGAAATGAGCCCCAAGTCCTTTCTATTAGATGGTTTGGATCCACTGTGGGGACCACAAATCTAAAGAGCCATATTAAGAAGAGGAAATCCCCAGTTCTCTTGTAACATCATTCTTGAGCCTCGAGATAGAAACATCGAGAAAGAAGAGAGAAGGGAAAAGAGGAAAAGGGAGAGAGGAAAGACGAAGAAGAATAAGAGGAGGAGGAGCGTGCTAGCCGTCTGCCTTCGTTGCATCATAGTCGGTCGTCAGTGAAAAGCACACTCATCTTCTTTTTCACAGAAAAAGAGAAAGAAAAGGAGGGAAAACATTTATGCTGTCTTTTTCTCCCCTCTAAAGAAGGTTTTGGGGTTAGGGCATTTTCAGTCAACCCCTGCCGTATCCTGAAATTTTGCATCGTATCTCAACCCTATCTTGCCGTATCCCATATCCTTATTGTACAGTGTCGGTACGGGTACCGTAGCTCAAATGTCATATCCGGGTATCACAGTCAGGGAGGGTAGGAACAAGAAGTGTCATGGGAAGGATGTGGAAATTAAAAGCTCTACCTAGAATTTTGGTGTTTGGGTGGTTAGCCCTCCGAAACAAAATCCTAACTATGGGTAATTAAAGAAGAAGAGTTATGGTTGTGGTGAATGCTTTCCTTTGTGTTTAAAGGATGAGGAACCCGTGGATCATCTTTTCTTAAGTGTAGCTTCGCCCATAGGACATGGAATGTGGTGTTGGGCTGGTTTGGGTGCAATTGGGTCCTTAATTCTCTTTGGGACCTATTTGAAGCTTGGATTAATCCGTCTTTGGCGCCTAGAGGAAGAGAAATGTGGAAGTTGTCCTTCCTTGCTATTATTTGCATAATTTTGGAAGGAGAAAAACGTCAGGTGTTTTGAAGGGATTGCTTCAAATGTGAATTCAGTTACTGATAAGATAAAGCATTATGTTGCTTTCTGGGTGTCTATTAATCCAGTTTTTCAAGGGATTTTGTTGGACCAAATGCTGCTGAACTGGAAGGACATTGCCCCATCTTATTAGGCCCTTTGCCTTTCCTTTCTTTCTATTCTGTCCTACTTTTGTTGGTCTCCTTTTGTATGGGTGTTGGGTATTGGGTGTTGACTGTAAGCTTGTCGGTATATCTCTCTTGTACTGCTTGATTTTTCTTAATGAGTTACCTTTCAAAAACAAAAAAAAAAAAGAAGCTACCATGGGCTGAGACAAAGGAACCTAGAGACAAGGGCCTTTGCTATGACTATGATGGAAAATTTGTTTTGGGCAACTAAGAACAGTTGCTTCTTTAGATGGGGAGGCTGATGGCGAATCAAAAAGGGGAAAGAAGCATGCAAAAAGTGAGGAGGTCATACCAGAGATTTAAATCAATGCATTATCTGGACTGTACCCACCACAAACCATGAGAGTCGCAGCATTTTTTAATCACCAAAAGGTGTCAAATTTGATAGATACAGGGCCTAGCACAACTTCATCAATGAACAATTAGAATGTCGCCCACATTGCTCAATTTAGAAAATTGTATCATTTGCGGTAACAGTCCTAGATTGAATTTGAATTAGTATCTGATTTATTTTCAATCTTGATTGCTATGACCGAGAGATTCTGTGTATAAATTCTTTGAGATCAATGAAATTATAGCACATCATCCTCAAATATTTTAATTCAGTGTTTGCAGTAGTAGAAAGGTTTCCTCTCAAAATAAGACCAACAGTAGATACTACTCGAGTAGAAATCTACCATCAGCCGCATGAAATTTAATGGCAGAAAGGTGGTAGGTATCCCAAGCTCCTAACCATTCACCATACTTTGAAGGAAACCTCAAACAAGACCACTCCTATTAAGCCCTTTTTTATCAAGGTTATACCGGGGAAGAGCTTGACTTCCCAACATAGGTTGTTGATCATAGATGTGCAACTACAAAGGTGGACTAGAAAAAAGAAGTTGTATAGATGCTCAAGGACTAAATGGTAGAACCTGAAAGGTGATAAGCAACTAGCTTTAAGGGAAAGAGTACTAGAGGAAGACGTTTGGACGATAGATGAGAGTGCAAATAATATGTGAAATAAGGTAGCAGAGTGTATTAGGAGGGTAGGGAAAGAAGTCTTAGGAGAATCCAAAGGGGATGCTCCGGTACAGAAAGAGGCATGGTGGTGGAGCGAAGCTGTCCAAGACAAGATAAGAGTTAAAAAAGAGTGTTTTAAAACTTGGCAAAAGGATCGAAATGAAGCGAACTTGGAGAGGTATAAAGAAGCAAAAAGAGAAACCAAAAAGGCAATTAGTGAGGCCAAGGCAAAGGCATTTGAGGAGCTATATAGGCGACTTGACACTAAGGGGGTGTTTGGCACTTTACTTTGTTGAAGTGAAGTGAGGTGAATCCAGACAATAAAGTACAATGGGTCATATCAAACCCCCTTTTTCCACAAAAAAAAGTCAATAAAACAACCCCTTTTTCCACTAAAAGACAAAAAAATTTCACTTTTCTATACAAAAAGTCTAAAAGATTCCATACCAAACAACTAAAAACAAAACATCATCATAACACCTTATATTTTATTCTCTTTTGATTTGATGCTTCACCTCACCATACTTCAATTCACCACACATCCAAACAGGCCCTAAGGAAGGCGAAAGAGAGATATTCAAGCTTGCTAAAACCAGAGATCAGTGGACCAAGGACTTAAACCAAGTTAAATGCATTAAGGATGAGGATGAAAATGTATTAGTAAAGGAAGAGGAGATAAAGGAGCGTTGGAAGAGCTACTTTTACAAGTTATTTAACGAAAGCAGTAGTAGTGACATACAATTGGGGCAGCTTACCATTTCTAGAGAAGAAGCGAATCATATGTTCTATAGGAGAATTAGTAGGGAAGAAGTTAAAGAAGTATTGAAAAGAATGAAGAATGGGAAAGTGGTTGGGCCAGATGGTATCCCTATTGAGGTCTGGAGGTACTTAGAGGAGGATGGCATTAGTTGGTTGACAAAGCTTTTTAATGTAGTGCTAAAGAGCAAGAAGATGCCTAATGCATGGAGGAAAAGTATTCTTATACCCATATACAAGAACAAAGGAGATATTCAAAACTGTGCGAATTACCACGGGATTAAATTGATGAGCCATATGATGAAATTATGGGAGAGAGTTATTGAGAGAAGACTAAGAAGAACAACAAACGTTTCAGAGAATCAATTTGGTTTTATGCCTGGGAGATCAACCATGGAGGCTATCTTTCTCCTGAGGAGGTTAATGGAACAGTATAGAGAAGGTCAGAGATATTTACATATGGTGTTCATTGACTTGGAGAAGGCTTATGACCGGGTTCCTAGGGAGATTCTTTGGAGATTTCTGGAAAAGAAAAGAGTGTGTGTCGCATATATTGAGGCAATAAAGGATATGTATGATAGAGTCGTGACATCTATAAGGACGACTGGAGGCGAAACTAAGGAGTTTCCTATCACGATTGGTCTACACCAAGGCTCAGCGTTAAGCCCGTACTTGTTTGCCCTAGTTATGGATGAGATTACAAGACATATTCAGGATGAGGTGCCATGGTGTATGCTATTTGCAGATGACATTGTTTTAGTGGATGAGACGAGAGGAGTGAATGCTAAACTAGAATTGTGGTGGAAAACATTAGAGACAAAAGGGTTTAGGCTAAGTCGATGCAAAACGAAATATGTGGAATGCAAGTTTAGTCAAAGTGGAAAACCTGGTAACATTGAAGTAAGTTTGGTCACACAAAAGATTGTAGAGAAATAAAACTTTAAGTACCTTGGATCTATGGTGCAACAGGATGGAGGGATTGATACTGATGTAAGTCACAGGATTCAGGCCGGGTGTACCAAATGGAGGAGTGCTTCGGGGGTCTTGTGTGATCGGAAAATCCCCCTCAAGGTTAAAGGAAAGTATTATAAGGTGGCGGTACGACCAGCGTTGTTATATGACTCAGAGTGTTGGGCAGTAAAGCATAATCATGTCAATAAGATGGAAGTTGCGGAGATGAGAATGCTAAGATGGATGTGCGGGATCACAAGGAGAGATAGGATTAGGAATGAGGAGATTAGGGGCAAAGTAGGAATAGCACCGATTGGAGATAAAATGAAAGAAAATCGACTGAGATGGTTCGGCCATGTTAGAAGGCGTCCAACGGAGGCACCTGTTAAAAGGTGTGAAAGCATGGAGATTGTCAGGAGTAGGAGAGGGAGACCCAATAGAAGTTTGAAAGAAACTATTAAACATGACCTTGCCTACATGGATCTAACGGAGGACATGGCCCTAAACAGATTTGATTGGCGTTGTCAAATCCATATAGCCGACCCCACCTAGTGGGAAAAGGCTTGGTTTGGTTATATATATAGGGTTAAAACTTAACATCTCTCTCAGGATGCGTTTGGTTGGACTTCTTGGAATGGCTTTTTGGGCTTTTGACCCTCTCCCTAGTTCCCCTATCTCTATCGTTCACACTTTTTCTTTATTTTCCTCTCACTATCTCTATCTTTATCTCATTCCCTCTCTCTCCCTCCCTCTCAAAAATAGTTCCATGGAGAAATCAAATTGTAGGAGTGAGGCTTCATAGGTCCTTGGAGCTGCCTCAGGTGAGGAATGAGAGCCCAACTATATCCTTGTCTGTTTGCATAAACCCCAGCCCCTCATCATCATTTCAACACACCCCCTCCCCCCTCTCTCTTCTCTTCTCTCTCCTCCTCCTCCTCTCTTATCCCCCTCCCCCCTTTGTATTCCTTCCACCTGGTAGTCATTGATTTAGTCACACTTGTCCATGCACCTTATCACTCCTCATATTTCCCTATACGTTACTCTTCACCACTGATTGATGAATAGTTCAGTGTTGGTGATGGTTTTTAATTATTTTTCCTCTCTTGTTCTTCCAGAGCGGCGAGGGCAAGATGATGAGACTAAGACGGCTGTTTTTCTTGCTGATGTAAAAACATTTTCATTTCTTTTTCCAATAAAATTTTACAATTGCCAATTTAAAAAATACAAAGATTCACACCATAGTTTCCATTACGAAACAATTATATTGTAGATTGTAAATAATAGAGTTTCAACAACCAACCATTATGGCCACTGAGACTCTTTAATTAATCCCATGAAATACTAACACCTTAACTCTTTTCTAAAACATATTTACACAACAAACTAAATTGGTGGTATAAATTGATATTTTGAACCAACCAACTCTTAGTCCTAAACGCTTTCATGATTAAATTGCATATTTTGTAATAAAATTTACATGCTTTTCCTAAGATCTTATTCATGTAATTTTTTCTTAAGTTCAACATATTATTTTATTATTTATGCTGAAGCTATTTCCTATGTCATAACCAAACAAGTTCTAGTGTTTTTCCTGTTAAAAAGTAAGTATAAAAGCTGAGCCAACTAAACAACCTTTTATACTAAGAATCTGCTTTGAAGTAGTATTTAAGAAGGTACTTTTAAGAAAGCACCTTTGACTATTAAGAAGGCCAACCAAATGCACCCTCAAATGCTGCCAAGGATACATTGAAAAGTTGTGATGGTTTCCAAATTGACACCCCCAATCCTAAACTCAAAAGTCCTGATATCAATCACTTTCAAGCTACCAAAGGCTTCACTATTTAACAAGTCTAGCTGCATCCATAAATCTCAATGCATGAAGCTTAACATAGAAAGTGCAAAGACTTTAAGCCAAAAGCTGCAGGTGGCCTTCAGAAGAGAGGCTATCCCTGGAGCAGTACCATAGTTGCACAACCCAACAACTTTGAAGAATTGTAAGCAGTACAACAAGAAGTCACCTAATGCTCTCCTCCAATTCAAATTTTCCAGGGTTGCAGATTGAGATTAATTCACTTTTGTAGCTAATGGTATTGGAAATATAAGATGATAACTAACAGCCCATTTACCTATTTGGCATAGAATTTCAAAAAATTCAAAGGGTATTTTATGCAAGGAGTCTTAAAGAGGTAAGGACTGAAGAGTCTAAGGTGGAGATTCATATGGGACCATCACTTTCTTAAGATTTAATTGAGTAGGGTGATTGACGAGTAATCATTTCCTATCAATGGGCATCTCATTTGATAGGCCCTTGTCCATCTCCAAGTTCAACCCTGCACTTTCAGCCCCTTCAATAAAAAGGAGTAGCTTAAAATTCATAGGAATCTGATACTTATTTAACAAACAAGCCTTAAATGGGAAGATTTTACTAACACATCACCCTGTTAAATTAGATCCCAAGAACGTGGCATTCCCATCTACATCTCCACCTCAGGTCCATCACTCCTCACCTCTGTAATATTCCTCCAATAAGTCCCATAAAAATTCCATAGATTTCAAGACAAAGTTCACAAATATACCCTTGGGGGCCATTTTTCTTATGGGTATTAATTAAGTTCCCAGAATTTCTACGCAGTGAAGGATTTCTATCAGAGGACCTAAAAGTGAAGGATTAAAGGTAAAAGAGTTACTAGAGTTACAGAAGGTCATGAAATAATCTCTCCTTGATATGAATTGATTACCCACCTATCATCCTAATATACTAAATCCTATGGAAGTGATGGTTCCATTTAAATCTCCACCTAGTCACTTCTTCTAAGACTACTTCATAAAATAAACTCCCTTTATTGTGAATTCCTATAGAACCAATACAAAGTAAGCAAAGCTCTGTAGAAGTTTCCTAATACAGAGAGATTGGGGGAAATGATCTGGCTAGAATACAAAATTTCATGAAAATGCCTTCTTACAAATATGCAGTTCGTAGAATTTCTTTCACTACCCATTTGTCCTTAATTTCATTTTTCTTATCAATACACAATTTCGTAACTTGTCTCTAATAAGGAATAAGAGAAGAATAACGCACAAATACAACCCCAGGTCAATGGAGTAAAGCTTTCAATGTAAATGATGACTAACAACAATTTGAAGCTGCATATTGAGAAGTTAAAAGCATCACCAGTAATAGAAAAAGAAGAAGAATATGGAGCTTACACTTTATTTCTCTCTATTCTCTCCAGTCACATAACATCCCATCGATCAATTTCGCAACCTCTTGAGACTCGCTTTCTCCCTCTCTAATGCAATCCAAAGCAGCATCAATCCCCATTGCTTCTCTCACCCTCGCCTCTCTCAACAAGCTCTTGAAAATGCACTCGCGCAAGTCCTGCCCGGGCACCATCTCCTCACCCACCATCTTCCTTAGCGCCTTCAACGCCTCCAACGTGCACCCATTCCTGCAGAACCCCAACACAAAACCCCTATAGGTCGATTGGTCAATGACGCAGGGAGAATTGGGTCTCAACATCCAATTGAAGACCTTCATCGCCTCTTTGGGCCTTTGCTTACCAAAGTAGGAGAATGCAAGCATTCGGGTAATGGAGAGGAGGTGGGGGCGGGCGTGGGAATTGCGAGTGAGACGGGTGAGGAGGGACATGGGTTGGGTGAGATCGGGCTCGTCGGTGAGGCGGTCGATGAGGGCGGTGAGATTGGGAGGATGAGGGTGGACGAGGAGGCAGGCGTCGAGGAGGCGGATGGCGTGGGGGAGGTTGTTGGATTGGCAGAGGCGTGGGATGAGAAGGTTTACTTGGGCCAGTTCTTCTGCTGTTAGTGTTAGAGATGATGATGATGAATGATGAATTGTTGAAAGATTCCAAGGGTTTTTGAGAGGGAGTAGGAGAAAAGAGGAGAGAGGGCGTAAGATAGGGATTGGTGATGTCGCTGCTTTCATTGAGAGAGAGAGAGAGGGAGAGGGAGAGGGAGAGGGAGAGGGAGCGGAAGACAGATGACTGAGAGAGAGAGAGAGAGAGAGAGAGAGAGAGCGGAAGACAGATGACTGATGACGCTCTTCAGACAACAACAGAGAAGAGGAGGTTTTGAGTTGAGTCCTTCAAACAGCAGCAGAAGACAAAATTTCAGGGTTCATGACTTGAGGCTATTTGTGCCCTTCAAAGTTCAACCTGCAAAACAGTAGAAGTAGGCCAATAATTATAATAATAATTATTATTATTATTAGGGGTTTTTATCGAAAAATACACTTTATGTGGTTAGTACATCGAATATGAACATTAGGCAAACATGCACCTAACAGAAAATCCGTATAGGATTTCTAACTTCTTTTACCATTTTTTTTTTGTGGTCGAATTCGACCTTCAATGTCAACGCTGAAGGTCGAATTCGACGCTGAGATAGAAAGTGGCCTTAATTCATTTTAGTTCTCTGCGTCGAATTCGACCTGCGCTGGTGGCTGTAAGGAACTGTAGCTATGAGTTTCAGATGGGTTTCAGTCCATATACAGTATACATCCTTGATCAACCTGACCCATATTTCAACCCCACTTGTGAGCCTAAAGCCAACATTTATAATATTGATTTGTTGCCCATTCATATGTTAGGCATGCATGGTACTGTTAAGCTAAAAAAATACAGTATTTAGACCCATCCTTTAAACCAAGTCACAAACGTTGATTGGGCAAATGCAAACTGAAAGCTAGGGTGTGTGTGCTTGCGAGTCTGGGCAAAACCTATTGTTGATATGAAACAAAGCGGTGACAAAATCAAGGTTGCGCTGTAGTGTATTCTATATACTCAAAGCCTTCAGCATCTTTTACCAGAGAAGTTGCGGTCCTTCCGACCTCAGAAGAGAAGAGGAAGAAGGAAAAAAAAAAAAAAAGATGAGCTCCATCAATTACCATACAAACAAAAATATTTGCCGATACAAAATCTCATATTCAACATGAAAGAAATAATTCATGTCTTGAATTTCTAAGTGATTTTCTTCACACTATCCCTGCAATCTTCAACCAGTCTCTTTGCCCCATCCTTAACATTGGAGCTAAAGCCAGCAACATTTTGTTGAAATTCTACTATGGAGCTGCTCACCTTCAAAGCAACAGTTCTCCGAAACTCTTCTGCATCCCTGGCAACCTCAGCAGCCTTCTGCTTCAGAACTAAAATTACATCTTTAATTCTTTGAATTATTTTCTCAATCACGGTGGAGGACTTCCCCTTTATTTCACCGGCCATCACCTTCAGTTTTTTCACTAAGTTCTCGACCCTGTTGATTGTTGTTTCATCCATCAAAGACTCTTTCCAAGCATTGAGCCATGTAACTCCAGCAGTGGCATCATCACGGAGATCATCATCGATGACAACTTTGATGCCATGCATCTCCCATCGATTTCTGGCTTCCTCTAGAGCTTTTGCGTGCTCTTGCACTCTCCTTGCCTCATCCTCAGCCCAAGCCGTGAACACATTGAAAAGGAAATACAAAAGCGCTATCATCATACAAAAGAAAGTGACAAAGCATCAAGCATCCCGCTATTAAAATCGATATATGCACCACAGTCCACACTCCACAGATGGAAGATACAATAATGAACGATAGATAAATACACACTGTTTATTTATGTGCATGCACTTCTCTGCAAAGAGTTTTGTCAACATTGGCCACTGAATTACAAGTGTGTCTTTTTAGATGCTCAAAAAATTTACTCAACTCAAAAATGCCCCACTCAATAGAGTAAAAAAAGGGGGTGTCAAACTAAACAAAGTCTCTGTCCAGTTGTAAAAGTGAGAACCCAATAAAACTTTTAGTTCTAACCAATAACCAAAATACCAAAGGTATCACAACCTCTTGCAAGAACAAAATCTGATAAGTTATCTCACCTTAGGGGTCTGGTGAGCTACATAGTTTGTGTGATATACTATATTGTGAGCAACAGCCCATGCACATTCACCACCCAATTTGACACTCATCATGGACAGTACTCAGTGTTGGATTTTACATTCAATTTTTTTTAATCAATTCAATGCCCTTCATCATGGGCCTTAATATCTAACACCTTACAATGGCCACAATTGGTTTGATTTTTTGCCCAACCCTTATGATCAATAAATTTTCCTGATTCCCTGCCATGACTGATCGTCCAATTGGGCCTCACAGGCTTCATCTAGTAGTCCCACATATTAAGTTGCCAGGGAGATCAGTAGTGTGTGTTTTAAAGTAATTCCATCTTTAAAGCAACAACTGCCTTACCGAGCCATGGACAGAGCCTTCTTTTCAACTTCTAGATCATATTGCAATTTAGCAATAGCCTGGTTTTCACTTTCAGACTCTTGGCGAAGCTTGTTGATGCGGTCCCTCTCAAATGCAATCTCCATCTTGTCACTTTTTAGGCTATGCAATTGCTCCTCCACTTCACGCCTTATTCTTGTAAGAATTTCCATTTCTGCTCAACCGCAGCCCTCCCCTGCATAAGAGCATTATTCTCTTCATTTCTCTCGGATCTTAACCTTTCGAGTTCCAACTTTGCTTCTGTAGCTAATTTTTTCAGAGAATCTATCTTTTCCTTCTTTGCAGCAAGCTCTTTCTCAAAACTAGCGTTGAGGTCCTTCTCAACTTGAGCTACAAGATCTGTATGAGCCGCAACAACAGTTTCAGCCATTCATGTACATTTTTGGTTGAATGCGACCTTCGGGTGTTTCTTACAAGGTCGAATTTGACGGAGAGAACTAAAATGTATTAAGGCCACTTTCTATCTCAGCGTCGAATTCGACATTCAGCGCTGAAATTGAATGTCGAATTCGACCACAAAAAAAAATGGTAAAAAAAGTTAGAAATCTTGTACGGATTCCCTGTTAGGTGCATGTTTGCCTAATGTTCACTGTTCGGTGTACTGATCACATAAAGTGTGTTTTTCAGTAAAATCCCCTTATTATTATTAGAAACATTTACTACAAAAATTCTCTTAAATAGGATAACCACTGTTGAGACCACTAAATTGTGATAATATATCAGGCAAGGACCTCCCCCCAAAATCTACACTTTTTTCCCCATTTTACTCTTTTTTTAGCTTTAGCCAACAAGACACAATTGCATTTGCCAAGTTCAAGGAAGAAAACAACAAGAAGAAAAAGAATGAAGAAAAGGAAGAAGGAGAACCAAGCTCACTTCCAGAATTGGTCACAGAAGAAATAGAAGAAAGTATAGAAGGAAGGGAAGTCTTGGGTTCTCATCGATCAAGCTTTTTCCCATTTTACCATTTTCTTAGCTGATGCCAAAGAGACCCTAATCCCAGTCCAGGGACGAAAACAACAACAGAAAAGGAAAGAAGATTCGGAAGAAGGAGAACCAAGCTTGGTTCTCAACGACCAAGCTCTGGACCTGCAGCGGCAATTGCCAATGTGAGTTTCTCCCTTTCTCTCTCTCACATTCATTTTCCTTATCTTCTACGATTCCGACCATCAAAATAGGGAAGGGAGGGAATAATGCATGGTGGTGAATTACTCTCCTTATAGTTAGGGGCGCCAAGTGTTCGATATAATGCGTCAATAAAACTGGGTGCTATGACAACGGTTCCAACAGACCCTTGAGCCCTGTACACAACTGGGTGCGTCAAAATGTGATAGGATAATGTTACAGGTTCAGCAACCTAGTCTAAATGGTTCTGTCATGTGGCTGTAAACCCAAAGTGCTTTTGAATCTGAGCTTGTAAGATTATGTTTATTTTCTTGTGAACTTATATTCCGGGAAGAAAAAAAGTCTATTGCAGAGTTTGGGTGCTTCGAACAACTGCAAAAAATGTTTGAATGCAACATTGTCTGAACGATATCATGTTGTTGGCTGCCCACATGCGAAGGCATTGCAAACTATTTCATAAATATGGGAATACTAAAATAATTAGCTTGGAGCTAAATATTTTAGTATTGCAATGTTCCTGAAGAATGATTGAAGCAATACCCAAACTCAGTATTGCCTTGATTATTCTGGCCTGCACCCACTTGCTTGGCCCGCAGATATTATTCTGCTAAGCATTGAGTATAATTGTAGGATACCATTTTATGAATGCATAAAAATCCCCCATCAATCCCCCATCATCCCCCCCCCCCCCCCCCCCCCCCTCCTTGTAGGTTGGTTATATTTGGCAAGTAAGTTTGAAAATTTCCCCCATTTTTTCTCAATCATGGGACATTTGTAGAGATATTCTTAATCC
Source organism: Litsea cubeba (assembly GCA_012931725.1). Classification (NCBI taxonomy): domain Eukaryota; kingdom Viridiplantae; phylum Streptophyta; class Magnoliopsida; order Laurales; family Lauraceae; genus Litsea; species Litsea cubeba. The sequence continues at coordinate 66,214,344 of CM022945.1, read as the reverse complement.
CCCATCATCCCCCCCCCCCCCCCCCCCCCCCCCCCCCCCCCCCCCTGTAGGTTGGTTATATTTGGCAAGTAAGTTTGAAAATTTCCCCCATTTTTTCTCAATCATGGGAATGAATTGCTGTGCGGCTATACTCCAATTGCCTTTGTTTATTTGGCTTCAATATAAATGGCAATTTAAGGATCATCATTTTAAAGTCACACTTTGACTTCTCTTTTATTTCTCTTGTGTTTTATGGCATGGTTTTCTTTTGAATATTTGTTGTTGAGTTATGTTTGGGGGGCGGGGTGGGGTTAGCATTATTATACTTTTGTGCCTATGGGGAGAATTACTCTCCTATCTATCTTGTTGTAAATAGATAGCATAATGTTCTCTAACGGGCCCTAAGATTGCCTTGCTATGCATTGAAAATGTGTTCTTTATTGCATCCAATCTAAGGTATCTTGCATTTTACAGGAAAAAGATGGTGACTTTTCGTAATAAATACAAATTTGGCATATCAAATACCATTTCACTAACAAGAATAGTCTTTTATAATATAGGAAGATAATGACCAAAAAATCATGAATAGAGCATGGATGATTTTCTTCATTTAAATGTAGAAAAAAAGATCCAAAAATTCATTTATGTTAGCCTACTGTCACATAAACAGAGTAAAGCAAACACCCACCTCAAAAAACTCTTTCTCAAATTACCAGAAACACATCAATCATTAACTCTTAAAACCGAATGTCCCTGCACATAAATGAAGGTCAGATTTATTGTGTGTAACCTTAGTTTGTGGTTATGCTTTTATTCTCTATTTAACATGAAGTGGAACTTGATTCTCTGTCCGAGCTTAAGGTATCAATGCATTGGAGCAAGCAACATATAATCTTACTTTACTACAATCTGATTTTATGAGGGTGATGGCTAGGCAGTCACTGTCCAAGAAAGATCATCTAACGAATCTTGGCTAGGCAGTGGCCATTTAACTTGTCATTTTGATGATTTTGATAGAATGAATTACATCATATAAAATATTGGGTCTCTAGTTTTTTTTTACCATGTCTAGTGGGGTTTATTTACTAAATGTCCCTTGTTCTTATCTCATTTTAATTTATTTTTGGTTTCTTTAGGATGTCAGAGGATGAGACGTTTGTTGTATTCCACTTTAATGGAGAGTTTGATCCAGTGTACAGGGGAGGTGAACAGAAAATGATGTATCTAACCAATTTCACAAAGTACTCTACATTGTTCCAAAGTGCATTACAAGCAACGAAGTGGGTAGAAAACGATGATGTAATGCCCCAAAATCCGGGCACCTCGAATCTCGAGACGCTAGGAGAAAGTACCCGCGAGATGCGGAAAACTCAATAATATAATCAAGTGTGAATCTCATATGAGCAAGTAAATGAACAAGCCCTAAAATTTTATTTCACTTTAAGGGATTACAAGGTACTTTCCATAATTAAACTAACTATTCAATCCTAGGCCAACACGGCCAATTACAAGAAAAAGAAAGAATAGAGATCTATATGATAGACGCCTCACAATGCACCAACTGCATTATTCTCTGAACCCTGCGGCAACGGATCAGTCGCTAAGCAATTCTAACAATCAAGAAAGCGGAAGAGAAGATACCTGAAAACACCAAGGATTGGGTCAGGCTTGATGAGGCAGGCAAATATGTATGTTTAGATGACAATACATTATATCAATCGATAGGGAAGACGATCATACCTGATCCTAGCTGTACCTGCATGATTAGTATCTCGATAATAATATAGAATATCAAAGTGCAACAGAAAATGGTATAGAGTGTAGTGCATGAACGATAATCGAGATATTTATATAATAGATGTTTGATACAGCATATCAAGTAGATAAGAGAATCCATCATCATTAAGACATCATATAAATCATACAAGCACATCAAGGTCATCAATAAAGGAAGTAACCCTACCATATTCGTAACCATCGCATCCGGATCCAACCGTGTCAACGGCAGCAGTTAAAGACAATAAACAACGACATCCATAATATATAATATTCATACATCCAACATACATACATATAAGCACAGAAAGGTACATCCACAGTTAAAGTACAAAGGATGTGGGGGGTCAGAGCCAGCCCATCGATGTTGTCCCAACAACTGTCGATGGACGTCAACCATGGGGGTCATTGCCACCCACCGCTGCCGTCACATAGAATAGGAGTGTGCAAGAATCCATCAATGTCCATAGCCACAGTCAAGTCTCAGCCATTGGTCTTACGTGCTATCTCAACCAACAACATCCATAGCCACGTCCAAGTCCCAGTCATTGGACTTACGTGCTAGATCTACCTCATCACTCATGTACCCGGTCCGAATGCCGGCGGTCTCGGTACCCGATCACCCATCGGTACCTACTGTACTCAACCACATCACAATATCAATGTCCATACCGGCATCACAACCCTCGGCAGACCAATCGTACATCCATAAACCTACAGATCACTAGGTGGGGGTACTCCGAACTATATAGCCTTATTATCCTTATTATGAGATAATAATAGTCAAGGGTACGAGGCACGAAGTTCGGGTATAACTAATCCATCCTTGTGATTTTCAACGGTTAATAATGCATACCTTTGTAAACTCCACTTCTATATACATTTAATTAGTATTATCTCATTATACAATCAATCTATCTGTATCTACCGTTAAGTTCCCAATATTATAGGTCAGGACTTCAAGTGCAATATCCCGATATTTCATCCAATATGGACCGTGATCGTTGATCAGAGCCTAAGTGCAATGCCCTGATTTATAGTACCTCTCAATGCATACATCCAAGGTTAGGACCTATCAGCCAGCCTTAGTGTCCGTTTCATCAACATAAATACCACATATCACAAATCCATCGATGATCGCTGCCCCTATATTAAGGTCCAGGGTCCCATTTCACCTAAGACAGTGATCACGGAGTCCAGATGCTTATTAAGTATCCTTGGTGCTCCTGTAGGTATTTAGCATCATAAGACATCCATAACCCTTGAATCGGATTCCGTTTTATAACCCAAGACCCGACTTAGGTGACTACACGGGTCAAGGTTAAGCCCAGCCCTTGACTCGTGTCTAGCATATCCCAAACAGTCCAAATGGAAGGTCAACGGGGCCTGCATATGATCAAATCATAAAAAAGGTCCAAATCTAGAAAATCACTATTTACAGTGTACCAGGTCGACATCATGGGTCCACGGGTCGACCTGGTACTCTGCGAAAGTGGGCAGCCAACGGGGGGACAAAAACATTATTTGCAGTGTCCTCGGTTGACCTGGAGGGTCCTCCTGTCGACCGGGTACACTGCGAACATTTTATCAAACAGTTTGCAGATGGGGAAATCCGCAGTGTGGCTGGTCAATCGGGTACACTGGGTTCGGTACCCTATGACCCTTTTTCTACTCCCAGCTGAGGGGGAAATCCCCTATGTGCCCCGTCGACAGCCTGGGTGACCAGGTCGATCGGGTACACATGAAAACCATATTTATGTGATTCTGTCCTCATTCCTTTTTTTATCAAAACCCCATCAAGTGAGTCCCAGATCTTCATCAAACACTTCCAAACATTAAACACACCTCCCACATCATGATCTCATCACAAATGAGCCATTGATCTTCCAAATGGGGAATTCTCATCCATCAATGGCCAAATACACATAAAAAGAGCTTAGACTAACAATTCTATACATCATATCATCCAATCAACCATCCAAATACAGAAATCATGTCAAACATCCATAAAAGACAGTAATTACCAATCTAAGCATGTTAATCCATTTAATTAAAGAATCTAAGCATGTCTACTTGCCTAATTAGGAAGAAAGCTCCTCAATTAGCTTGGGCTTCTCTCCAAATGCTCTAAGATCACTCCCACAGCTGGATCTACAATCTCTACACCCATTCCTAAAGAGAGAAATGCATAAGGAAGAAATCTAAGAGAAATGACTATTTTACAAGGAAATTAAAAAGGGGGAAGGAGATTACCTTAACTTGGAGAGGGGAGAGAGATCTAGGAGACGATATGAGCTCCTTAGCTTGTAAATGGCTAGATGTAGATGAGGCTCTTGCTTCTAGATGTAGATGAGGCTCTTGCTTCTAGTAATTGGAGGGCTAAGATTTAGAGAGAGAGAAATCCTAATCTCTAACTTAGAGAGAGATATGGGAGGGAATTTAGTGAAATGAGAGGAAAAGAGTGTAGGAAATGTTTGAGAAGGTTCTAGTAGGTTTCTTTTATAGGAATTGGTGGGATGGAGAATGTCCAAGATGCCCTCTCTTGCAAGTGCAAGTTTAGGATAAGGATGAGGGTATTTAGGGAAGGTTAAAATGGAACGACTAAAGAGTCCTTGGTTGCTAATAGAAATAAAGGATAAGGACTAGGGTAGTATAAGTATTCACATATAATGACTAAAGTATCCTCAAATGAGCGGTTGTGAATAAAGGAGCCTAAGGGCAATAAAGGTAGGCTATTTATCATGACAAAAGTGCCAATGTTTACTTAGTAGAGTGTGAGAACCCGACCCCAGATTTCCTGGTTTAGCGTGGTTTTAATTGTGGATTTGTTTTCTCAGTGGGATTAGTGGTTATTTGATTGAATTTCTGAGTTTGATTATATTTTCTTTGGTTTTGGGAAGTTTTGAGAGCCAGTGAACCTAGACAGTGACCGTAGGATCTTAATTGTTTTGTGTGGTCATTGTAGAGATATTCTCTTTGATTTCTAAAAATTCCAATTTCAGCTTCTTTTGATTAATCTCTCCATTCCCTACAACTTTCGTGTTCGCTCCATACCCATTCGAAGCTCCGAAAATCAGTTCTTCCAGCCCTGGGGCAAAACCAATCTTTTCACATTGAATCTGGACCCAAATTTCAAGATCTCAGAACCTTACCAAATATATACTTTTTAGAAACTAGATTTTATGAGAAACATTTCTCTCTTCTTGGTCGATCTCATCCGAGGCACATAAATCGATGTTTTAACCCTTGTAATCCCCAATCTTCCATTATTTTGATCCCTTTGACCAAATAGTTGACTTTTTCTGTGGACTCCAGAAGTATGTCAATATTAACCTTGTTGGAAAGATAATTTTGAGCCGGACACTTTTCATATTTTGAGTTTCTTGATCCGAGGTCTAGAAAGCCCTCTAATCTCCATTGCAAGTTTTAAGTATTTCTAAGTATGGTGGGGCCCACACCCACCCATTATAAATAGTACCACTCTCCTCTCCCTTCTTCCCCAAAACTGTCTCAGCACAGTGAGGGAGGAGTTTCAGCTCCTTTGAGAGCTTTTTCCCATTTCTTCTTCTTCTTATTGCTTCTTCATCTCCCACCCTTTCTAAATCTTGCCCAAATGGAGAAATGGACTCCACCATCTTCTTCTTCACCTTGAGAGCTTCATCTTGATACCATTGGAGAAGAAAACCAAGCTTTTCAAGTTTTCCATTGAGCTAATCTTGTCTATTAGAAGGTCTTCCATGTAAGTGATTCTCTTCATCTCCTAGATTTGTGTTCTCCTAGCTCTAGAGAAGCTTCATTTCAATTATTAGAAGCTCTCTCTTAGTATTTCTTGATTTACCATTTTAGGGTTCTAAGATGGGTTTATTTTTGGGGGTTTTCTTGATTTTTCTTGTAGGTTGATCATGATAGTGTTTTGAGCTTAGATTTGCTTAGCTTGGACCCAAGGCAAGTGGATGAATAGATGATTTCAAGTGTTAACATGTTTTATGAGAAAAATATGGATTTTCATTACTTATTCTTAATGATTTAATACTTACCTTTAATCATGCTTTTCACTATGATTTTCTATTATTTTGAAAGGATGATTTTTGAATGCTAACATGTTTATGGAAAATCTTGATTTACATTAATTATTTTTGGTGATCTCATATGTATTCTCATCTACATTTTTGATATAGTTTCCATTGCTTTTAAAATGCATATTGATGAGTCTCGTTACATTGTTTAATATCTTTGGAAATGGTTGCATATGATTTTGTTAAAGCTTATTTATAGTACATATGGATTTTCATGAATGATGGGTCATCACTTGAATGAATGTGTTGAAATGGACGGTTGTATGAATGGGATTTTGGTGGAAGGATGGATGAGGTTGAATAGGGAATTTGAAGTGTTGGGAATGGAGGTTTTGAATGATGAAATGGAGGAGCTTTTGGCTCACTTTATTATAGGGATCTGACCCTTAAAAATGAGGAGTGTTTGGAGAAAGAATGGACTGAAAATAGCTTCAGAATTTGGTGTTTGCAGTAACGTCGGTTATCTGTCGGTCAGCCTGTCGGCTTACCGACAACCAACCGACAGGGAGCCGACACCCTCTCGGTCCCAATTCCAGAGAGCTGCATTTTTCTACAATTTCTGATGCTGAAGTGTCGGTCAGCTGACAGTGAACCGACAGCCCCTCGGTTCCAATTCCCGAGAGCTGTTTTCTCCCCATTTCTGGACTCGGCTAGCCGTCGGTCAGCTTGTCGGTCGACCGACATGACCCTGTCGGTTAATCGACAACCCAACCGAGGGTTGACCGAAATGTCAATCCTGATGGATTTCTTTTGGAGAACTTGTGGAACTATATGGGAGAAGAATGTGGAACAATATTGAAGAAGAAATCCATCATCCTGATTTTGTTAAAGGTCTTCTAGACTTGTCAATGTGCGTAAGGTCCCGGATTGTCTCTAATTCTTATGGAGTACTAAATAAATGTTAAATTGACAAACGAGACCCTATTTATATTGATTCAAATCTTGGACCTTCAACACTTAGCCAGGAGAATGTTGGAAATCCATTCATGTTTATCTTGACCCGAATTATATTTGTGCTTTTCAAACATCATATCTTATGATTTGGACTTGTCCCGAAAGTATTGGAAAATGTGTTTAGCTTTTGCTAACCCGTATATGCTCGACCCGATATGAATGTGCATTTGTGCCTATGGGCACCCTGTTCCGTTATATGCATTTGTTTTGATTTCCCGCATTTGACCTATGAGTCGGCACCACTAAGCTTGGACAACCTTGTCGGTTTGATCCACCGACTTGGAGATCCCTCCCTTCCTGTTTAGTCAGCTGCAGTCTGGAATCCGCAGAGTTTTTACCCGATTCGCTACCGTGGTCCCGCAGAGTATATATATGTATATTATAGTATTTTATCATTGTCCCTCCTCACCTTGTGTGAACAAGGTCAATGATCCTATAGGGTATGTGCCCTCATCACTTTAGTGAGAGGATTTAATTTTGTGTGGTTGCCATCTTGACAGTTCCCGATCCTTGATACCCTTACTGTTTTAAATGAATCCCCGATTTGTTAAATGTTCATGCTTTTTACATGTTTTAAATGAATTCTCGATTTGTCAAATATCCATGTTCCATACACGTTTCAAATGAATACATGTTTTGCTAGATATTCATGTTTTATACATGCTTTAAAGGAATACAGGATTTTGTCAAATATTCATGTTTTATACACGCTTTAAAGGAATACAAGATTCTGTCAAATATTTATGTTTTATACCCGTCTCATATGAATACAGGATTTTGTCGGATATTCATGATTTCTTATACATTGTAATTATGTACAACTTTTGATCAGATAACATGATTTATTACATGTTTTATCATTTAGTATATTGTTCATATCTTTTCACCCACCTGCCAGACCGTCGTATCTGACCCACTACTTTGGTACTCAGGTTCAGACTTCTTCGCCCTAGACGAGTGCTTGTGTTGGCTGTGGAGCCATGAGTTGCAGGTAGTTTGTCGGCTATTCCACATAGACATTGAACTCGACATCTGAGTTACGTCATATGTGGGTTAGTGTTTATTTAGCTTGTTATTGTATGGCTTTTGTTAGCCTTTTTCTTGGGATTGTAATTAATGCACATTGATATTTGTAACTTGAACATATATGGGAATATAATATCCAGATACTGTCAACTCTGTATTTTGTTACAATGGTTTGTTCCAATATGATATGTTCATTGATATGATAGCAATATGCTAGTGGTTGAGTGCGACACGGAATCCAATGGCCACGGACTTCGGGTCGCAGCGCCACGAAAGCTTCCGCAAAAATATTCAGGATGTGTTGGAACGTGTTATCCTCACACACGCGGATCTTAGGAGGAACATAATCATTACTTAACTCCCAATTTTCACAGCCCCTCGGGTTTGGGGTCGTGACATAGAGAATAAAGGAGGCCAAGGTCATTTGAGGTATTGGAATTTCCAAAAAGATGGGGTAGGAAAGACTAGAGTGCCCTCATATAATTAATATGATTAATGGGTTAATGGGTTAGGCTATGGGTAGTTGGGTCATTCTAAAGTTAATTGCACAACTCTCTAACGAAAACCCATCTATAATTAGAATTACAACTAAGGCCTCTAATTAGCTAATAAATTCTAGGGAACCATTATTAATCTCACAAGGGTCTTAATCTCATAAACTAAGCTAAATTAATGGAAAATACTAACTACTCATACTAATCACCTATTAGATAGGATAACCTATGGCTGACTTGGTCAAATTGGGTCCACTAGGTATTTCTAGGAACGGGTCCTTACAGTTGAAGCCATTAAAATTTAGTACTTTCACAACAACTGTCAAGTCTTCACATTGATTAAAGTAACTAACGATGGTGATGTAAATGCAATGTTGAAATTGTCTCGGGATAATGTAAATCGGCTTTATTTATATGTGAGCAAAAATACCAACTGTTCAAGAAGTGTACGTGATGGACATTCAAGGTATTGCACCATGTCCTAATCACTTTGTGCACTATTTAGTTATCTATGGAACTCTAGCTTCTTTTTCCTAATATACATGCAAGGTTGACAGGGTTGAATGTGATTGAAGACATTAAAAATGCTCTCGGTCGAAGAACCAATAATTTGAAAGAAAAAAGTGTTGTAGATCCTAGAGGTCGCCCAATTAGCACAATACGGTACATTATTATCTTGTTCACTAGATTGAATTTTGATTTCTTCTTTGAAAAATGAAGATGGACTAATCTTTAATATTTGGATGCAGTGATTCTTACAAAGGCTCTTCGAAAGCACTTGGACGTGACATTCATAATTTTGAAGCGCATGCCGATATTGGAGTCAAAAGTCTCCATTCTTGTGATATCATTTATCCCACTGTTGATCTTGAAGAATACATGGAAGCCATCTTCTCATTTTCACCTGATCACTTTGCATTAATAGAATTTCAGCCACGGGCAATTAATAATGATCCTACCAATGGGGACAAAATGCAGGAAGATGTGGGAATCCGTGCAGAAATGCCAGCCATTGGTGAAGTTACTAACATTGAAGATATGCTAGTGTCAGTTAACGATTTCAAACATGAGTTGCTAGAGAATACTGCGTAAGAACTGTGGAAACGGAGAGTGTTTCTAGATCGTGATACATTTAGGAGAACCCTCGCGAAATCTGCTATGTACAAGAATTTTTTGTTGAAGCAACTCAAGACCAACAATTATAAAGTTACTGCACAGTGTGACGATGCAACATATCCATGGCGTATACATACTTCTACCATGGATTCAAGTCCACAATTTCAAGTCCGGACATATAACCCGATTCATTCATGCTCAAAACCAGTGATGGCGATGGCACATAAACAAGCAAAAGCGTCCTTGACTGCAGACTTTGTCAAAAATAGGCTTCGATTTAATAATACATACACACCAAAGGAAATTATGTTTGACTTTCAAGTAGTTCGGGGTGACGATAAGTTATAGAAAGGTCTCTTTAGGAAGAGATATTGCAATAAGTGAAATATAGGGTTCGTTCGAGGAGTCTTTCTAAATCCTTCCAAAATATTGCGTGGAATTACAAATGATGAATTCTAGAACAATAACTGAGTTGCTCAAGCATGAAGATAACTCCTTTAGAATATTATTTTGGGCAATTAGAGCATGCATCAAAGCCTTCCGTTCTTCCTCGAGGCCTGTGATAGCTGTAGATGTGGCACATCTTCGAGGTAAGTATCCAGGTGTTATATTGACGGCCGCTACTTATGATTTGTTCCCACTTGCCTTTGCCATAGTTGAGGCCGAACGACGAGATAGCTAGTCATGGTTCTTTGCAAATCATCAAATAGCTCTTGGTGAACCTCGATATCTGAAAATTGTGTCTAATCGTCAGAAATGCCATGTTTTTGCGGTGGAAGAAGTATTTCCAAATGGTCAACATTGTTATTGCTGTCATCATATTGTGGAGAATATACGTTCGAGATTCAAAGACGATGGCATTATAAAGAATTATGGTTTGCTGCAAAATCTTACAGGCCATGTGAATATGAGGCTCATATGAATGATATAAAGGCTGTAAACCTAAAGGCTTATGACTATATTCATGTAATCTGAAGACAACATTGGTCCAATGCTTTTGTGGAGGGTAGGAGGTATGACATGTTAACTCAAAACATTGCGGAATGCTTAAATAGTCTAATGAAGTACAATAGAGAGCTTCTGATATCAAAACAAGATGATAGGATTCGTGGAAAGTTAATGGATTTTTTCCATCTTCGGAGGACTACTCGATGCAGCTGAAGACATGCCTAACTCCTTGGGTAGAAATCATTCTAAGCAAATCTACAGAAGGATCCCAACGTTTGAATTATTGACAAGCAGGTCCCAATGAATTTCAGATACAGTCTTGGGACTTCACTGATGTTGTTCACCTAGATAGAAACTGTTGTACGTGTCATATGTGGGCAACGATTGAAACTTCATCCAAGCATGCCTTGTCAGCCATGAAAACCAGAGGCTTGAATCCATATGATTTTTGTGAGGATTGGTACACATGCATGTGATACATATAGAAGGACTTATGGTCATGTAATACATCCAACCCAAGACATACGCCAATGGGAGCACATTAGTAATGAGGTGGTCAAACCTCCACTTGCTACCAGACAGCCTGGATGTCCAAGGAAGAATAGATTTGCATGGAAGACCATAATTGGAAAAGAAGACAAGTAACGTGCTCTATTTGTAAAAATAGGGGTCACAACCAACAAAATTGCCGGAATCCACCAATGGTCCATGATGGCAAAACCATGGAGCCATGTCTTTTGAAGTGGTCTAAGCAAGTACCCTTTTTTTTTTTGTAAAGGCGGAACCATATATTTTTTGTAAAATGTGGCTACATGTGGTTCCTACATGTATTTGCTACACTTTTGTATTTGGTTCCTACATTTGTAGCAGGAGAAACGATGTCCTATAATTTTTTATAAAGGGTGTTGGTGGATCTACCTCTTTCATTTAATAGCAGACCAATGTTTATCTTTTATAATGGGTGGATAGAATGGTTGGATAATATTCTTTCATGATCATTGATGTATTTTATATTAATGGATCACTGCATGGATATCTTTTTAACAAGGAGTCATTTTCCGTGCATTTTTTTTGTAAAGGGAGAGCGTTTCTCTTCTTACAGCAGGTGAGAAACCCCTAGGTTCAGAATGTGTCACAGTTTTTGTTGATGTCGACTAAACATTATTCGTTGATAGCACATATATGAGTTCATAAATATGTCACAGTATTCGCTGATGTCGACTGGTTATTTGTCGATATCAACGAACTGGATGACCTGATAGGTGGAGAAATAACTCAAAAAAAAAAAAAAGATCTAATTTGCATCTAATCTTTTGGTTTTAGCTTGGGCAAATCAAAAGTACAACACAACATATTGTCAACAACATTCAATAAACATATTTGACAAGGGATGGCGCTTTGGGCACTTCTCACACTTAGCCTTTTATATAAATCATGGAAGGGAAAAAATAAATGTTTAAAATCATAATAGAATTGAAGCCACCAGATCGGTTTGAAACCATGTGAAAAGCATACTCCAATACACTTTGGTGTGTATCATGCCAACACAGACAAGCCAGGGCTACCTACAAAAGCACTAAAAGTTAATAATCAACAAAAAAAAAACTGTATAAAACATATCATCATCCTCGTTACATGTTAACATCACCTAGATGGACAACCAGTAGCACAACATTTCCAGCAATCATTATCAAGTTTCAAGGTGAACTAATTGTACCACTACAGTGTGACAAATAACTGTAATCATTCACATTAGATTAGAAGCCTTCCAACATTCAAGACCAAAATGAAACCAATAACAGTGGCTTTCAGTTTTAATATGTTAGCCATCCAAAATACATAGGCCAATTGTTACAAAAAAGGTTCAGATTACAAAGAGAGTTAAACACCCTAATGGGAGAAGAGTCAAATCAAATGTCACAACACGGGTCTTTTGAGATTGGTCACATATTGAAGATCCATCATCCCCTATCACGTTGATCGTTGATGACAGTTTCTATTGTACTGTGTAATTCTTTGCATCGGTAAAGGCGAGTGTTCTTAGATTATGTTCTACATGCCATAGCAGTTATGTGAATTCTTTTGGTAAAGGGACGTTCTTAACATTTAGCCTTCTTCATCCCATTGGCTCTTCTTAATTGTAAGCAGCCAAAGTCTCATTCAACCAATGAATATGTAGAAACAATATGTATCAAAATAATTAATTTGTAGGAATAATTAATCTTTATATATGTCAGTACTCAATACTCACAAATTCTATAGCCTTTTCCCAATGTCGTGAGTCTTGTGGCATACTATTGTAGTAGTCCTATCTTTTTGCATTTGGATATCCCACGATGACTGTGAAGTGCTAGAAATAACAAATCGGAACAATGATAATCTCATGTTTCTGCATTTCACCCACTCTCCATCCATATTCACCAAAGATGTGTATATAATTGTGCTTGTCTTCTCTTAGCCATACATCCTTCAGAGTGTCAATATTTGTGTTGAGATTCATATTGAGTATAAGTTGGACGTCGATTTTTTCCAAAGTATATGTTGAAAGTATATGGAGTATATGATGAAGTCATACCGAAGCATTCGTGTCCATGAAGTATGCATGTGGTGCCTTGGGCTTCAAATAAATATCAAACCAATTCTGCAGTATATCAAACCAATTCTCTTGATAGGAGTCTCTTCAATCTTTCAGGATTAGGGCTAATGCAAACCTTGGCAAGGTAATCAAACCTGAGGTAAGATAAATAATATTGATATCTCAAAAATATCATATCAATATCTTAAAAAAAAAAAAGGCAAGACAAAGGATTCCCCAACATATATATATATTTATAGATAACTGATTATTTTACAGCTATTACGGATATGCAAAAGGCCTCCAAAAATAGTCTTCTATCACACATCAGAATCCCATTCAGAAAATTCCAGAATCTGGAACTAACTACTCTATATTCACACATCATCCCATATTTTCATTTGTATTGATCTTTGCTCAAACATATCATTCCTTGGACTAATGACTAGTAGAGGATTATGTAGGTGTCTAACATACTTTGTCTAGCCTTCCACAATAACCGTCAAAGGGTCATAGTTAACAGCTTTTTAACTTACTAGCTTCTACAAAAAACTTTAATCAGTAATTCCACCATAAAGGCATTCACCACAGAACTAGAAATTCTATCAATTCAGATAATATAGTGACTCAACACCACAAACCTAACGTTCACCACAGTGCTTAGATGTAATTTTAGAATCCAGAGATTATACATTATGCATTACCAAATTCTTAGGGAATGGATTTAATTATAGGTTGGCAATCAATGGATACAGACCGCCATCAAGTGGACCCTTTTCAACATAACCATGTATGGAACACCAATGAATGTATCAAACCTGAGGGAAGATATATCATATTGATATCTCAAAAATATCATATCAATATCTTAAAAAAGGAATTGAATACCTTTCGTAGTAGTCTTCCCAGAACTTGTCTAACATATCAGTCTCCTCCTTCATCAATCTGTACGCAGAATTCTTAGGCCAATTTAGGGACGAATTAAAACCCTCATATTTCGATGGCACTTTTTTAACCCTGGTCACATTTTTTACACGAATAACCATCGAGGCGACCTTTTCACTAGGAGACTCCATGGGTATGGCTTCTTGTTGGATTTTTGGGGGAGGACTATCAAGAACAATTTCAACGAGGGATGTTTTGAATCTAGAAGACCTTCAAGGAGAGGCCATGGGACTGAGACTTTCTCTTCTTATGTTTTTGGAGGAATCAGGTGGAGTATTTTCCTTTGAATTAGGTGATTTGGTGGAAAACTCTAGCTTCTTCTTCAATACTATTTTCCGTCTCTCACTCATTTTGCCTTGATCAAGAGATTCACTTGGACTGACTTTGCCATACCCAAATTCCACAAAATCATTTTCAAATGCTTCATTAAAGTGTTCCACCTTGGTACGCAGTACACGTAGCATATCCTCCGAATTTATTATCTCTGATGTTCTTTTCTTGCCGCCCAAAGTAGAGATAAGGTCATCTACGAAGAAACAAACTTGCATGAACAAATTCAAATGAGTCATAAATATTGAAAATGATGAAGTAATTTGAATTTTATAGCTATGTTGCCATGTCACTTACAAGTCTTTTATGGATGAAGTCATCGTCGTTTTTGGAGGTGGGTTGTGTTGGAGGTATCATTTGGTCTTCACCACCTTCTTTCTTTGGAGGTCCTGAGATTTGCAATCTTGTCACCGTTGAATACCATGTCATATAAAACTCATTGTAAATAAGTGAATCATCAAGTTCTTCACTCATTAGTAACATCTTCTGCCTCTCATACCAAATGGCAAGGAGTTCTTTCAATGATCTGCTATAATCAAATGTAGCTTTCCTCACTTTATCAACTCTTTCAATTGGCATGCATAGAATAACGGGGAGCAATTGTCTCAACCCGAACTGCTTCATTACGCGTTTGGAGTTGTGACGTTCGACGATCCAATAGAAGATTAGAACTGTATTACATGTGAATAATTGTCTCTCTTTTTTGGGAACTACCTCAACTAGTTTATCAATGACATCTTCATACGGCATCCATATAAACTACATCATAGATAGTCATTACATATTTATTGATAACAAACCAAATATCGACCATAAATATTTATATTAAAAAGAAATCAAATTACACTCACTTCTTTTATTTTCATATTGTCAATTTGCTCCCGACGATCCTTTGTGTTCATTGGAGGCCTATGTTTTTTGACGCTTTTCTCCTACAGCTTATAGAGCGGAAAATCAAAATCCAATAATACTTCTATATAGGCATTGCTTGGCCACAAAAATTTCATTCTGGAATATGCCCAAATCTGCTAGGGAAACATTATATGGATGTTAAGTCAATAGAAAAATGTTCATATTCAATGCAACCAAGTAAACAAATATGGGTGTTACCTGCAACAATTGCAGTGGGCCGGTCAAGGTATCTGATGGATCCGTTGCTTTCTATTTTTTTTCTTTTTTCCCCTCTCCATCTTTCTTCTTCATCATACTTCGAAAGCATTGTTGCCTTACCTAGCATCCTATATAAGTTCGCCAGGCATGCAGGGCCCCATTCATACCTCTTAAATTCTCTAAATAAACCAAGCAACCAAGCCGGTGCGGAAGTACCACATGAGCTGTCAACTATTTGACCTCCCACCAAGCAAAATAAATAGGCTCTTGTGTTGCACTTCTCTTCAACTTCATTTTGTTGTTTCTTCTTCTTATTTCCTTTGAAGTTATCTTTCATCCAAGAAAAGTTTATCCGTGTGCCGATGCTATCTCGGTTTGGCACCGGTTCCATGCCTAGAAGATTCAGGCATATCTCCTCTGTTTGCTTGGTACTATGCCATGTTTTTCCTGTCACTGCCGGTCCATCTATGGGGAGGCCGTATATGTATGCCACATCCTCCAAGGTCACGTGGCCTCCCCACACGGAAGATGGAAGGTATTCGTTTATGGCCTCCATCTTTCTACCAATGTTCTTATCAAAGCATGATATATTGTTATGTATGCTCCCAGCCACACATGCGCACATAGTTTTCTTGTCGGCTTCTGAGATGCCAACTTTTTTTGTCATGTGTGGTTTGAATTGTTCTTAACTTCGGTGGTTCCTATAGATTTCAGGTACAAAATGAATTTAGTATTACAATTTCATGTACGTATGAAGTGGTTCAAGAGATATAAATAAATATAACATTACATGTAAATATAAAAGTAAATGATTGGATGTACCTCTCCTCGCCAAATTGCTTCAGAAACATGAACATGTTGATGGTACAATAAGTTCTCCTCAGTAAAAAGAGTATCATTGTCCATCTATACATAATGGTATAAAAAGTGATCATTGCTCTTGACTTCTTGTCAAGTTAATAACTGGTATTCTATAACATTTTGTTCCATTTGGTAGATTTCAGTGAGGTAAAAGAACAAATAAGAAGTTTGCCTCCAGAAGTCATTTTGAAAACTACTAATTGCATCTTTTATATTAGATTAGAAACTTTCAATTTATGTTATTTGCATGATCTATGGTCGGAAAGTGATTAGTGCATTCATTAGAATTAGGTCTCATGTTTAAAATTATTGTTTTTTTGTTGAAAATCAAAGTTTGTGGACTGCTTAGAAAGATTAAATTCGGATCTGGTATGTGAATAGTAAAAACTTCTACACAGTTTCAGCAGATTTGACTTGACTGTGTTCGAAAAGTGCGTGAGTTGAAAACTAGGTAAACGTGATTGTTTTGTCCTGAAAAATAGCAGATTTGAAGTGTATAATAAGGACTTTGAAATCCCAAGATTGCAGAGAAAAATAACCTCAAAACACTGTGCAAACCAGAGGCTCCAACAAGAGTACCAAGTAAGGTCGTAGCAGATTTCCAGCACAAAACTGTTCAACTAAACATCTTTAGAAGATAATAACTTTTTCATCTTAATTCATTTTTCACTTTTTTTTTGTTCGTGTATCATTAGAGTTCGAATTATGGCCATTAGATTTAGGTTTAGGTCATCTTAGGGAGGTCATACAGTCCACCAAATTTAGGCATGCGCAACGGTTTCCATACTTAGAGTTTTTCAGCATTCAAATTTTTAGAAACTTGCAAAAGTTGTAAAATGAAAAAAAATCATTCGTCCCATATTCAACTTTCATTAAGCCTTCACAAGGATCAAGAAAACAAATGAAATAATAAAAACATTGAAGTTTTATTTCCCCTTGAAACAACTTTTATAGATTAAAACAAAATGGAGAGAACAAAAAATCCACATAAAAACTTAGATGGTTGATACTTGATACAAAATGAAATGCAAAATTCAAATGAACCACATCTGAGTGAATGCTATCTTTATCATTGACATCCATATCTTTATCAATTGAGAAGTAAGAAAATGCAGATGCCCCAACATGTCAAGGGTTTAGTCCAAATACCTGTTATAAAGCCTTTCAATGTGCTCAAAGGTTTACTTAGAAAAAAGAAAGCATAATGACTCAAAGTTCTATAAGGTGGATTGCATGTTTACTTTGAGCATCACAAGTGCAATGTAACAACATAACTGGATAGATTCCATCAGTAAATTGTCCATTTTATGAGCAACATGCACAAGTAGTAGTGTCCAAGGAAATGATTAACAATGTACGGTTATAGACAAAGCTACTTAAAAGAAGAAACGATAGAAAATTAATAATAACCAATGAAAACAATCAGAACAGAACTACTACTCTGTATATGAAGTAGACAACATGTCTATTGCAATTCACCAATATGGAAAAACATTGTATAAACCGTTCATAATTTGAAGAAAAGCAATAAATGATAAGCTACAAATTTTTGCAGTTTACATAAGAGATAAAATAGTGAAGAAACTTTCAAACCTGTTTTTGCCCTGCAGATGAATCCAACAGCTCTCGGATGTAGTTGCTGAATGTTCAAGAACAAAGAGAAAGGAATGTAGGAAAATTCGAAAGTGGAGACAAAGAAAAAGAAGAAATAGTACAAGAGATGTAATTTTCATTTTCTTTTCTTTCTAAAAATTAAGTAAATAACAGCAAGAAGAAAGGGGAGGGAGTCACAGTCAGTGGAAAAAATAAGGGAGAGATGGAGGAGCATACCTGAAACTGGTGGGAAAAAACGAACTGTCGGTGCAGACGAAGGGTCGGCTCCTTCTTCCCCTCCTCCTCTCTTTCTTGTTCAGGATCTTCTAATTACGCTGGGTGTGGGGGATGTGGGGCAAGCAGGATTACTGGGCGTGGGGATCGTTCGGCATGGGGCTGTTGCCAGGAGGGGCTAGATGGGAGGGTCTGGACGGCAGCATAAAGATAGAAAAGATGAGACCTATTGGGCGTTCTTCTTTATCTTCTCCTCCTTTTTTCTTCTCACGGCCGATTTGGGCGAGACATCGATTTTTTCTTTTTAGGGTTTTGCTGATGTCAACTAAGGAGGGGGCAAAGACAGAATGAAATAATGGGATTTTGGCGGGGGGTCCCTGGCTGATATTATAAAATTTTGGGGTCATCAGTTATAATTACCCTAATTAGTGAGATTTTTCTAGTAAATGTCCCTTATTATTATTATTTATAAAAAAAATTACTACAAATGAAAACCACAACTGAGGATCCAAAACTTTATAATATCAACTAAGGACCTCCTGCCCGAATCTTTTTTTTTCCATTTTGCCTATTATTCGTTAATGTCAACAAAACTCCAACTTAAATCAAAATGAACGAGTGAAACAAGAAAAGAATAAGAGAAGATCGTCTCCATCCTTTAATATTGATCTCCACTCCTTTGCTCCAGATCTCCGTCGACATCATCCTCTTCTCCACTCTGCCGCCTTTTTCGCTCCATTGAAGCCATCCCTTTCTCTGCTCTAGAAGAAATCTACGCCATCCCTTCTCCGATTTAGTAAAAATCAACATTGTCACCTTCTCCATTCCTTCTCCACTCATAATCTGTCGCCTTCTCCACTCCCCATCATCTCTCTGCCTTCTCAATTGCCAGGAGTTTATAGCCACTGTGAGAGGTCATATCCACTTCAAAAAGCCCTTTTTTGGCATCTTCCCCATTGCCCCCATATTCTTTGTTGTCTTCATGGGCTTTTCTCCAACTATCACATAGTTTTCATTTGTTTTGAGAGAGAAGAGGTATAAAGGTGGTGATGACCTTGAGATGATGGAAAGTGAAGCTGTTTTGCCTTTCATGTTCTTGTCTGAATCCTATGTGATATTTTCTTGAAACTTTTTTTCTATATAGACTACCCTTTTATTTTTTATGTCCAAAGTTGAAGTGGGGGAAGAGAAATTGGGTTTTCTTATGATTCTTTTTTAAATATGATTTTTTTTAAAGTGATGATTTATACCTAATATCACTCCTTTGTATCTCTATTTCTTTTAGAGCATGGTTCTAAGACAATATGCATAAGTATTATGAGATGATTTTGGGGAAATTTATAGTATCCTTTTTTGTATGTGTGTGTGTTGTTTATTGATTTTTGTTAGCATAGCAATGAATTTGGAGTTTGAGATTAAGGGGTGTTTTTTTCATCACTATCCTTAAATAAGAACACCATACCTCCAATACCCAATTCTTTGAATCAATAAGTTATGTGCGTCACTTTTACCACAAAAAGAGAGAGGGTTTCTGAGACGATGTTTATAAACTAGTGGGTTTGATTTTTTATATGTTTGATTTGTGGTTATATGATCTTAATTCGTGAATGGAGAATGAAAGAAGAATTTGTAAGTGTGAATGAATGCAGGTGATGGAAATGTGAATCAATGTAGGTGAATGGAAGGCTTGAGGTGGTTTGAGAATGAATGTATATAAACTGTGAATGACTACAAGTCAATGAATGCAGGTGAATGAATGAATTGTTGCCACAAGTTCGATCTGTACACGAATTCAATTGGATTGATATATATATATACCTCAAGTTTACTTTGATAGCCTCCGCATACTGTTAAACGATGTATGATGTGACGTTAAATATCCTCACATTAAGAACTACAATCCTGGTTATAGAAAAAGTTTCAACTAGTCCCAACCAAGATTTGTACTTTCGTGCTTCACTAGGAAATCCGGGTTTGGAGGCATTATAGTTCCAATCCCTAATCATCATAACAAATGAGTTGCAAGTGCGATATGGTTGGACTTCCTTGCAAAAGGGCCAATAACAAAGAAGGAAAATAAATATTTTTTAAATAGATTCAAGAGAAAACTACTTGAAAAATTCTCATAGTGAGCCATGAGTAAGGAGAGGACCCAGCAGGAGTTTAGAGACGGGAGGGGTATTTTGGGTGGGTTTATTTATTTTTATTTTTTTTGTCATTTAGCGATGTTGTCGATATCGACAATATAGTATTCGAAATCGACCAATATACATAAACCCTTTATACATCGCCCCGTGTCTGCATTTCTTTGTTAGACCTTTTTTATCGACTGCAACTTGTGCTCTAGCGATTTTCCTTCTCAGAAAACACCTAAACAATTAGCCAAAGTGGTGGTTGGATTCCATTAAAAGGTTGGTACACACAAGAAACACCTTCTTATATTGCATCATCTATCCTAAAATGTCATCAGCTTGATTCTGTTTCAGTACTGACTTGTTAGAAGGCCTAGAACTGTGGTCTGAACCCTAAAAATGCCATTTGAAACCGTACGTGTTGTCTAATGTAAACACATATTTGTATGTAGCTTTGGGTAAAGACTGTTATTTGTGTCGTAAATATCATTTTCGTTTTGGGCTTGGTTAATATCATTTTTGTTTTGGGTTTTAGGGTTTGAAAATGGGTTTCTTTTTGGTAGACACTGTTTTTCTCTATTACATTCTTTCTATAAGTGGCACTTAGTATAGTTTTTTTATTACCACATTACATTACTCTAATATGACTATAAACCTTATTTTATGATCAAACATATCCCGGCATGGGCATTTTAACAGTGGCTAATCGTTTAGAAATATAAAGTTGCTATATCTTTTAAAATGTATGTATCTTTCATATTTCTCTAAATTATATTTTTGTGATTTGATGATAGCATGTCAATGAGCGAGGTGTTGGTTATATTCCACTATGATGGTGACTTTCAATTCGATATAATCCGTTTGGTGTACAATGGAGGAAATCAAAAGATGAGATATTTACCGACGGACATAACATATGACTCATTGGTTAACGAAGCAGCCGAAGCATCTAATTGGGAGTCATACATCTAGAGATTAAGCATACAATACCTTCATCACAATGGACGGGCATTTTCAATGGCAAGCATTAACGACGACAATGATGTGAGGAGATGGTTCAAAGCATCGGGTAATGTTGTGAATGGGATATATTTATATGTCTTCAATGGTCTGAATAACCAACAATGAATAGGAGGAGAACAATGGAGGTATGTGCATAGGTTGTATCGCTAAATTAATAAATTACCAAATACTAAGTATGTCTTCCTACTTGCTTATTGTCCTTTGTTGATGCATTGTAGGTATGAATGAAATGTTCGAGGTCACAACTGTATAGAAAAAGTGGGGACCTCGTCAAGAACTTGTATGGGAAAGCAAGCCATAGAGCGAACACCCGCTACAGAGCTACCTACCGTTGATCTCCATGAAGACAATGACATGCATTTCCCTTCCGTGCATAATGAATGTAGTCCACATCAGGCGGCAGGACAAGATATTGTTATTGATGATATTGACGTTGGAACAAACATTCATGATGAGATTCAGTCCGATGAACATCCTGCCATCGGACAGATTCATTGGATGCCAAATGTGAAGGTCGAAAGCAATGGTGTGGAGGCCAATCTAGTTAACACTGCAAATCGTTCAAATGAAACTTCAGTTGTTGATTTTGATGATAGAATGGAGCCTGAAGAGGTGAACACGGAGGTTGGTAATAACTCAGCTCTAGAAATGTGGGTTGGTCGTGAGTTCCCTGATCGACAGACGTTTCTGAATACTCTTACCAAGTTTGCAATTTATGCCAACTTCACTCTTAAACACCTGAAGACCAACTCGACCAAGGTGACGGCTAGTTGCAAAGATGGGGGTTGTCCTTGGCGGATCCACACTTCTATTGTAGAATCAGGACCACAATTTAAAGTTAGAATGTACAATCCTAAACATCGATGCTTGAAGCCAATGATGGGTATGGCACATCGACAAGCAACTTCGGCCCTTATTTCTGAATTCATCATGGATAAAGTCTGACAGAACGTCGATTTAAAGCTGAAGGAGATAATGAACGACTTGGAATTTGGGTCGACTATTAGCTATAGGAAGGCACTTATAGCAAATGAGATGGCTCTGCGTATAGTGCGATGATCATACGAGGAGTCTTTCCAACTTCTGCCTCTCTACTATATTGAATTGTAGAAAACCAACCCTGGCATAATAATGAACATAGACACCACGTCTTATGACCGTTTTCGAAGATTTTTTTGGGCATTTGACCCTGTATAAGGTCTTTCACGTCTTCGCTGAGATCGATGATTGCTGTAGACGGTGCACATCTCTGAGGCAAGTATCTTGGTGTCTTGCTTGTAGCCGTGACATACGATGCGAATCATAAGCTACTACCCATCGCCTTTGCCTTTGCAGAAGCCGAGCGTCGTGATAATTGGGAATGGTTCCTTGCAAACTTGTTCCTAGCGCTTGGAGAGCCACCCAATTTGACCATTATTTCTGACCGTCAGAAGGGTCTTATTTCAGCTCTCCAGAACACTATACCCTCCGCAGTGCACTGTTACTGTTACCTTCACATTGCTGAAAATATCAAAACCGCTTTTAGTGATGGGGCAATCGTTCTAAAATTCTGGCGTGCCGCAAAGTCTTATAGGCCTTATGTTTATGAGGCATATATAATGGATATACGTGCAGTCAGCCAAGAGGCGTTCAGCTACATTAAGACAATTGGGAGGCAGCGTTGGGCAAATGCATACGTACAAGGCCGTCAGTATGACATGCTAACTAGCAATGCGCCTGAGTATACTAACAGCTTGTTAAAGGACACAAGGGTACTGCCTATTGTAAAATAGGTTGAGGAGATACGTGCCAAGTTAATGGAGTTCTATCAAAAGTGCCATATTCAGTCAGAGAGTGTAACTACTCATTTAACTCTGTATGTAGAAAAAATCTTGAGTCAAGAGGAGGAAGCCCGCAGGGTTCATGTTCACGTTGCTAGCCTGGTCAAATTTCAAGTTTAGTCTGCAGAGTACGTGGATGTAGTCGATCTCGAACGCAGAATTTGTACAAGTCGTAAATGGAAGATTTTGGGCCTCCCATGTTGTCATGCACTGGCATCAATGAAGGTAAGGAACTATGATCCATATGCGTTTTGAGAGCATTGGTACCTGTCAAGCGTTTATCGTACAACGTACAATAAAGTTCTGCATGCTACCCGGGACAGCAAGCAATGGGAAGACACAATTCAAGAAAGAGTTCTTCCACCACGAGCAACTAAACAACCAGGGCGTCAAAAAAAAAAAGGATTTGTACCTCAGATCGTGGCCGCCAACGAAGGGTAGTTACATGCTCTAATTGTAAAGAGAGGGGGCATAACCGTGGAGGTTGTCGCAATCCTCCACGTGATGTAAATGGGTTGTTCCAGGCTTGAACAATGCAATGCTTTTTTAATATCAACTGGTGATGTAAATGGGTCTATGTTGGCTTAAAGATTGCAGTCATTTTTTTGTGGAGTTGGTGATGTAAATGGGTTGTTCCAGGCTTGAACGGTGCAGTGCTTTTTTGGTATGGCGGCTGATGTAAATGGGTTCTATGTAGGCATGAAGATTGCAGTTATTTTTTTTGTGGAGTTGGTGATGTAAATGGGTTGTTCCAGGCTTGAATAGTGCAATAAATTTTTTGGTATGACTGCTAATGTAAATGAGCTATTTGGTGATGTCAATGGGTTCCATGTAGATTTGAACGGTGTAAATGGGATCCATATAGATTTTCCCATTGCAAATTTTCCTTTTTATCTATTGTGTTTTACTACTTTTGTAAGTATTGGACGGCTGTAATGAATGTTGGAATGTGAATGGTCCCATATAAATACGTTTTGAATATAAATGGAGAATGTTGTTTTCAGTTGCTCTATGGTGTTTTGCTTAAGTATTTCTTGATCACCATAAGTTGGGTTTAATGTGTTGGATTCACAATATAAAACCATACAAACCAGTCGATATCAATAGATAAAAATTGTCGTTATCGACAACTTCTTTCTATTCCAACAGCTACCGACTTACAACTTTTAATTCAATTAATTGATGAAACTAGTCGATATCGATAAATTAAAGTTATCGCTATCGACAACCTTTATCTATTCCAGCAGCTCCTGACTTATAACTTTTAATTCATCCCATAGACGAAACTAGTCGATATTGACAACTTTAATGTTGTCGATATCGACAGTTTTTATCTGTTCCACCATCTGCTGACTTACAACTTTAAATTCATCACATTGACAAAACTAGTCGATATCGACAACCTTATTATTGTCGCTATCGACAACTTTTATCTGTTTCAGCAGCTGCTGACTTACAACTACAATTCATCCCACTGACGAAAGTAGTTGATATCGATGGATGAAAGTTGTCGCTATCGACAACTTTTATCTATTCTAGCAGCTGCTGACTTACAAAGATTAAAGCTGTCGATATCGACAACTTTTATCTATCCTGCAATTGTTGTCTTGCGATTTTGGAAGCTTGTGGAAATGACAACAACAGCATCAAACACCTTCCTGCAATTCATCATAAACAACTCCTTTATCAATCCACCCCAAACATATCAAAAAACTCCCACCACCCCTTCTCTCTCTTCGGCAGTAGCTGACAACCTGCTTGTCACTCGTTTATCAATCATTCTATATATATGCATTCAACCATTCTATATACAGGCTGTGGAACCCTAACACATGCATTCAACCATTCTATATACAATCTGCTAACAGTAGAGAAAAAATCCATCAAACGCAAAGTATAAATGATCCCTGACAAAAGGATTCTATATAGAAATATAATTCATTCTGTACAATGGGAAAAGGAGGCTAAGTATAAGTCTATTAACCTAGCAGACTGATGAAACAGAACCATATCAAAGCCAATGTTTCAATTCTCAATAAAAAAAAAGTACAACAAAGAGGTAGCCTCATAAGCAGTATCCACCAAAAAGTGAAGAAAACAAAATAGAATCTTTTTCCTGCTCTCCGCTCTTTCTTGGAAATCACCATCAAAGACATCATGGGAAGTCACTCAAGTCAGTCAAACCCAGTCTGTTGGCATTCAACTGCCAGCACCTTTTGAATAGCTCTACGACAATTTTGCTGCGAAAGTAAGGGATATCTTCTTAAGTGAAGTTGATGCTACGGTGGTGCACACAGTGTTTCGCGAAAGCCATTGCAAATATTCCACAGTCATTTCCATTTTGCTGTCTAGGGATGCCTTACCCTACGTCCTATTTACCTTTCATTCAACCATGCAACCTGCGTGAAGCATTAGTACATGAGCAGAAAATAATTAAGTCATGCATTCATGTACGACAATGAAGGCAGATGGAAATGACTCAGAATACAAGTATATCAATGTTTAAGGTAGCATACAAATTTCTCCGCGTGCTTTACCGATCGGCAATCGCCAGCCATACTATTGTATAACTCTCATCTTTTCTCGTCAACATATCCGACTAGCAAGGTGAAATGTGATCTGTGATAGACTATGAAAATCAGTGTGCATGCTTCCCTTGCATCCCACACCCTATGTCTGTGCTTCCCAAACACAGCTTCCACAGCAGAATCAGAACCATCTGACCACCAACTCTGTAAGCAATACCCCAAGAAATAGTCAGCTAGAGCCCAGATCTGGAACTACTAGTATGCTCCTCTTTCACAACAAAGTACTTACACAGATGTTTGTGTCAGCAATAAAACCCGTATCACATCCATCCCTCAATATATCAAAATAGTAGTACGTAACGTAGTGTCCATCCAAGTCCCTTCTTGAAGCACCTTCTTTAGATCCAAGCTTGGGATCATTGTGCAGATGCTATCCAACTCATCCTTTCTGCAACAAACATAAACAAGCACATAAAATCCAAGTACCAATTTATCATACTTAATTCATCGTATGACGGATTTCTTATTTTTCCTCATAGTATTCTTTGAATCCCTTTAGAAAGTACTTATTAAGGTCACTCAGTACGTAACTGCTTTGAACTATTCCATGAGCATAATCTTCAAACTTCATCGGTATTTTGAGCATACGAGGCAGCTATTTGATTCTCCACAGAAGTGAGTCGAGTGTAGCGAAGGAGGATGAAACCACCAAAGCGGACTCACTGGAGACTGGGATTGGAGAGGTGAACAATGTTCTGCTAACTGAGGGGGTACAAAGGACTTCTTCAATTGGTGGTTCAGCCGGAGAATGATGCCTACTACCAGAACCTTCTAGCATAAACTGTTGGAGGGGTTCAGCATCAACTGGTGTTGTAGTCCTTTTGGTGCTTTTCTTTAACCCCGGATTCTTGACAACAGCTCTTTTCCGATGCTTAAACGTTATTATAATTTTCTTCTTGACGTCCTCTTCATCGGAGTGCAAGCTACTACACCCATCCATAGAAAAGTCCTCAAATGTTGTCCCAAAGGCACCCTTAAACTTTGTCAATTTCTTCCAGATTGATGTGGTGAGCTTGTCAATAGACACTTTCCTGCGCTCCGCTCTATCACAGGAGCGCTCTAAACGAGCCACCAAATCCCCCGCCTTAAAACGAAACGCACCCAATATTAAATTACAAATTCATACCAGCAAAAGCAAAGTATTCCATAGGAGGAAAAAATACATTTGAGCACTGTTTCCAGCAGTAACTTAATGGTAAGATTATAGCCATACATGCTTATGTGGAATGCTGGATTCCGCTGGTTTGGTTGTCTCTTACTCAGGTTTGGCGGTCTCCTCCTCCTGGCTAGCCCCCGTATGCTCTCTTTGAGCTGTCCGACCAATAAACAGTAGCGAGTTTTCACCATACCACGTCAAATACTCCTCGCAATGGGCTTTCAACTTACACTTCTCCCCACGTAGAACAAGTTGGGATCTAGCAGCCCATGATGCCTCCACCTCCTCATCCACCTGCGTGCTGTAATCAACGACGACATACCATGTTCTTTCTTGTCTGACGAATGGCATATTGAATGGGGGTGGCACTACTTGTTTGAATCCGAATTGCTTCATAACACGCCGCGTATTGTGTCGTTCCACGATCCAGTAAAAGACAAGGACAGGTGGACGATGAAAAGAGAGCGCGATCAACTTTCCGTACCTTATCAATAAACTTTTTCCTATAACCATGATAGGGTCCCCAATTGAACTGCATACGACATTCAGTTAGGAATCATTAGCGATTTTGTACAGACAGTGATGTATGTTAAAAAAACTACAACAGGATTTCAAAAGGTTTTCTTCATTACCATTCCGCCTTCAGATTGTTCAACTGATTTCTAACTTCTTTCACTGTTGTGAGAGCTGGGTGTTCTTCAAGCCTCTTCTGCCAGGTCTTAAATAGTGGAAACTCTATATCCTTCTTCCAACTATCTGCCGGTTTACGATACCGCCCGATCGACATCCTCGTGTAAGCCCATAGCTTCACCATTCCACAAAATATTTAGCTGTTATATAGGATTGAATTCATCCATTGACATAAGATGTTAGGAATGAGAACAAGCACCTGTAACAGCTGAAGAGGCCCAGTGGGTGTCCTCAGTTGGTGTCCTTCTTCCTCAACTTGTACATTATTCCCCTCCTCTCCCTGTTCAACCTTCCCCTCCTCTCCTACCCCAGTCATCTCCTTATTCCACCGAGTTGCGTTTGCCAACATCATGTAAAGATTCACAAGACAAGTCGGTGCCCATGCGTATGGTTTAAAATCTTTAAACAACTCAAGCAGATAAGCAGGGCCCAGGCACTAGAAGTTTGCGAGATGATCTGGTCGGACACCAAGAAGAAGAGGTAGGCCCGTGTAGCCTGAATCTCATAGTCCTTGTATTTCTTCTTTTTCTTCTTCTTCTCCAGTCCTTTAGCCTTGAAATTGTCCTCAAGCCACTAAAATTTCAATGTCATGCCGACGTGGTCAAACTTCTTTTGTGGGGTAAGACCGAGAAACTCCTGACATATTGTTTAAACCAGCCTCCCTAGGAAAGTTTAACCCGTTACTCGATCTCCATCAATAGGTAGGCCGTATATATAAGCAACGTCCTCCAACGTTATAGTTGTTTCTCCGGATGGAAAATGGAACGTATTTGTTTCAAGATGCCACCTCTCTACCAATGCCGTGATTAACGCGTGATCTATGACAATACGACTTATCTTTGCTAAATGATGGAGACCCGTATGCCTCACTTATTCTTTTTGGATGTTTGTAAGCCCCCATACTGATGCGTCCGGGTTTGTTAGGATGCACCTGAGGTGACCGAATTCCTACTTGTATCAAGTATTACAAGGCCAGTTAGGAATCGTACACCAAAAGAAAACAGAAGGAAGATTGATAAAGTCAATTATGAAAGTCTATATGTAGAAATGCATATACCTCTCCCTGACGAATTCCTTCCGATATATGGTTTTGTTGATTATAAAGGAGAACTTTCGGAGCCTCAGCGGGCTGTTCTTCGTTCGTCTGCAAAGTAACAAACATAACTATTCATACGGGAAATTCCTTTTGCTATGTAAGCTTCATATCTTTCATTCAACATTATAGTTTTATTTTTATTTTAGGTTGTGTACAATGCAAATAAGCCTGCAAAATTGGTGAAGAAAAAGAAGGGCTTGAAAAACTGGCTTGATTACTACCATAACCAATATACCAAGAATCATAAAAAGAGGCCCACAACAAAACGTATCTCTTGTTCCATGCAAATATTTATACTCACCTTCTACTATATTGTTCTTTCTTTCTTCTTCTGAAATTTCGGGTATTTATGCATTTGTTGGTGAACATTGAAGTTTCTCCGTTTTCTATCAACAAAATTAGAAGTTTATCCATTATCCAGTGATTTCTCAATCCAACAAACTAATTATCTTTTGCATTCTTATCTATAGACAGGTTTTTTCGGCCTTTGTGGTCAGAGAGTGTATTCGATCAACTTCTATAAAGCTGAGATTGAGAAGTTGTCCAAAGAAGTAAGTGTCTAGTTTCATGTTGCAGCTTTCTTATGTAAAATCATATACTAAGTTAGCAAACAAAAAAGAAAAAAAAGTTGCATGTGCGACAAAGCATGTATCTTGTTTTACTTTTCTGTTTCAACTTTCAATGAGACAAGGTGTCACGGCCCCGAACCCGATTAGAGAATAAACCAGATCAGGGGTGTGAATTTTAGCGCTAATTAAAATTTTTTTTGCCCTGAATGCCCAAGGATCAAAGTCCGTTGTGAGGATTGTATAGTTGAGCCTCATTAACAAATAATCAATGGGACTTGTTCGGTAAACACCACATTAAATTTATAGGAATATCAAAGCAAGTATGGATTTCATTCCATTATATATATTCAAGTTTCAAAAGATAAAACATATAAAGTTTATAAACATCAGGACCATCCCAAAAACCTAGGTCCTGGTATAAAAGATATACAGTACTAAGATAGACAAGTCCAAAAGTTCTAAACCAAAGATGAAAAGAGGTGGCACGACAATAGATATCCCCATGTAATGTGCACTAGTGCCGGGAGTGATGACGTTATGCTACGTCATCAGGCACCTCACTCTCGTACCTCGTCCTCCTCCCGCGTTGAGGATCCTCTTGGATTGCCTCGGCATTCGGGTCGCCGTAATAGTAGTAGGTGTCCTCTGCACACCATGAAATAAAGGATCAACAATATGTTGGCAAGAAGATAAGCAATATACATTATTCATAACATGTTTCAAAAGAGAATAAAGACAAGTACATGATTAAAAGATAGCAAGGTACAAGCTAGGATAAAGCATGAATAATTGAAAGAATCAAGTAACAATATAAATCATAGCAAGATAAACAAGAATAACCATCCATAAAATGCAATGTCAAGCAAGAGGGGACTCCGAGGATGTCCTAGCCATCTCACGGGGGTATAAGTGACGTCCGAGCCGACTAGAATACCGAAAGTCCGGCTCTAGGGGGATCCTAGCTCCCGGTCCTAGGAATAGCAGCACGGTCCTAGCCCGCTCCCAGTTATTCGCGCCATGGACGCCGTCCAAAGCCGACTGCCCACCCTAGTGTCCGGTAATCGGCACACTTTATAATCATCAGTCTGCAGCTGGTCATGAATGCAAGATGATGATGATGGTTTGTACACGACACAAGTTTCAAGACAAATACACGTGGATATATTTCCAAGTACAAGATAACAAGCCGAGGGCTACTCCAAGTCAAGCCAAGATATAAGTCAATTTCAAAGTTTCATGAGTAGTCATCTTTTCAATTCTATTCACATGTGTCCATCAATACTAGACAAAGGTACCTAAGGATACACTCTAAGTCCGGTCACATCCTAATTCTACAAATTAAATTACAAGGTATATAAGTATACAAGATTAGAGTGTACAAGGTACGACAAGCTACGGATACATTATTCAAGAGTCAAGAGTGAAGAACAAGCCAATCCTAGGTCAAGAGTTGTCCACCGTGTACCGAACGTATCCCCAACGGAGTACGCATAGAGAATGAGTCAATGGTGTCCTAATTTGGCGGGCCCATGGTGTACGAAAGTTATTGGGCACCGATTAACTCAATGCCACACGCATTCGGCCAAGTTACATCAATATACAGAAAATCCCGGACAACCAACGAAGCACACCAAGCCGAACATACTCCGTTTTCATTTCCCCCAATTGGTCATGCAAAGGTAGGGTCAATAGGTTCCAACCTAAAGTCCAAACTAGGTTTACAATCCCTTTCCAAAAGAGATAAGGCTTGGTTCATTGGTCCAATGCCTATTTCATTTCCCAATCTCTGATGATTAATATTAGTATACCATTGGATTCTTCGTCTCGAGGGCTTTCCGTCGATATGTAGAACTCCAAATTCCGATAAACGGGTTAAAAGTTATGGCTTCCAGAAGATGGTCGTCCTGAGCCCAAAGCAGTTAGCTCGAGCGAACAACAGTTGGCTCGAGCCAACTGCTCACAGAACCTTCTTGGCTCGAGCGAACTAAGGTCCGCTCGAGCCAATCTTCCCAGAGGCTCCTTGGCTCGAGCGAATTGAAGGTTGGCTCGAGCCAAGTGTCCAGAATTGCAGAAAATGACTCATTTTGAGTCCAAACCTTGGGGAATCAAATCCCCTCTCCTCCAAGATCATCCCTGCAAGAAAGAGAGCCTCTTGCTCTCTCCACATCCATTCCATTCCTCCCATCAACAAACCCAACTATTCGATTAAGGTCCAATCCCATTAAATACCTAATCTAGCATGTGAAATCCAAATAAATATAGACAAGCTTGGCATTATGGGTTGCTAAAAAATTGCATTGTCAAGAGTGAAGATAATATACATGCATGAGCAATAGATAAAGCTAATCTACTTGCCTTCACCAAAGAGAGTGAAATTAGAGAGAAATTGAGAAGATTGAGGAGGAAGAAAGCTCCCACGGACACTCTAGCCAAAACAACTCTCCCAAGCCTCTCTCCTACACTCAAGGAACACAAAGGAAAAGAAAGAAATGAAATCTATCAACATGTAAGATCTCTACAACAATGAGGAAGGAAATTAGGGAAGAAAGGGTTGAGGAAAACTTACCAAATTTAGGTCAAGATGTAGAGGAAGAAGATGGTAAGCTTGGTTGCTTGAATCCCTTCTCCAATGGCTCATGCAAGAAGAAGAAATGAAGAGGGAGGAAGAGAAGAAAAACTCCAGCAGTTGCAAATGAAGGAAGGAAACGAATGAACGAGCTGGGATGGGGATTGAGGATGAGGGATGGAGGGGGAAATGACTCAAATGCCCTCTTTGAGTGAATTAAGAGAAATGTAATTATTTGAGGGACTTCAGTGCGTCGAATCGCGACGAGTCAAAAACGGAAAGTGACGAGCGCGACGAGATCTTTCCAACGGACCCAAATTCGGCGAAAACGAAATTTTTCGGAAAAATACCCAATTTTCCTATTAATCACAACCTAACCCCCTATTAAGACTATTTGCACTCGGAATCAAACCAAACTTCGCAAACCACTTTCTAATGATAAAAGAGACTCGTTTAGCCACTAAACCCACCGAATTAACTAAAATCATAATTAATTAGGCTAATCGCCAATATTAAGAAATTAATCACCCTATTAAGGTTGGGGACCTTACATCCCTTCGCTCTAAAAGAACATTTGGTCCTCCAAATGCCTAAAATGCCTCCTCAGGAAGAAGATGAGGATAGGCTTTCCTGATCTGGTCCCTGAGTTCCCACGTGGCCTCCTCTGGACGGTGGTGCTCCCACTGAACTTTGACCCATGGAATGGTCTTCGTCCACAGAACTATCTCCTTAGTGTCTATAATCCGCACTGGCTGCTCCACATAAGATGCGTCAGACTGAATCTGTAGTGGCTCGTGTGGTAACACATGGGTGGGATCTGGAATGTACTTGCGCAACATCGACACATGGAACACGTTGTGCACACCTGACAACTCTGGCGGCAAGGCAAGACTATACGCCAATCCAGGTACGAATCTCAAACTGCCCCACATATGTCTTGGAAAGCTTCCCTTTTTGGCCAAATCTGACAACACCACGCATCGGAGAAACCTTGAGGAATACTTATCACCAACCTAAAACTCTAATGGCCTCCGTCTCTTATCTGCGTAGCTCTTTTGACGGTCACGAGATTCCTTCAAACGCATCTGCACAACCTTAACTTTCTCACTGGAATCACCAACCACTGATGGTCCATGGAAACTTCGTACTTCTACCTCTTCCCAACATACCAGAGTCCTGCATCTGCGTCTATATAAAGCCTCAGACGGTGCCATGCCAATGCTAGAATGATAACTGTTGTTGTAGGAGAACTCACAGAGGGGCAAACTCTCATCCCAATCTTTCTTGAAATCCAACACACATGCCCGGAGCATATCCTCTGGAGTCTGAATAGTGCGCTTTGACTGTCCGTCCGTCTGAGGGTGGTAAGTTGTGCTGAATCTCAACTGTGTGCCCATGGATGACTGAAGTGTAGTAAAAAACCGAGAGACAAACTTGGTGTCTTGATCGGATACTATAGATTTAGGCACTCCATGTAATCTGACGATCTCATCATTGTAAAACTGGGCCATCTTATTCATAAACTGACCGGTCTTGAATGGTATGAAATGGGCTGACTTGGTCAATCGGTCCACGATCACCCATATAGCATCATTCCCTTTCCTGGTATGTGGCAGTCCTGACACGAAGTCCATAGTGATGTGCTCCCATTTCCACTGGGGAATATCTAACTGATGAAGTAAACCAGGAGGTTTCTTGTGTTCAGTCTTGATCACCTGACACGTGTAACACTTGGAAACGAATTCTGCAATCTCTTTCTTCATAGTCATCCACCAATAGTGGTTCTTCAAATTCTGATACATCTTAGTGCTGCCCGGATGAATAGAATATCTCGTATGGTGTGCATCTGTCATTAGCTCTGTCTTTATGTCCTGTACATCTGGCACGCACAACTGGTCTTTGCAATACAACACTCCCTTAATCAGTCTGAACTCAGGCCTGTCATCTATGTGCTCAATGATGCGCTGTAACCCTGGGCATCCTTCTGACATTCTTTGATTCTGTTCATTATCTCTGGTTCCCATGCTGCCATGCTAGCAATCATCACCTTTTCACTGATAGGCCAAACTTCAACGTCCAAGTCTCTGAACTGTTCCATCCATTTCCATTCTGGCACTATACACCCACTGAATGCTGACTTTCTACTTAAGGCATCTGCTACCACGTTGACTTTTCCAGGGTGGTACTTGATAGGAAAATCGTAATCTTTGATGTACTCCATCCATCTCCGCTGTCTGTTGTTTAACTCATTCTGTGTAAATAGATATTGTAGGCTCTTGTGATTTGAGTGCACCTCAAACTTCTCGCCGTATAAGTAATGTCTCCACATCTTGAGTGCAAGTACAATGGCTGCAAGCTTTAAATCATGGGTGGCGTACTTCTTCTCATGTTCTTTCAACTGTCTCGAACCATACGCTATCACCTTGTCATTTTGCATAAGAACACAACCCAAACCGACTCCTGATGCGTCTGTGTAAATAACAAATCCTCCACTGCCAGATGGTAAAGCAAGGATGGGTGCGGTGGTCAGTCTGGTCTTCAACTCTTGGAAGCTTTTCTCACACTCCTCGGTCCAAACAAAAGGAATGTTCTTTCTAGTCAACTTAGTAAGAGGGGCTGCGATAGTAGAGAATCCTTTCACGAATCTTATATAATAGCCTGCAAGTCCTAGGAAACTGCGAATCTCTGTTGCATTTTGTGGACTACCCCAATTGACAACTGCTTTTATCTTCTTGGAATCCACTGCCAATCCTTCCTTGGAAATCACATGGCCTAGAAATGACACCTGTTCTAACCAGAACTCACATTTACTCAACTTGGCATACAACTGGCTGTCCCTCAAAAGCTGTAATGAACTCCTCAACTGATGCTCATGTTCCTCCTTGGACTTGGAATAAACCAATACATCATCAATGAATACAACCACGAATTGATCAAGGTAAGGAGTAAATATCTTGTTCACTAGAGCCATGAACACGGTCGGTGCATTCGTTAAACCAAAGGGCATCACTAGAAAATCAAAGTGGCCATATATAGTCCGAAACGTTATCTTAGGAATATCTTCCCCTCTGACACGTAACTGATGGTATCCCGAACGTAGATCAATCTTCAAACAGAACCGTGCTCCCTGTAGCTGTTCAAACAACTCATCTATTCTCGGGAGTGGGTACTTGTTCTTGACTGTCAGTTGGTTCAATTGCCGGTAATCGATGCACATCCTCATTGTCCCGTCCTTCTTTATAACAAACAGTATTGGAGCTCCCCATGGTGATACACTTGGCCTGATGAAGCCCTTATCCAACAGATCTCCTAACCGAGTCTTTAATTCTTTCAACTCTACAGGAGCCATTCTGTACGGAGCCTTCGAAATCGGTGCAGTACCTGGTAGTAGCTCTATCGTGAAGTCTATCTCACGCACAGGTGGCAAACCTGGGATCTCCTCCTGAAAAACATCTGGAAACTTGCATACTACTGGAATCTCATCTATGGGTTTGGACTGCTTGTCCTCCGCGATAAACGCGATGTAACCCTCGCATCCGCTCCTCATCAAGCGATCTGCCTTCAATGCAGAAATCAACCGAGTGGAGGTGGACTTCTTCACACCAACAAACTCAACACTACAGTCTACACTCTGTAACCTTACGGTCTTGTTGAAACAATCTAGCACCGCGCGGTTCACCGCTAACCAATCCATACCAAGAATAACATCAAAGTCGGACATCGCCAACACAATCAAACTGGCGGTCAACTGAGTACCTCCAATCTGAACTGTGCACCTAGGATAAACAAAATCACATGCTACTGATCGGCCTACCTGGGTAGCAACCACTAAAACAAACGGTAACATCTCTCTATCCTTCCCAGAATGCAATGCAAATGCTGGTGCAACAAAAGAATGTGTGGAACCTGGATCGAACAAAACTCTAGCATCAAATCCACAAACTGAGAGAGTACCTTCAATGACATTCTCTGCTGCCTCTGCCTGCTCGTGTGTAATTGCATATGCCTTGCCTAGCTGCCTCGGACGATGGTACTACTGATGTGGCCTATGCACACGATATTGTGGTCGCTGCAATGTCGGAGGTCGCTGCAATGTTGGGGGTCTCTGCGGAGCCCTATACTGAGGAGCTGGAGCACATGGCTATGGCGGCTGGGGAGGTCTGACAATAACTTGTTGTTGTTGCTGTTGTGGTGGTCTAATCTGTACTGGAGGTGCCTGCCTCATCGGCCATGTAGGATAAGGAGGCCTGGGCGCCGGAGCAGGAAGTGCTGGGGGTGCAACCCCTGTCTTCGTCGGGCAATGACGAACCTTATGCCCGGGATCTCCACAATGATAGCAAGCACCGGACTGCTTCCTACAGTCACGGGAGTAATGACCTCCACCACAATGTGTGCACTCTAACCTCTGCTGCGGCTGTTTGAACCTTAGTTCCATTCTCAGTCTCTTGGAATGCTGGAGAGGAGGAAGAGGAGCAGGAGTAGGAGTAGGTATCATATGTCCAATAAGCTGTGGCAACATAGCTATAATCCTCTGCTGCTTAAACACTATAACACCCTTCAGTGATTCCTCTGCCCAGTATGCTTTCTTGCCCACTGCGTCATACTCTGTCAACTTGCTCTGCTGAACTTGTAATTTGATATCGGGCCTTAGCCCTCTGATAAACCTTCGAACCTTCTCAGACTCTGGCTTGATCAAAGTCGGTGCAAATCTAGACAAACGGGTAAACTGGATCTCATACTCCTGAACTGTGAGAGTATCTTGTATAATTTGCTCAAATTCCACTATCTTCTGCTCTGTGTAGTGCTCAGGGATGAATTTCTCCTAGAACTGCTTGATGAAAGTCTCCCATGCCTTGTCGTCTTCAACGGTGTCATAAGAGCTCTTGATGGTCTTCCACCATCCTTCTGCTGTCCCACAAAACATATGAGCTGCCAACTGAACCTACTGCTTACCTGTGCACTTGAACACGTCAAAGATCTTCTCAATCTGCACGGTCCATTCATTTGCCTCTGCGGGATCCTCTACCCCATAGACTCTGGGGGAAATCTCTTCATAAACTTCTCAACTAGGTCATTGAGATCTCGTTCTTTGGCCCAGGGCTCAGACACCTTTTGCATTACTTCCACCATTTGTGCTTGAAAGGCGACTTGGTCCTCTCTCTGTTTCCTATCACGTTCTGTCTGCGCAGTGATTGCAGATAAGCATTAAGGAACTACTGGAACTGGCTATCCGGTATGGGTGGTGTAAAACCTGATCCTGATGGTGCGCTATTAGCCATGTCACTGCAAGAAAATATATATGAGTTAGACCCTATGCAGCCCAAAACTAGCAACACAAGACTATAAGAACATAGAATGTACAACGAACGCTAGGATAACGGTAATCCTCACACGCGTCCTATGGTTTCTATAATTTTTACCCTGAGAAACCATCCAGTGCTTTGATACCACTCTGTCACGGCCCCGAACCCGATTAGAGAATAAACCGGATATGGGGTGTGGATTTTAGGGCTAATTAAAAAAAATTTTGCCCTTAATGCCCAAGGATCGAAGTCCGTTGTGAGGATTGTATAGTTGAGCCTCATTAACAAATAATCAATGGGACTTGTTCGGTAAACACAACGTTAAATCTATAGGAATATCAAAGCAAGTATGGATTTCATTCCATTATATATATTCAAGTTTCAAAAGATAAAACATATAAAGTTTATAAACATCAGGACCATCCCAAAAACCTAGGTCCTGGTACAAAAGATATACAGTACTAAGATAGACAAGTCCAAAAGATCTAAACCAAAGATGAAAAGAGGTGGCACGACAATAGATATCCCCATGTAACGCGCACTAGTGCCGGGAGTGATGACGTTATGCTACGTCATCAGCACCTCACTCTCGTACCTCGTCCTCCTCCCGCATTGAGGATCCTCTGGGATTGCCTCGGCATCCGGGTCGGCGTAATAGTAGTAGGTGTCGTCTGCACACCATGGAATAAAGGATCAACAATATGTTGGCAAGAAGATAAGCAATATACATTATTCATAACATGTTTCAAAAGAGAATAAAGACAAGTACATGATTAAAAGATAACAAGGTACAAGCTAGGCATAAAGCAAGAATAATTGAAAGAATCAAGTAACAATATAAATCCTAGCAAGATAAACAAGAATAACCATCCATGAAATGCAATGTCAAGCAAGAGGGGACTCCGAGGATGTCCTAGCCATCTCACGGGGGTATAAGTGACGTCCGAGCCGACTACGTATACCCAAAGTCCGGCTCTAGGGGGATCCTAGCTCTCGGTCCTAGGAATAGCAGCACGGTTCTAGCCCGCTTCCAGCTATTCACGCCATGGACACCGTCCAAAGCCGACTGCCCACCCTAGTGTCCGGTAATCGGCACACTTTATAATCATCAGTCTGTAGCTGGTCATGAATGCAAGATGATGATGATGGTTTGTACACGACACAAGTTTCAAGACAAATACACGTGGATATATTTCCAAGTACAAGATAACAAGCCGAGGGCTATTCCAAGTCAAGCCAAGATATAAGTCAATTTCAAAGTTTCATGAGTAGTCATCTTTTCAATTCTATCCACACGTGTCCATCAATACTAGACAAAGGTACCTAAGGATACACTCTAAGTCCGGTCACATCCTAATTCTACAAATTAAATTACAAGGTATATAAGTATACAAGATTAGAGTGTACAAGGTACGACAAGCTACGGATACATGATTCAAGAGTCAAGAGTGAAGAACAAGCCAATCCTAGGTCAAGAGTTGTCCACCATGTACCGAACGTATCCCCAATGGAGTACGCATGGAGAATGAGTCAATGGTGTCCTAATTTGGCGGGCCCATGGTGTACGAAGGTTATTGGGCACCAATTAACTCAATGCCACACGCATTCGGCCAAGTTACATCAATATACGGAAAATCCTGGAC
Organism: Litsea cubeba; assembly: GCA_012931725.1. Lineage (NCBI taxonomy): Eukaryota > Viridiplantae > Streptophyta > Magnoliopsida > Laurales > Lauraceae > Litsea > Litsea cubeba. Next base: position 66,175,741 of record CM022945.1, on the reverse strand, counting down.
AACCAACGAAGCACACCAAGCCGAACATACTCCGTTTTCATTTCCCCCAATTGGCCATGCAAGGGTAGGGTCAATAGGTTCCAACCTAGAGTCCAAACTAGGTTTACAATCCCTTTCCAAAAGAGATAAGGCTTGGTTCATTGGTCCGATACCTATTTCATTTTCCAATCTCTGATCATTAATATTAGTATACCATTGGATTCTACGTCTCGAGGGCTTTCCGACGATATGTAGAACTCCAAATTCCGATAAACGGGTTAAAAGTTATGGCTTCCGGAAGATGGTCGTCCTGAGCCTGAAGCAGTTAGCTCGAGCGAGCAATAGTTGGCTCGAGCGAACTGCTCACAGAACCTTCTTGGCTCGAGTGAACTATGGTCCGCTCGAGCCAATCTTCCCAGAAACTCCTTGGCTCGAGCGAACTGAAGGTTGGCTCGAGCCAAGTGTCCAGAATTACAGAAAATGACTCATTTTGAGTCCAAACCTTGGGGAATCAAATCCCCTATGCTCCAAGATCATCCCTGCAAGAAATAGAGCCTTTTGCTCTCTCCACATCCATTCCATTCCTCCCATCAACGAACCCAACTATTCAATTAAGGTCCAATCCCATTAAATACCTAATCTAGCATGTGAAATCCAAATAAACACAGACAAGCTTGGCATTATGGGTTGCTAAACAATTGCATTGTCAAGAGTGAAGATAATATACATGCATGAGCAATAGATAAAGCTAATCTACTTGCCTTCACGAAAGAGAGTGAAATTAGAGAGAAATTGAGAAAATTGAGGAGGAAGAAAGCTCCCACGGACACTCTAGCCAAAACAACTCTCCCAAGCCTCTCTGCTACACTCAAGGAACACAAAGGAAAAGAAAGAAAGGAAATCTATCAACATGCAAGATCTCTACAACAATGAGGAAGGAAGAACAAAGGGTTGAGGAAAACTTACCAAATTTAGGTCAAGATGTAGAGGAAGAAGAGAGGAAGAAGATGGTGAGCTTGGTTGCTTGAATCCCTTCTCCAATGGCTCATGCAAGAAGAAGAAATGAAGAGGGAGGAAGAGAAGAAAAACTTTAGCAGTTGCAAATGAAGGATTTTAGGATGAGGGATGGAGGGGGAAATGACTCAAATGCCCTCTTTGAGCGAATTAAGAGAAATGTGGTTATTTGAGGGATTTCGGTGCGTCGAATCGCGACGAGTTAAGAACGGAAAGTGACGAGCGCGACGAGATCTTTCCAACGGATCCAAATTCGGTGAAAACGGAATTTTCTAGAAAAATACCCAATTTTCCTATTAATCACAACCTAACCCCCTATTAAGATTAATTGCACTCGGAATCAAACTAAACTTCGCAAACCACTTTCTAATGATAAAAGAGACTCGTTTAGCCACTAAACCCACCTAATTAGCTAAAATCATAATTAATTAGGCTAATCGCCAATATTAAGAAATTAATCACCCTATTAAGGTCGGGGACCTTACACAAGGGCTGTCATAGTAACCCACAGTAGGTGGCCCCACTAGGCGGCTTGTACCGTATGACTGTAAGGAAAGCTTGTACAGGAGCATTACTCTTTAATAATATATATTAACTTCAATTTTGTGGTCTTTGTGTTAATGCTTTGGATTCATCTAAATTAAATAGCAACTAATTAAGTCACAACTAAGGAATTAATCATTCTTTCGCGACATGTTGTTAGACTTCATCAATTCAGATGATGGAGGTGGTTATTTTTAGAGATAAAAAGGCAAGTTTTTATGTTGGTTTTATTGGTGATTTAAACATGAAAAAGTACATTGAGGTTTATCCATGAAACAGTGGTTTGAAATTGACATTGAGAAATCAAACTAGACAAGGTTGGAAATATCACCTTTGTGGGATATCACCAGCCCCATAGTGTTTCTCTCCAATTAAACATACCTACTGATGGTAACCATTTCATGGTGGCATCCATTAGATGGTTCATAACTGAAATTAGTGGCCCAGATCAAATGGATTTGTTGATAACAGAAACAACCAATATTCCATATTCACCTTGTAAAATAGTATGCTTGTTTTAAGTGGAAATAGTAAGGCCTCAATCATTTTTGAAATCTTCATAGTAACCTGGACAACCCAATAATTAAAATGACAGCCATTTTATTCAAGTAAACAAGAGACATGACTGTCTTAGATCAGTACTGTTTTCTTCATTCAAATTTAATTTTCAAGTCAATTATTCAATTTTGTTTTCATAGTAAAACAGTTTCTCTTGAGTATTCTTGAAATTTTGTTTTTTTTATTCTTATTTCTAGGTAAACAACTAAAGCACTCTTTCTACAGGAAGTTGAAGAAAGGGAGCGGGTCATCAATGATTATAAGGCAATAATGCCTGCAGCATTTGTCTCATTCAAGAATAGATGGGCTGCAGTTGTTTGTGCCCAAACTCAACAAACAAGAGAACGGTTACAATACATACCCTTTTTAAAAAAAAAAAAAAACCCAATCAACAAACCTAATCAGACAAAATCACTCTCAGTTTGTTTAATCTAGGGATTGGGTATGATGTTTAAGAATAATGAAAAAATAACCAACTTGCAGTCTTGATCCCATGAAAAACAACTAAAGCTCTGTTTAAACCTGATGCAAACAAGATAAAAAGCTTAAAATACATTACCTCCATGTGCTTGCCAACAGTGAAAATGCTTTGAAAGAAGGCGTCAAATGATGCTTGAGACCACTGCCTGGGACCAACAGAGTGGAGAGGTGTTGAAAGGGACTGTGGAAGAGGATAAGGGAAAGACGAGGAAGACGCAATGATGGAAAAAGGGGTTTCTTGCGCTATTTGTATAACCGCAATTGTTGTTGATATCGACAATACCAATAAACATTAAAAAAAAAAAACTAAAGGAGCCCAGAGGGCCCCTCCCGTCTCTAAAGACCTACTAGGCCGTCCACTTACTTATGGCTCACTATGGGGATTTTTCCCATAGTTTTCTTTAGATTCAAATGAATACCAAAGCACACCCATGTAACATTTCTAGTGCCACACACATGCAAGACATGTCAAGCAATGCCTACATGACATGACCTAGCCTTGTCTGGCCGAGGACATGAAAGAAAATTTTCCCAATGCCTAACATATTTTCCATTTATTAAGTTTCCTCATACAATAAACAAGCAATTTTAATAGAAGAGATTAAACGTAAGAGATTAATTATTTAATAATCTCTTTAATAAGTGTGATTATTTACAATTATTTACAATTGGTTGTTTGCAATTATTTACATGTGTCCATAATGGATATGCATTATTACATTTGTTTGAGCTCATTTACGCATGTGATCCATAAATAAGTTGTAAAAATGATCTATAACAAAGCCCATATGCACACAAAAATCTACTCACCGGAGTAGGTGGTAAAGCCATCTACACAACTTTCTTACAAATGGCACTAGTACATTCTCCAGGTAACTTCTGTGCTTGTGGGTCCCATAAAAAAACCATTGTTTTTAACTTATGCTGGCGCTATATTTATAATCTAAACAATTTAATCTATTTATTGAACTAATAAACTTTAAGACCCAGAAGGCCGAAACCTAATTATCTTATAGAGGAAACTACTGAATAAATCCCAATAGTGAGCCCACAGTAAGGAGAGGACCCAGCTTATTTTTAGAGACGGGAGGGGTCCTTTGGGCGTGGTTTTTTTTTTTTTCGTTTAGCGATGTTGTCGATATCGACAATTAAGTTGTCGATATCGACAAATATGCGAAAACCCTTTATCCATCGCCCCGTGCCTGCATTTCTCTGTCAGACCCTTTTCATCGTTTGCAACTGGTTCTCTGGCGATTTTCCATCTCAGAAAACTCCTATATTGAATTAGCTCAAGCGGTTGTTGGATTCCATTAAAAGGTTGGTACACACAATAAGTTCTTTTTTATATAGCATCATCTACCCTAAAAGAGGTTCAGATTGATTCGTTTTTTTGTATATACTTGTTAGAAGGAATAGAACCATGGTCTGAACCCTAAAAGTGCCGGTTGAATATGTAAATGGTGTCCAATATATGACTCACTGTATTCAGCTTTGGGGTTGGTTGATGGCGTTTTTCGTTTGGTTCTGATTAATGGCGATTTTCCTTAATGGGTTTTAGGGTTTTGAAAGGGGGTTTATTTTTGGTATACACTGTTTTTATCTATTCCTCCATTGTTTATTTTCAGTACAGTTTTTTTATTACCACATTATATTACTCAAATGTAACCAGAATGATTATTTTATGAACAAACATATCCCAGAATGGGCATTTTAACTATGGCTTATTGTTCAGTAATATAAAGTTCTTTGTCTTTCAACATGTATGTATAATTCATATTTTTTTAAATTATGTTATTGTGATTTGATGTTAGCATGTCAGTGAGGGAGGTGTTGGTTATATTCCACTATGATGGTGACTTCCAGTTCGATATAATCCGTCCGGTGTACAATGGAGGAAATCAAAAGATGAGGTATTTACCGACGGACATAGCATATGACTCACTGGTTAACGAAGCAGCTGAAGCATCTAATTGGGTCTCAATCATCCATAGATTAAGCATACAATACCTTCATCACAATGGACGGGCATTTTCAATGGCAAGCATTGACGACGACAATGATGTGAGGAGGATGTTCAAAGCATCGGAGAAAGACGTGAATGGGATATATTTATATGTTTTCAACGGTCCGAAGATAAGGCAATCTATAGGAGGAGAAAAATGGAGGTATGTGCATAGGTTGTATTGCTAAATCAATTGATTACCAAATACTAAGTATGTCTTCCTACTTGTTTATTGACCTTTGTTGATTCATTGTAGGTATGAACGGAATCTTCGAGCTCAAAACTGTGCAGAAAAAGCAAGGACCTCGTCAAGAACTTGTACGGGAAAGCAAGCCATAGTGCGAACGCCCACAACATCTCTACCTATTGTTGATCTCCGTGAAGACAATGACATGCATTTCTCATCCGTGCGTAATGAATACAGTCCACATCAGGCGACAGGGGTTGATACTTTTTGTGATGATATTGATGTTGGAGTGAAGAATCATGATGGGATTCAGACCGACGGACAAACTGCCATCGGACAGATTGGTCGGATAGCAGATGCGAAGGTCGAAAGCAATGGAGTTGATGCCAATCTAGCTTACACTACCAATCATTCAAATGAAGATTTAGTTGTTGATTTTGAAGACAGAATGGAAACTGAAGAGGTTAAAATGGAGGTTGGTAATAACTCGGCTCAGGAAATGTGGGTTGGCCGTAGTTCCCTGATCGTCAGACATTTCGGAATACTCTTGCTAAGTTTGCAATTTATGGCAACTTCACTCTTAAACACTTGAAGACCAACTCGACGAAGGTGACGGCTGGCTGCAAAGATGGGGGTTGTCCTTGGCGGATCCACGCTTATATTGTAGAATTAGGACCACAATTTAAAGTTAGAACGTACAATCCTAAACATCAATGCTCGAAGCCGATGATGGGCATGGCACATCGACAAGCAAGTTCAGCCCTTATTGCTGAATTCATCATGGATAGAATCAGACAGAACATCGATTTAAAGCCGAAGGAGATAATGAACGACTACCAAATGGAATTCGGGTCAATTATTAGCTATAGGAAGGCACTTATAGCAAAGGATATGGCTCTGCGTATAGTGCGAGGATCATATGAGGAGTCCTTCCAGCTTCTACCTCTCTACTGTATGGAATTGCAGAAAATCAATCCTGGGACAATAACAAACATAGACACCATGTCTGATGATCGTTTCCAAAGATTTTTTTGGTCATTTGGACCTTGTATTAGGTCTTTCATCTCTTCGCTGAGACTGATGATTGCCGTAGACGGTGCACATCTCCGAGGCAAGTATCCTGGTGTCTTGCTTGTAGCCGTGACATACGATGCGAATCATAAGCTATTACCCATCGCCTTTGCTTTTGCGGAAGCCGAGCGTCGAGATAGTTGGGAATGGTTCCTTGCAAACATGTTCATTGCTCTTGGAGAGCCACCAAATTTGACTATTGTTTCTGACCGTCAGAAGGGTCTTATTCCAGCTCTCCAGAACACTATACCATCTGCAGTGCACTGTTACTGTTACCGTCACATTGCTGAAAATATAAAAACCGCTTTCAGTGACGGGGCAATCGTTATGAAATTCTGGCGTGCTGCAAAGTCCTATAGGCCTTATGTTTATATATGAGGCATATATGACGGATATACGTGCAGTCAGCCAAGAGGCTTTCAACTATATTGATGCAATTGCGAAACACCGTTGGTCAAATGCATACGTACAAGGACGTCATATGACATGCTAACTAGTAATGCGGCTGAGTGCACGAACAGTCTGTTAAAGGACACAAGGGTACTGCCCATTGTTAAACAGGTCGAGGAGATACATGCCAAGTTAATGGAGTTCTATCAAAAGCGCCATATTCAGTCAGAGAGTGTAACCACTCGTTTAACTCCATATGCAGAAAAAATCTTGGGCCAAGAAATGGAGGAAGCCCGTAGGGTTCATGTTCGTGTTGCTGGTCTCGTTGAATTTCAAGTTCAGTCCGCTGAATACGTGGACGTAGTCGATCTCGAACGCAGAACTTGTACATGTCATAAATGGGAGATTATGGGCATCCCATGCTGTCATGCACTGGCATCAATGAAGGTAAGGAACTACGATCCTTATGCGTTTTGCGAGCATTGGTATCTGTCAAGCGTTTATCGTACAACATATAGTGAAGTTCTGCATGCTACACGAGACAAGAAGCAATGGGAAGGCACAATTCAAGAAAGAATTCTTCCACCACTCGCAACTAAGCAACCAGGGCGTCCAAAAAAAAAACAGGAAACGGACCGAAGATCGTGGCCGCCAACGAAGGGTAGTTACGTGCTCCAATTGTAAGGAGAGGGGGCATAACCGTGGAGGTTGTCGCAATCCACCACGTGATGTAAATGGGTTGTTACATGCTTGAAAAGTGCAGTGTTGTTTTTTGGGTAGCATTTGCTTATGTGCTTGGGTTCCATGTAGGGCTGAAGGAGAAGTAATTATTTTGTATAGTTGGTGATGTACATGGTTGTTCTAGGCTTGAAATCACTAATGTTGTTTTTTGTATGGCTGCTGATGTAAATGGGTTCACATTTTATCTATTCTGTTGTAACTACTTGTTATGTAATGAATGTTGGTATGTGAATGGTGATCAGAACTTTTTGAATATAAATATAAATGATCAATGTTTTCTGCAGTTCACAAAATTTTTTTTTCTTACGCATTATTTTTACACTTGCATCACAATAAGCAGTTACAACTATTAAATCAGTGCACTGATGAAACTAGCCGATAGCGACAACTTATAGTTGTCGGTATCGACAACTTTTACAGTTGCAGCACAATAAGCAGTTACAACTATTAAATCAGTGCACTGATGAAACTAGTCGATAGCGAGAACTTAGAGTTGTCGATATCGACAACTTTTACACTTGCAGCACAATAAGCAGTTACAACTATTAAATCAGTGCACTGATGAAACTAGTCGATAGCGAGAACTTAGAGTTGTCGATATCGACAACTTTTACACTTTCAGCACAATAAGCAGTTACAACTATTAAATCAGTGCACTGATGAAACTAGTCGATACCGACAACTTTTACAGTTGCAGCACAATAAGCAGTCACAACTATTAAATCAGTGCACTGATGAAACTAGTCGATACCGACAACTTTGAGTTGTCAGTATCGACAACTTTTACACTTGCAGCACAATAAGCAGTTACAACTATTAAATCAGTGCACTGATGAAACTAGTCGATAGCGACAACTTATAGTTGTCGGTATCGACAACTTTTACAGTTGCAGCACAATAAGCAGTTACAACTATTAAATCAGTGCACTGATGAAACTAGTCGATAGCGACAACTTATAGTTGTCGGTATCGACAGCTCTTACAATTGCAGCACAATAAGCAGTTACAACTATTAAATCAGTGCACTGATGAAACTAGTCAATAGCGACAACTTATAGTTGTCGGTATCGACAACTCTTACACTTGCAGCATTTTTATAGGTTACAACTATTAAATCAGTTCACTTATGAAACTAGTCAATATCGACAACTAAGGGTTGTCTATATCGACAACCTATACAGTATGAAATACTTGCATACTTACAATAGAGCACTGATGAAACTAGTCGATAGCGACAAATAAGAGTTGTCTATATCGACATGTTTAAGTTATTATTATCGACATCATACATACTACCAAAGTTTAGGGAATTGTACACAACTTATAAAACTGTGAATCCATTCATGAAAGCTGTAAATCAAACAAAACATTCTCCATTGAATTCTTAGTAAAAGCTATAGAATGAATATGCACAAAAGGCAATTTACTGAAATACATTTGCATATTGCTAACAGATACAGACATCCATCATATATAAACATGGACAGTAGTATTAAAATCTCCGAAAAAGTCCGGACATGCATCCTCCGAGGAAAGAGAAACAAAACAAAAGGAAATATACACTTCTCCACTGTAATGACAATCAGTTACATTATATTTACAGCCCCATAGACACACAATAGACAACTGTCATCAGTTGAAATCACTCAAGTCAGTCAAGCCCAGTCTATTGGCATTCAAAGTCCAGCTCCGCTTGAATATCTCTACGACAATTTTGCTGCGAAAGTATGGGATATCTTCTTGAGTGAAATTGATGTTACGGTGGTGCACACAGTGTTCCGTGAAGGCTAATGCAAAGATTCCACAATCATTTCCATTTTGCTGATGAGGGATGTCTGTCTTTACGAGCCAACTCCATAGATACGGATCCGACCACCCGAAATCGCTGTACCTTTCATTCAACCATGCCACCTGCGATAGTCATTCACAGCTCATTCTTAGTTTAAGTCAGAAATTCATATACGTGGCATAGAATAGTGTAACGAATCACAACACAAATATATCAATGGGTAAGGAGAGGTAACATACAAATTTCGATACATGTTTTACCGATCGACGATCACCAGCCATGCTATTGTAGAACTCCCATCGTCTCTGGTCGACATATCCGACCAACAAGGTGAAATGTGATCTGTGATGGATTACAAAAATCAGAGTGCGTGCTTCTCTTGCGTCCATCACCCTATGTCCATGCTTCCCAAACACAGCTTCGACAGCAGAATCAGAACCATCCGACCACCAACTTTGCATCTGTTCACAAAAAATTAGTTCAATCAGAGCCTACAGCTTGACATTACTAGTATGCAGTCTATTTCAATCAGTTAATACTTACACACACGCTTGGGTCAGCAATGAAACATGAATCACATTCATCCCTCAAATTTTCAAAATAGTAGTACATGACATTAGTGTCCATCCATGTTCCATCATCAAGCACCCTTTTCAGGTCTGAGCTTGGGATCATTGTGCAGATGCTATCCAACTCATCCTTCCTGTAATGAACCATCATTAATCCCATTAAATGCACAGGTGGTTAATCCACATAAAAAAGGTTCTTGAGATTAGTTTTCTTACCTCTCCTCGTAGTATTATTTGAATCCATTGAGAAAAAACTTATCAAGATCCGAAAGCACGTAATTGCTTTGAACTATAGAATGATCGTAATCTTCAAACTTCAATGGTACTTTCCGTATACGCGGGAGCCATTTGATCCTCCATACAAGTGAATCGAGTGTAGCGAAAGCGAATTGGGTTGAAACGACCAAAGCGGACTCGCTTGAGACTGGGACTGGAGAGGTGAACAACGTTCTACTGACATGGGGGGTACTTAGGACTTCAAAATTTGGGGATAGGGCGGGAGACAGAGGCCTATTACCAGAACCCTCCAATGCGAACTGTATATTGGGCTCGTATACTGGTGCGGTAGTCCTCTTGCTACTTTTCTTTTTTCCTGGACTCTTAACAGCAGCTCTTTTCCGATGCTTAAACGTTATTGTAATTTTCTTCTTCATATCTTCGTCGTCGGACTTCGAGCTGCTGCACCCACCCATTAAGAAGTCATCAAAGTTTGTCCCAAAGGCACCCTTAAACTTTGACAATTTCTTTCGTATTGATGCGGTGAGCTTATCAATAAACACTTTCCGGCGCTCTGCTCGATCACAAGATCGCTCTAATCGACCCACCAGCTCCTCTGCCTGAAAACGAAAAAACACATCAAAAGTTATTTACCAGTGCCGACAAGCGAAGCAAATGTTAAATCGTATAAAAGATTACGTAATACATTGTTTCATGCAGTAACTTAAATGCACAATTTTGAGCCATACATGCTTCTGTGGGATGGTGAGATCAGCTGATTTGGCGATCTCCTTTGGCTGGCCTTTATTCGCATGCTCCATCTGAGCTGACCTCCCAATATACAATAGAGAGTTTTCACCATACCACGACAAATACTCCTTTGATTGGACTTTCTCCTTACACTTATCCCCTTTTAAAACCAGTTCTGTCCTAGCATTCCATAATGACTCTACCTCCTCGTCCACCTGCGTGCTGTAATCAACAACAACGTACAATGTTCGTTCTCGTCTGACGAATGGCATATTGAATGGCGGTGGCATTAACTGTTTGAAGCCAAACTGTTTCATAACACGCCACGTATCGTGTCGTTCCACGATCCAATAATAGACAAGGACGGTGGACGACGAGAATAGAGCACGATCAACTTTCCGTACCTTTTCTTCAAGCTTTTTCCCATAACCATGATAGGGTCTCCAATTGAACTGCATACAACATGAGTCATTCATGAATAGCAAGTTTGTACAAACAATGTAGTATGTTAAAAAAAATTACAAAACATCAGGATTTCGAAAAAGTTCAATCCATTACCCCATCAGTCTTCAGATTGTTCAATTGTTTTCTCACTTCTTTCACTGTTGCATGAGCTGGGTGTTTATCAAGCCTCTTCTGCCAGGTCTTAAACAATGGGAACTGTATGTCCTTCTTCCAGCTATCTGCCGGTTTAGGACACCGCCCGATTGACATCCTAGTATAGGCCCAGAGCTGCACCATTACAAAGAATGAATAAACGTTATATACCGCTGGATTAATACGCAGAATTGGAAAACAACTATTAAAAGCGAGAACAATCACCTGTAACAATTGAAGAGGCCCAGTGCGTGTCCGAAGTTGGTGTCCTTCCTCCTCTCCTTGTTCCTTCTTCCCTTCCTCTCCTACATCTATATTCTCCCGATTCCATCGAGTAGCGTTTGCCAACATCCTATAAAGATTCGCAAGACAAGCCGGTCCCCATGCGTAAGGCTTAAAATCTTTAAACAATTCAAGAACATAAGCAGGTCCGCGAGCTCCAGATGTTTGATAAACAAGTTGACCAGATACCAAGAAGAATAGGTAGGCCCGTGTAGCCTGAATCTCATATTGCTTGTATTTTTTTTTTCTTCTTCTTCTTCTCCAGTTCTTCAGCCTTGAAATTGTTTTCTAACCACTTAAATTTCAATGTCTGACTGACGGAATCAACCTTCTTTTGAGGAGTAATACCGAGCAACTCTTGACATACAGATTGCACTAGCCTCCCTGGGAAAGTTCGACCTGTTACTCGGTCTCCATCAATGGGCAGCCCGTATATATAAGCTACGTCTTCCAACGTAACAGTTGCTTCACCGGATGGAAAATGGAAAGTGTTCGTTTTAGGCCGCCACCTCTCTACCAATGCCGTTATTAACGCGTGATCTATGACTATACGGCTTATATCTGCCAAATGATGGAGATCTATCGCCCTCACGTACTCCTTTTTTTTTTTTGTAAGCCCCCATATTTCTGCGTCCGGGTTTGTTGGAATGCACCTGAGGTGACCGAACTCATGAACATATTAATCCTTACAAGGACAGTTAGGAATCATATACCAAATGTAAACAAGAAAAAGATATATAACTATCAATTACGAAAGACAACCACTGTAGAAATGCTCATACCTCTCCAGCACGAATTCCTTCTGATATATGGTATTGTTGATTATATAGGAGAACTTTCGGAGCATCAGCGGGCTGATTTTCGTTCGTCTGCATAGTAACAAACGTAGCTTCTCAACTTCCAAAAATTATAGGTGTATAACCACAAAAAGAGAGAGAACTCTTATGCAAAATATATTGCAAACTTCACATAATGAATATCTCGCTAAACTTTCGCTTGTAGTTATGTATTATATAGACACTGGAGAGATTTATATTTACTCATCTATTTCTTTATGTCTTAAAAGTAGATCGTCACAATCCATTTGGAGAGAAGAAGAGTATGTGCAGTAGGGGCAATTGACCATAAATGGAGTATGCACAAACTTTATAAAATCCATGCAATGGGCCCAGTATGATAAGGCCAACATACTCATACCACATGTGCACCCCATACCCTCCCCTCCCCCAACCCAAAAAATCGAAATGGCACACATCCAATTCCACTCCTAACATGATGCATCATGTAAAACACTCAATTTATTTCATTAGAGTTAAATCATGTGTTTTAACTCTTTCATGTGATAAATCCAACGGTGATTCCCACACCAATTAAATTGAAACATTTTAAGAGGTGTCTTTACACTAATTGGTGTGTGATATGAGTGGCAGCAATTCATGAATGATGGGATAATGTGTGTTTTGCATGGTCCACTCTTACAAGTGAGAGAGAACAGAGCTCGTACGAAAAATTCCGTAATGCTCACCCTACATTACCTTATGCAATCCGCATTAGACCATACTTTCCTACACATAACTCCACTTAAATCATTGTTACACCTAACCAAAACAACGTAACATTCTGTAATCGCTGCTATTCCTTCACCAGATCATTGGGTTCCAATGTGTTAGTCAGAATCCAACTCAATCCCATTTGGGTAAACACAAGCGAGAACTCAATCCAACTCAATCCCAAAATTTGCAATTTCTATAATTCTCACAACAACCTTCATCCACCAATAGCTTTGTGCCAGATTGCAACCACCACCTACAGTGTGGCCATTGTACAATCCAAAAGCCTCTTTATTGACACACATGAATGCCACATTCTGCGGCTAAACTAGAGGACATAAACGACCTGGGACACTATTACTGTAATATATAAGTTGTCTGCGACACCTCATTGGCTTACGATCCACATGGTTTGACCCACCACTCCAAATTCTATATTCCCAACTTTCTACTCAATCTTAAGAGAAAAGTATGGATGGTTCCAGGTATCTGAATTGAGCCGATGAAGAAAATCAGAGGGAGACATAACATGGAAAATGATTGGAGTTTTATGCATTACTTGCAATATTATAATGTAGTGATGGTTAAGGATAGAGGGGAACAACAGAACGTCTGGTAACATAAATATAAAAACCAAAAGCAGCATTAAATGGACTATTTAATCTCTCTCTAAATCATTTTTAATCAACAATCTGTACATAGAATTCTTAATCTCTCTTTCTATGTATGTAAATGTATAACCGACCCATAATATCTCTATGCCAGTAGAGGTGTGAAACCAAGATCTAGCAATGCCAATAAAGGTCTGAAACCCATCTTCCACAAAACTCAGGTGTCAACGTGGTAACAATGCAACCCATTTTTTCTTCAAAAAACCTAATCAGACAAAATAACTCTGATTTCGTTTAATGTAGGGATTCGGTTTCATGTTTAAGAATTATGAGGAAATAAGGAAATCGCATTCTAGATCCAATGAAAAGCACCGAAAGCTCTGTTTGAACCCTAATAAAAACAAGACAAAACGATTATAATATATACCTCCATGTGCTTGGAAACAGTGTATAAGCCTTAAAAGATGGCGCCAAATGATGCTTGGGACCACAGCCTGGGACCAACGAAAGGGAGAGGTGTCGACAGGCACTGTCGAAGAGGATAAGGGGAAAAGGAAGAAGAAGAAATGGGGAAGAAAGGGTCTATTGCGGTTTTAGTATAAACGCACCAATTGTCGATATCGACAACTTCAATATACATATAAAAAAAAAACCGGAAGGGGCCCAAACCTCTAAACAACTACTGGGTGAGTTTCCAGTTCATGGCTCACTTAGGGGATTTATCCGGTAGTTTCCTCTATCTTATATCTTCATAAATTTTGGAACACTTGTGAAATAGTCCTAATTATAAATCTATTTTTTTGGACATTTGTGGCCCCTAATTCATCATCCGAACCATTTGATACTCTTATATTAATAGTTAACAACAAGACATATAGTTTCCTTGCATTAAGTTAGCCCCAATAAAACACATAACTGAAAGAAGCTATATTTTACCATAAAAAATAAAAAACGAAAAAAAAAATGGGCTAGGTTTGGACCAGCCTCATCCTAACCCAACCCATTCTCAAGTAAACTCCAACCCTATAAACTCCTTTCACTTCTCCCTCCCCCCATTCTTCAAAAGTCAGCACCAGCACCATCTATCTCTCCCTCTCTCTGCAATGGCGCACCGCTTAGGCGGCGCAGTCCTGGCGCGCGGCATCTCCACCAAGACCACCTCTTCAACTGTGCCTCTTCTCTGGCAGTCCCCAACCAATCCCTCCTCGACCGTACAACTCCTTTCCTGGGGCAGAGGCAGCTCGGGCCAGCTGGGCGGCGGCATCGAAGAGATCCGTTTCTACCCCACCACTCTCGCCTCCCTCCTCCTCCCTCCCGATTTCCGCCTCGCCCCCGTCTCCGGCCGCCTCAACTCCCATTCCCCCTCCCCCGCCCCTGAGGTGGTTGAGGTCGGCATCTCCTGCGGCCTCTTTCACTCTTCTCTGCTGGTCGATGGCAGATTTTGGATTTGGGGTAAGGGAGACGGAGGCAGGCTTGGCCTTGGCCACGAGAATTCTTGCTTTGTTCCTACTCTTAATCCTTTTGTTGATGGCGTGAGGAGTCTGGCTCTGGGAGGGCTTCATTCTACTGCGCTTACGCGCCAAGGCGATGTCTTCACCTGGTCAGTAGTCTCTATCTATGTATATGTTTATATGCATGAAAGAATTTTCTCCTCTCAGGGGATGTGTAAAGGTTGGGGTAGAGGATGGAAAGGTCTTTGCATGCATGGGGATACATAAAAGAATGAGAAATTAGGGTAATCTCATTTAAAGGCGACTATTTTTAGTGTGGGTGCTTATAAAACCATGTGTATACATGTATATGCCAGTCAAGCAGTCCCTTTTTTGGTGAATGTTTTCAGAGTCACATGTATATGCCAGTCAAGTATTAGAAAGAGAGTGGTGTTCTATGATTGAACTTAATGAAAATCGTGCGTTATTGATGTTTGCGAATACTTGAGTGTAAGTTGCTTTGGGGTATGGATGATTTGTTGAAGTAGTGTCCATTTATATGAATGGCATATACTTTGGATGTGATGAACTGAATAGGATTTCCTACTGAGATTACGTGGAGGGTGATGCAGCCACGATCCTCAAGAAAAAAAATGGATAAATCTCCCAAGGGATGGATTGAATCCAAAGATGAATTCCGCCACTAGGGCATACTGACAATAATGGAAAACACCATAACTGAAAAGAGAAACTCAGAACTACCGTGGGGATGTCCACCCATATATATATAGAGTAGGATCAGTCCTCTCTGTAACTTAGAAACCAAGACTTTCCTAAACAGTAAAGGAAACTAAATCACTAAATTTACTTGACAATCCAAATTAAATAAAACTCCTAATTTTAATTACTTCTAAATAAATCAATTTTCAAAATAAGATTCCTAATCAAATGGATGTTCCATTGGGCCTATGGACTCATCCCAATGGGTTGGCTGACCCATGTTCTGGCCTACATCAGCTCTCCTTGGCTTGGAAAAGCTCGACTCGGGCGAGTTTATACCTTGATAATACTCGAGAGAACTCGACCTCAAGTTTGGTAAATGTCCTCTTGGGTAGAAAATCAATCGTACAAAGTTCTGATGCGCTTGTTGATCATCATTCTCTTGACATGGCTTGGAAGCTTGATTCGATCTTGTCCTCCACAGAAATAAATTGGAGGTGTCGCTTTTTCTGATGATTGCATTTAGCTCGGACATTTGATCTGACCATTGGATGCTTCAATTGTTGCCTTTGTACCAACGAACCGCGATCTTTGAATATCTATCCTTGATCCCGGAAGATGAAGTCAATGTAGGGGACTTCAATTATTGGTTTTTCTATTGATGCGTCTGATCAAAGTCTTCAATGTTTGCATGTCTTTGTTCTTCCTCTACCTTTTGTGGCTCTTGATTAACATTGCCTTGACCTTTCTTACCATTGTCATACTATCTGTCATGGTGGCTAGCTTTTTTGGTGCAATCATGACTTCTATTTCTTCATTTGCTTTTTCTTTGATGCTTCAGTTAAAGGTGATGGGGACATTGATTGCAATGGACGGAGCATAATTCGTTGTCCTTTCCACAGGAAGGAAAATGTGTTATTCTCTGTCATGGTGCACTTCTCGATGAAAAAGCCATGGTCGTCCAAAAAGAATATGAGCGATATTCTTATGGATCACATCACACCAAATCTTGTCCTCATAGTTGCCAATCTTAAAGGATACCAAACATCTGTGAGTCACCATTAAACCATGTGACTTGATAAGATTTAGGTAGCTTTTCAATTGGCCAATAACCTCTTGCGCAACAAATTCATTGCACTACCATTGTCAATAACCAAATTAGCTGACCTATCTTTGACTCCTACTTGCATTTAGAATTTCTTAGTTTGTCTCCATTCTTCTTCTTCCTTCTTATTTGTGGCGAGAAGTCGACGAATGACAAGTATTGGATTGACCTCTATGACAAAATGTGTCTTTACAACATGGGCTCTTGTTCTTTGATGAAACTTTCTTTCTTAAGGCTTACCTTATCGCATACGAGATTTAAGCATATGAGACATTTTAAGCATGTGCTCAACATGGAATGCTTCTATGTATGCTTCTTGATTGGTGTTGCAGCGATTCATACAAGATGGGTCTCAAACATCTGATATAACAAACCACATCATGTATCTCATCATCCTCTAGTGCACATAGGTCTTGTAACTCGAAATTGACGGGTATATTCGACATCCTCATTGAAATTCATGCTTATTATTATCAATTAATATTTGAGTTTTGAGTTTTCTCTTTTTGGTTGTGGTGTTTACCATTATTGTGAGTATGCCCTTACCTGAATCCATCTTTGCATTGGATCAATCCCTTGGGAGATTAATCTATTTTCGATCGAGGATCTTGGGCTGCATCAAAGGGTGACAGTGATGGTTTTGATCACGGCAAGAGTTCTTGCTTGTTAGTTAATTTGAATTTGGGATAGGGTAGCAGAGTTTGGGGAAGAATACTAATGCTTAATTAAATAGAGCTTGTGGCAGCATCCTTATCCTAGTACCCGGACTTTTTTCTTACAAGTGTTATACATGGTCAATAAACACAAAAAGCACACAAGTTGGGGCTGTTTGGTTATGAATAAAAAGAAGCCCGATTTGGCTAGAAAACTCTCTGACAATATTAACTGCAATAGATGATACAATAGAAATGACAAGACATAAACAAATGAAATCACACTTGATATCAAGGCTGTATCATTTCCCACAAATGGACTGATAGACATCCACTTTCACTGTACCACTCATTTCGATTTTTCTCAAAACAAGAACAAACACAAGCAAGAGCTATTAGCTTTCAGCCCTCTTATTGCTTATACAGTTGGGATACATGAACACTGATGAAAAGTTGTTCTCTTTTCTTGGAATTGAGCCAATTTTATAAATGAGAAAATGACAGAAGGCTACGATCCATGTCTTGAGTTAAACCCTGTGCCCAACATGTCTTAATCTCTGACGATCTGAATTGTTCATTTAGTGGAAACACCATGGAGGAGCAATGCAACAAAGTGCTCAGATAACTTAAAATAATGTATAGCTCAAGGTCCATTTCATTTGCAAATCATCAACCTGAGATGATTGGGATTGTTTGATCGATCTTTTTTAATACTTTTATTATTATTATTTTTCATTGACTATCCATGGTGGTTCTCACAAGATGAATGGTCTACATTTTTCAATATGGGCCTACTTGTGCACTGGTTTTGATGCACTAGAAGTGCTGAAGCTATTCTTCTTTTTCTTTTTCATGTAATCTCAACTACATCATAGGGCTTGAACGACTTCACACTATCACCAAGATAGAGGGAGAAGATTCACAAATTTCATGGACTAATAATTTTCATGTTATAACCATTCAAAAAATAAAAATAAAAATTTCATGTTATTATGGTGCTTTATGTGCCTTTTCAAAGACTCTTGGACGTGTGATATAGGTGGAACATGATCTTCTTTACACATGATTGGACTCTTTGGAACCTTTCTTGCTTGGGATACTACTAAAGATTCCGGCTGAAACTCATATTAGACATGACAAATGGATGCATATCGGCGTTGACTTCTTTAATACTAATATTGCATAATCTTGGGCTTGTTGGATGAGTCATCAAATAACCCATTAAATGAACCTCATTTTGAATGCAAAATATGCCTATCTCAAAAAATATGAAAATATTACTAAAAAAGATTAAGACACTATTTTTATGTGTTTGCCTCATTCTGGAACCTTGATGAGTGGATGTTGACTTCCCCCTTTGTGATCATAGAAAACCATTGGTTTGCATAATTCTCCACGGCTTGTTAGAACTTATCCTTTATTTATGTTGATGGCCACTAAGATATGAAAAAATCATTGCATCATCTGTTGCTTAATTGTCTAATCTGCCTCATTTATTGTCATTTTGTCAATCAACTTGATTTCTTCCTCCATCGTGTTTTACACGGGAGACAAGACTTCATCTGAAGGCTCGGATGTACTCAAATGTATTTGCAGACTGTCGAGTCATCTTATGGTTCAGATCTAACCGTTAGATCTGCAAGAAATTGTGATCCATCCACCTAACAGCTGTGGGTCTTATGATTTTCCGCTCAGCAAATTGATGTTACTATCCTCCCATCAATGAAGGAACCACCAAATACAGCTCACATGCAGATTACTATTCCATATCATAACATTTGGGCATTTTTCTCACATTAACTTGAGGTGTATAATAAGAGAAGGTTATTGTTTAGATAGCTGTGTTGTATCTTTTAGATTATAGCCTGCCATCAAGGAATTGTAGGCAGTAGATTTTATGCATGAAATTTCTGTGATGGTAATAATACTCTGAGAGTACGAGGTTCTTGTACCAATCCTACATTTCCTTTTGTTAGTTTAGTGCTCAGGAATGTCAGCCTCATGTATGTTTCATGAGGACCTAGTTAACGTGGTTCGGATTCACAATCTGTTATGCAGTTATTTTGTAATTAAGTTCAGCTTATTTATTTTGTTAATAATGGAACTGTTCGTCATTCACAATGGCTCTACCACTCGATGGCTGAAGTTTGCAGGGGTTATGGTGGATTTGGAGCTCTTGGACATTCTGTTTATACTAGGGAACTGTTACCAAGGCTGGTGAATGGTTCTTGGAGTGGGAAAATATCCCATCTTGCAACTAGTGGAACCCATACTGCAGCAGTTTCTGAGCAAGGTTGGTGCATTTCTCAATTTAGTATTGAAAACATTTGCATCTTATAGCCTGTAACTTGTAAGTGGCTAGATGGGAATCACAGGTTGTCGTTGTGGATAGCACACCTGCCTCCCACAGCTCCATGCAGGGTCGAACCCTGGAGTGGTAGCTTTCCTTCAGAGTTCCTGGCCACTAGCCAACCCAAAAAAAAAACTTGTAAGTGGATAGATGGTTCTGAAGGCGGTCTGGGTATTTCTATTTCAAAACCCTAAACTGTATGTTGTAGAAAGGTATCTCCTATGTTATATTTTCATTCATGCACAATATTTCTATATCGATTAGAATACAAGCCAATGTTCTGAAATTTGTTAGTATCATACAATCAGAAGATGTCCTCGATCATGAACCATAATAGTAAATCATAAAAAAAATATATATTTTAACTAGAATATAAAGAACCAACTCGAAAATATTAAAAAAAAGCTATAAAATCATAATCTTGGCAATTATTCTTTCTTCATATATATATTTTTATATTAAGTGCTTAGGCTGCCCAAGATTTTAAAGAGTGGATAGCAAGGTTTGAACAGGTCACTACCGAGTTGGGTCCATTAGGGCTCAAAGCCTCAAACTTGGCCGAGTCCAACCTTTCCTCCATTTTTTGGTGAATGACTTAGTTCTATTTAAAGTTGTTGTCTGGATATATTTAAAGCCCCCTTCCATTTTCCAACCTCTATAAGTGATGACCCCATTCCAGTTCCCAACCTCTGTTTTTAAAAGTAAGGACCCTATTCTAGTTCCCAAGCTCTATGTTTAAAACCCCCTTCACTTCCCAACCTCTAGATTTAAAACCCCCTGCCATTCTAGATTTAGATAAAAAAAGCCCCCTTCCATTATAGATTTCAAACCCCCCTCCAGTTCCCAACATCTATATTTAAGAATAAAAATCCATCTCACTTCTATATTTGAAACCCTCCTTCACTTCCCAACCTCTATATTTAAATCCTCGTTCACTTTCCAATGGCTAATATTTATAAGTCCCTGTACTTTCCAACTTCTTCCATTTCCAAGTCCAACTCAACTTTCTTTCCCAAATTCTAACTCCTTTAACCCTTTCCACTTCCCATCCCCTATATTTTTTGAAAAAATTCTTCACTTAAACGGCCTTTTCCATTTCCCATGGACACCTTTTTTTATTTTGTTTTTTCTGAAGATAATTTTAGATTTTTTAGGAGTAAAAAGTGGGCTCAAATCCAGACTTGACCTGGTTAGATGGGATCAAATCGGGTCATGCGTCTGGTTTTTTAAGCTTTGAGTGGATAGAGTTAGTTACTTCACTCACATTTTTAGTTTGAAGTTATCGAAGTACCCTAGGTAGAGTTGAATTCTGATAATATTTGCAACAATTTTCTTAGTTATTTATTTATTTTTTAAATTAAAAAAAATTAATTTTCAAAATTAAACATTGACCATATAGTTGGAACCCTAGATTGGATTAGATATAGGTTCTGACGCATTCCCGATTCGACGCAATCAGACTGTCTAGGGCCCAATGAATAAAAAAACCAGAAAATCTAGCAAACAGAATTGATTGCAGTAGATAAATGAATTTCCAGAATTAAATTTTTGCAGGGAACAATGCAGACAAACCCAAAATCTGACCTATAAGCCTTCTTAATCTTCTAGCATCCACACGACACAGAGCAAGAAAACAAAAGCAACTACTGCTTTTCTGTAAATTACTATTCACACTACTGTTCATTATATAATGCAACCAAGATCACATAAAACCCTAGGAAAATCCTTTCTAATTAGAGTTCTATCACTAATATGAGTCTTTCCATACAATTTCTAAACCAATAAAAGGAATCAAATCTAAACATAAATAAAGAAAAATCAGTGCTGAAATCAGTTAGGGTCGTCAAAGACACTTCGGAATAGATTGGCCGTGGACCCCACATGGCCCACTCTTTGATCACAAGACAATCTGAAAGACAACTCCCAGGCGACCCTAGTGGTGTATGTCTCTCATGTGTTGGGCTGGATTTGACCCATAAACCTGCTGCCCAAAATCCAGCAACGTGAATGCTCTGTCACGTCTCAAAATTGACTATCCAAATGGTTCCAATTTCATGACGCAACTAGTGTAGGGATTGAAGTCATTTCGACTAAATACATGTTTAACCCCACACCAAACCCACAGGATATCATGGGTGAGCTAAATCTGAACTTTGCAAAACTTTTCCTGTGGAAGCATATTAAAAAGTAACAGAACTTTTATACATGCATAGCATGAAATACACTAAGCATATGAAGTCTCAGGATATTTTTACAACTCAAAGTCTTTAGAATTTACAGAGACGAGTTTTATTTACAAAGATCTATTGCTAACTCATCACTCCACCATCAGAACTTTCCCAAAAACTTCCACCTCGGAACACTTCTCCTGTGATAATGACTTTTCTTTCTCCAGAACATTATACGATCTCATACTATTAAAAAAAAAAGAACATTATATGATCTTGTCCGTAGACCACTCACCTACTCCCTGGACGATCTCCTCGACTGCCTCAGTCTCTTGGGTACTGACAAAGGTGGAATCTCCTGTAATGTCAAATGTTACATCAGAAAATCTGAGTAAGTAAACTGATATAATAAACAGAATTGTCATGCTAAAACTCATGACAATTGAATAGATGAATTTGTTTAACAGACTAATATAGATATAAAATCACAATGATGTTTGATACTGAATTCTTTTAACAGCAGGGCACATCCACATTAGCTATATTCTCTCAACAGAGAGCTGATCATAATATACAGAATTACAGACGGTACCATTTTATATCAGAATGTGGCCAGAACAGAGAATAGCGGTACCAAGAGTCTGATGAATACTCCAACTGATTAACACAACTAAGCCGTAGCTAGTATAACAGAAACAGACACAATCCGTCTTTCACCGCGTCCAGTTAAAGAGGGACCGAAGCTAAGTGGTGCCAATTCAAGATATTCATATGTAACTGATAGCATTTCATAAAAACAGGTTTATTTTCTAAAATTAAAACTGAACATGAATATTCAGATAATCGAGAAATATCATGATGTAACATGAACATTTCAGAATTCCAAAAGCCTCCGAATACTTGAAGATATTCAGAAACTATTAGTAAACAAAATGTGCGTTTTTAGGATTAAACGCACTTGACATTACAGAGTAATTTTAATGATAAAATTCCTAAAATTCTCTCATTAATGTTTAGTAATAATCATACAAAATTTTAAGAAATTCTCAAATCGAAGTGTGTAATAACTAATAAACATCATAAACAATGACCTACTAAAGTTTCAAGATCATTGGTTTATTGTCAAATACTTTTCCAAACTAAAAATCCAAATTTGAAAATTAAAGGAGGGGCCCACAACTTAAGTGGGAGGTCTTTGAATTTGTGCCAAGGGGACTTGCTCACGAATTCCCATGCACAAGTCCTCTTGTGTTGACATGTTTTTTTATTTTTTATTTACTTTTATGTCTTTTATTTTAAGTTGTGATGATGTCATCACTTGAGGGCTTCATGTCTTTAAGACAATATTATGTTCTCGTCTTCATCATATTATGTTATGGATACTATGCTATGGAATGAAAAAAAAAAAAAAAAACCCTCTTTTGAGTTCTCCTTGAGTCCATCATATGAGATCTTTGGTAAGTCCTCTGGATAAGAGCTTGGTGAGAGCCCAAGTAAAGGTCTTTTCTTCTCCTCTTTATTTCTTTTCCTTTGAGTTTTACTTTGCACTCAAACCATAGATCTACAAACCACCATCACCCACCAGCCACCAACAATCGTAGATCTACACCATCCTCACCATTAAAAAGCCTCTACAGTCTACACCACTTGATCTACGCCACCAACCTTTGATTTCTCATCCTTCCATCCAACCCTTAGATCCTACCATCTGACCGTCATAGCCATCATCCACCTTAGCCACCACCATCTCTTTGATTAGATCAATCAGATTTGATCCATTCACCAATATCCTACCGATCAAACCATCATCCATCAAATCCAACCGTCCAATCTAAGATCCCCACTATTCGAACCCATTTAGACCCTATCCCTACTTGTCCGAACCCTAAGTGGGTCCCATCAGAGCTTGCCGGCCCTTATTGGCCTCACTTGATCAGCCAAACCGGTATTAGAGGTGTATTTTAGCCATAATCTCCACTATTTTCACATCCTACACTCCAATTAACATAATACACCATATCTGAATTTAGTTTGGGCCTTTATATTGCTGGGGGAGGATAGTTTTATATCAGAATTTTATTCTTTTAGCCCAAATTACACATTGAACCAATTGCAAATAAGTTGAGCCTGACTTTTGTTTGAATTCTCGTGAAGGGAGAAGTAATTTACTTGGATTAGACTTATCGCCAAGCACGTGGAACTTCCATAAGGATTCTTTCCTCTCACTACTAGAGGGTCATTTATTGTAGGACTTGTGCCATTGCCTTGGATCATTACAATTTACCCACTTAGTTTTCAATGCTAGATAGTGCATAGTTGTCAATTCCATTCCGGTCGCCGTTCCGGTTTGACCATGTAGTGGAATGTTTCGGCATTCCAGTATTCCGTTTCGGAAAAGATGCGATTGAAAAATAAAAAAATACCTAGAATTGAAAGAATAGTTGAATGCTAAAATAATGCTAAAAATGTATACTTACATCACTTAAATTAAACTACATTCTACAATTTACCATTTTCTAATTTTCACTAAGTATGAATGGAAGTATGAAACCTTGGCCAGAATGGGGCGGAATTGGGACTAGAATGGACTGGAATGACCGGAATCGGGGCCGGAAACTTTTAGGGGCCATTCCGTTATGCCCGAGGCTAATTCCGGAACGTTCCGGCTGGAACGGAACGGAATCGACAACTATGAGATATAGTGTGGATGGTGTGATTTATAATCCATCATTAATTATTAATTTTCAGATTGTCTCATCATTCCATATTAGGCTAGATTGCATATTTTTCTACATCACGTATGGAGCTCCAATATTGTTTTAGAAGAAGCACGATTGGAGCCTGCATATGTGCATCGACTATAGAGCATTAAACAAGGTAACCATCAAGAACAAGTATCCGGTTTCCTTGGTAGCTGACCTATTTGTTCAGTTGGGAGGAGCTAAGTACTTCACTAAGTTGGATTTGGGGTGGGCTACTATCAAGTGCGCATTGCTGAAGGGGATGAGCCCAAGACAACATGTGTGACACGATATGGAGCATTCAAGCTCTTGGTTATGCCCATTGGGCCACATTTTGGACCTTGATGAACAAAATCTTCCATCCCTACTTGAATCAATTTGTAGTAGTATACTTAGATGACATCTTGATCTGGTCTGTAGCAAAACACTAGAGGACCATGTTGCACATCTAAGAACATTCTTTAAGGTCTTAAGGGAGAACACTCTATATGTTATAAGAGAGAAATGTAGCCTTGCCAGACTAGAAGTGTGCTTCCTAGGACATTGGATATGGGATGGAAATATATGGATGGACAAAGGCAAGATGCGGGCCATTGTAGAATGGTAAGAACCTAGGCCTTGTCAACTATTATCGCCGGTTCATCAAGGGGTTCTCTGGAAGAGTAGCACTACTCCAATCTTCTAAAGAACAAACTTGTGTTGTTGGACAGAGGAATGTCAAAGGGCATTCGATGACTTGAAGAAGGAAATTATTGAGGAGCCTATATTGGCTCTACCGGACCACACGAAGACATTTGAAGTAAGAACCGATGTCTTCAACTTCACTATTGGTGGGGTGCTCATGCAAGAGGGGCATCCTATAGCTTATGAGAGTCGTAAGCTAAATGATATGGAGCGACGTTACACAATGCAAGAGAAAGAGATGACGTCTGTGGTGCATTTCCTCCAAACATGGCGTCACTATTTGCTGGGTTCAAGGTTTGTGGTGAGGACTGACAACATCGCCATGAGCTACTGCCAAACACAAAAGCAAGCGCATTGGTAGGACATCCTGGTGGAGTCCAACATGATTATTGAGTAGTAACTTGGAAGAACCAACCAAGTGGCTGACACGTTGACCAAAGTTGGCTGGCTTAAAAATTGAGGAACTAGTAGTGACAAGCCACATCAGAGCAACCCCTTCCGGATCGCATCAAAGAGGGACTAGAGAAGGACCCTTTTGCAAAAGGCCTCTTGGAGCTAGTGCAACAAGGGAATACTTGTCGGTTCTGGTAGAAGAACGGTCTTTTAGTCTTTAAAAGAGGTTGGCTCTATATCCCTAAACATGGTGGACTAAAGAAAGGAGCTTGCAAAAGAGTCTCATGATACTTGATGGGCTGGTCACCTAGGCCAAGTACGCACCTTGGCTCTCTTAGATGCAACATACTATTGGCCACACATGCGGGAAGATGTTGAAGAATATGTGATAACTTGTCTTATTTGCCAGCAGTCATGGTTTAAAAAATCGGTCGAGTCGGGTCGTATGGGACTCGGATCTTGAATCATGGGACATGTGACTCGGCCCTCCAATTGAAATTGGGACTCAAGCCCGACTCAGCCGAGTCCCATGTGCATGTGACTCGGCCAAGTTGGTCTCGAGTCCGATTTTTTAAACCTTGCCAACAGGACAAGGTGGAGCGGAAGAAACATGCTGGGTTGCTAGAATCGCTACTTGTCCCGGAGAGACCATGGGCGAGTGGTATCCATAGACTTCATCTCTGCATTGCCCAAGGTTGGGGAGCTAGGGTCTATCATTGTTGTAGTAGACCACTTCTCCAAGTATGCTACTTTTATTTTGGCGCCAACAAACTGCACAACAGAGGAGATGGCAAGGCTATTTGTTTGGCACATGGTGAACTATTAGGGAGTTCTCGAGAACATTGTGACTGATACGGAGCCTCGCTTTATGGTACGATTTTGGACGGAGTTGTTCAAGTTACTAAGGTTAGAGCTCCATTTCTCCATGAGCTTCCATCCGCAAACTGACGGCCAGATTAAGTGGGTAAATGCCTTATTGGAAGAGTATCTGAGACACTTTGTGAATGCCAATTAGAAAAGCCGGGTCCAACTTCTTGATGTGGCACAGTTTTGCTACAACTTGCAACGGCGAGAATCATCAGGCCACAATTCATTCAAGCTAGCCATAGGACAACAACCTTTGGCACCACACACCGTTGCAAGGCTACATAGGTCGTATCTCGATCGCCTATTGGTTCATGAAGGATTGGCAAGAACAAGCCGATATTGCGAAAGTGTTATTAGAGAAGGGTGCCAAGTGAATGAAGAAATGGGCAGATCAAAAGAGGTGACCTTTGGAGTTCAAAGTAGGAGATAAGGTGATGGTCAAGGTATTAGCTCAACAGTTCAAAGCATTTCGGAAAGTGCACAAGGGGTTAGTACAACTTTATGAGGGACCTTTTCCCATCGTCCAGAAGGTAGGAAAGGTGCCTTATAAACTTCTGCTACTTGCTTGGCTGAAGATCCATCCTGTCTTTCATGTGAGTCACTTGAAACCTTATCATGCAGATATGGAAGACCCATTCCGAGGCATCTTGCATCGTACACCGACCATCATCGCAGAGACAAACGACAAAGAGGTAGAGTCTATATTGGTAAAACGTGAAGTGCAACAAGGAGGAGGTCCATGATTAAAGGAGTATTTAATTTTAAATGGAAGGGTCTCCCTAAACGAGAAGCATCATGGGAGCCAGTTGACGAACTTTGGCAATCCGAGGATCACATCCAGTGTTTCCACGAAGAATACTTGACAGGGACTTCGAGGGAATAGATGGGGGAGAATGTCACATACTTTCTTAATAGGTCAAAATGGGCCTAAAATCCAAGTCAAAGGGCCATTGTTATCTGGCCTAGCTCATTGAGATTTTCTAGATGGCTTAGGACTTTTGTAGAGACTTCTAAAAGGCTCAAACTTTTGTAGAAAGATGAGAGGTTTAGAAGCCTTTTGTAGAAACTTGTAGATAAGGATGACGAGTTGGATAATTAGGATAGAGAAGTCTAGAATACTCTTTAGCCACTAGAATGGTGACATGTATGCATCTCTAACCACTCATTGTGTGAGGCCTCAACTATAAATAGGGGTGGCCTCCCTCATTTGTAACCATCCTCAAGAATTGAGTGACAAGTTTTTTCTTCTCGAAAGTGCTATCTTTGCCATCTTATCTCTCATGTGTGATTGTGACTTGTGAGGCTCGAGTATCATTGCCACTTGAAAGTTGAGTGAGTTAGGCTGACTTGTGTGATAGACACGTGGTTTGTACACGTGCTGCACACGCAAGCGTGTTCAATTTCACCAAGTCCGTGACAAATGTCTAATTAGATTCATTTTAGCAGAACAATGACAGAGGCTAGGATAATTAAAAATCATCAAGGATCTCCTTAGATTTGTATTCTCTTTTTAGTGAAAGTGTTGACAGAAGGAGAATACACCCACAATGATATTTGTCACTCTCTTTTCTGTGTCTCATTTCTCTTCTTATTATTCTGTCTATTCTTTCTCAATTATTCCATATATCATATTTATGATAAGACAATAGCGTAATTAAAGTTTTAATGGAAAAGTTGGCAATGTTTTTCACGTTAGGATGTTTCTAGTTTTAATATTGCTGAAATGTATATATTCCTCTTTCTAGTTATTTTTCAAGTTTCATTTATGCATCGTACTAAAAAAGGACAGATGTGCTCCCTATTAATCACTTTGAACTCCTCCAATTCCCAAGTAAGTTGCACCAGCAATTGAATTTTAGAGTCATGATCTGTAACATATGGTAGAAAGGCACTGTCCAACTATTTTATGGAATTACCTTTATTCAATTTTGGTGTTGTGCTTAATTGTGATTATGAAACAACTCTGCCCTTACGTTTGCTTCATTGCATGTGACTTTAGAACTGTCCACTTGAAGTGTCAGTCTGCTGATACTGTTTTGGCTTTTCTCATTCTCATCTATATTCGTGTTTGTTGCATGGGATGATTGGTGTAGGTGAAGTATATACATGGGGTCGGGATGAAGGGGATGGAAGATTGGGCCTTGGTGGTGGCGGTGGCCCAGGCGAGGGTGGTGCACATTGCGTCCCCTCTAAAGTAGTTGCCTTACCCGTGCCTGCTGCTTCTGTCTCTTGTGGTGGATTTTTCTCAATGGCATTGACTTCAGAGGGGCAACTTTGGAGCTGGGGAGGTGAGAATATCACTGCTTTCTTCTTATGTTTGTTCTTCATTCATATTATTTTGGTTAGCTTTCTTTATTTATGACATGTAGTCTATTCCAACTTTTCTGGACTAAGATTTAGTAACATGAGATTTAAAGAAGAGAATCAATTAGAGAGAACAGAGATTGATGGAAATCATGCATGCTGCATCTCTTGATACATGGTCTTATAATGATGATTGATAGTGCATTGACTAAAGCGTCCTTGGTAATAGTATTGCTATCCATGTGGGCAATTTGAAGATATGATCTGTGTAATATTTTTGGAGTCCATTAGATTGATTAGAGAGAACCCAAGTCAAGGGGCTGTGGATTGTAAATTGCCCCAATCAAGGGGATCATCTTCTGTAATTTTTTATTTAGAGCAACATATATACTGCAGCCCATGAAGGAGGTGGGAACCCAAGCTAATTCAAATTTCTTTTCTTCCAATCATCTTTGTCATGGTATCATTGAGGAGCCTCTCTTCGATTAAATTGATTCTCCTTGGAATCAATTGCTACCAGCAGCTATTTACATTAACAAGGGTTTTTAGATCCTGGGATTTCTGCTACCTATCATTTGTTATTTAAGCTCGCTACATCTGTGAATCTTCAATCTCTTTCAAAGAGATTAGAGGGGTTTTTTTTTATCTTCAAACCATTTCCAGATGACATCTAAGTCGTCGTTGATTTCTCTGCTCAGACTCATTGCTAGGCCTTCATTGATCAAACTAGTGGGGCTCACTTTGGATCCTTTCTCTCCAGAAATAAGTACAGTTCAGATCACCCAAGCCAGGGTGGAATTATCCATATCTTTTTGGATTTATTAGAGATCTGTGGTAGGTCTTTTGTCCGATTTACCAAATGACTATTTTTTTGCACATTTTTTTTTTACCAGGACCGTATAAAATCAAGCATATTCAAAATTTTCTCCCATTCAAAAAAAAAAAAAAAAAAAAAATCTCCTGAAATTGTTCTGCAAGTGATAGATATAGAGCTTCTTGATCAGATTTATGGATTGAGTTGAATTTTTTTTTTTTTTTATAAATCTTGCCAATGTGAATGTTATTAAAAAAAAAAATGTTGCCAAAGTAAAGGGATTGTGTTGTCCTTCACTATCTATAACTTCTAAGCCTTTTTTGGTTTAGCTTCTTGTAGGGCTTCTTTTGTTAGAGCAAGACTTTTGTAATTCATGTAATATACTTTGGAATAAAATATTCTGTTTGGTCGTTATTCCATTGTTGGATTTGCACAGAAATAGGCATACTTAATTTGTAATGGCTGCATCTGATAGTTTTCTGATAAAACTCACTGGAAAAAAAGGTACTTTGATTGGGAGTTTCAGTTCCTTGTGCGTGTGAAAGGGAAAGAACTGTACTCATTGATGGGACAGCTCCAAAACTTGAGGATGCCACAAAAAGGGCACGATGGGAAACTAATGATGCATGAATCATTATTTGGATATTATGCTCAGTTGGTCCCCAAATTGTCCTTATCCAATGACTATATAAAAACAGCCAAAGGAATATGGAATACCTTAGATGATTTCTCATCAATAAAATTGGGCTTAGAGGTTTTAGCTCAAATTTGAAGTCACAGAATACACTCAGGCCTTTAAAACTACTCAGGAATATTATTTTGGATTTGGAAATCTTTAAACCGACTTCATGGATTTGGTTTATGCAACTGTTCTCGAAGTTGCTTTGCCAGCTTTTCAACAAGTTCATGGCACTAATCAGTGGGTCCAATTTCTTATGAAGCTTCGAAGTGAGTTTGAATTTATTTGTTCCGACCTTGGTCGTGACCTGCATTCCATCTCCAACTTTGGACACATGTCTAACCGAGCTTCTTCATGAAGAGCAATGGTGTTTGATTCAAACCACTTTGGATCAATAGAAGGGGTCTTCAGATTTTCTTGATGTAGAGTTTGCAAGCCAAATCAAGCCTTATAATTAAGATTTGCATAAAGTTCCAAGTTATATCTGCAAGGAGTTAGAGCATTTAGCAAATCAATGTAAGTGAATTTTGCGATTGCTGTAAGAAGACAGGACATAATATTTGAATGCCAAAGGTGTCCTTATTATCGTAGCAACTGCACTTATCTTGCTGTGTCTGATGTCTCTTCCTCTGCCACTACTTTTTGACAAGAACTCAAAAGAGAGAAATATTGGATTGTAATCTTCTATCTTGATTGAATGGACTAAGGATACATTTATACACATTAAGGGGCTGCCCAAGTCAAGTAAAGGGGCTGCCTAAGTCAAGTAAAGGGGCTGTACAATTAAGTATGTACATGTGGTACATGTGGCTTTGACTAATGAGCCTAAGGGAATTAAGTATGTACATGTGGTACATGTGGCTTTGACTAATGAGCCTAATTACAATCAAAGTCTAATCTTCTAGATACTAGGCCTAAATGGGCCTACAAGTTTGGGCTTGAAACACCATCATTAACAATTTTGAGCCTACGTAGTTTGCTCCTTTGACTCCTGAAGTGGTACAACTGTACAACAAATGATACAATCTGCCTTTTCGGCACTTGGCCTTTTAAGTAAAACTCATACCTCATCTTCTCCAGTCTGGTATCTTGATTCAGGAACCTCCAATCATATGACTTTCTCCTAAGCAAATCTCACCATGTGAAAAAGAAAAAAATAGTGGACCCCTACAGGTCCACACTAAGGGTGGGGAGCGTCTTCTTGTCACAGCCATTTGAGACCTTGCTCCCTCCTTGATTGTATACCAAGTACCAATCTTCTTTCTATAGGACAATTAGTTGACAGTAACTGCACTATCTCATTTTCTTCTAGCAATTCTCATGTAGGATTAGACATCTGGGAAAGTGATCGGGAAGGGGCCTAAATGGAGACTCTTTTCCTCTCAGCATGGAGGTAATCCCTAGTAATAAATTTATGTTTTCTTTCTTTTCTGCTTCCTTTAATAATGAGTGCTGATTGTGGCATAATTGGTTAGGACATCTCAATTTGAAAAAAAACTTGTCATTGTTGAACTTAGGATTGCTGTTAAATAAATATACTTTTACTTTACATGATGTTTCATTTGATTTTTTCTAGTTGCAAAATGGGAAAAGGCAAGACTCTTCCTTTTCCAACTCATGATTGTTTTTCAAATGATAGCTTTGATATGGGGGTATTGCACCTATCATTTCACATACATGGATATATTTCTTACATTCAAAATTTGAAGTATTTGATGCTTTTCAAAAATTCTTAGCTGTTGTTGAAAACCAATTTTCCAAAAGCGTCAAAATTCTCTGTGCTTTCTCCAGTGGGGAATATGCCTCAAATAAGGGATTTTGTCCAAGAGACCTTGTCGTCAAACTCTGCAACAAAAGGGGGTGACTGAACGGAAAAATAGTCATTTGTTAGATCTCCAGTCTTCTGTTCCATCTTCTTTCTGGCCTGAATCTCTTTCAATGATAGCACATCTTATCAATCAGCTTCCCTCTCCTAAACTACATCATTAGTTTCCTTATTTTTTATCTCTATCGTCACCATCCCTGATATGAT
Organism: Litsea cubeba; assembly: GCA_012931725.1. NCBI lineage: Eukaryota > Viridiplantae > Streptophyta > Magnoliopsida > Laurales > Lauraceae > Litsea > Litsea cubeba. The sequence continues at coordinate 66,143,472 of CM022945.1, read as the reverse complement.
CATTTTCGTATCTTTGGCTGTCTTTGTTTTGCTCATCTTCCTCCTGTGATCTATGAAACTTTCTGCCTAATCCACCTGTATTCTCTTCTTAGGATAGGCTTCTAATTAAAAAGGTGTTCTTTGCTATGATCCCTCCATTCACCACATCCATATTACTCACAATGTTGTCTTTGCTGAACATCAATATTTCTTTCAACAACAACCAATTGTTTCTTGCTCGTTCCACATTGGATCGCACTAACTACTTTGATGTTGATTGGGCAAGATGTCTCGACACCTGTCATTCTATGATTGGTTGGTGTATCTATCTTGGTAATGCTGTGATTTCATGGAAATGTAAGAAACAAAACTGACTTTCCACATCCTCAACCTAAGGTTCCATGTCTTTTGCGTGTTCTGAGATTGTTTAGCTACGTGGACATCTTCATGAGATTGGTTTTTATAGCATTGTGCCACTCCTCTTTATGCTTGGAACACCAGTGCCATTGGAATTGCAACTAATCTTGTTTTTCACGAGAGGACCAAACGTATTGAATTCAACTATGACCACAGTAGAGAAGCATTTGATGAACACCTCTCAACTCTACTTCATGTCACTATTGATCTTCAGTTTGCTGATATTTTCACTAAAGCTCTACTGCAGATGAATAAAAAATTCTTTGTAAACAAATTGTTGTTGGTGGACTCCCTGTATCAATTTGAGGAGCGTTAATCATTCTATCCACATTCATGACTATGTGAAGATATGGTTTGTGTAATATTTTTGTAAAGCACACTATATTAGAGCTAATCCAAATTCAAGGGGATATGGATTGCAAATTGCCCCAATGAAAGGGATTATCTTTAGTAATTATTCAGTTAAAGCAATATATATATTGCAGCCAATAAGAGGGTTGGCACCCAATTTCATTTTCCGATTTCTATACATCTCTCTGTTGGTTGACCTCTTATTGGGGCCAGATAGAAGATAGTGCTAAAGGTATAAATGACGTACATAAGGGTAAGGGTGATTCTTATGGTACACTATCTATGCTAGCTCCATTTTAGGCCAAATAAAAAAAAAAAAAAAAGAAAAACCCGAAAGCTACAATATATGCTTTGCAGAAGCAAACACAAAGGGTTTCTATTTTCTTCTTTGCAGTCCATGCCTTTACACATTTGATGGTACTTCTAAACACTCCTCAAACTGATGCCAATTATTCTGCTGTATCATTTGCTAAAAAGGGAATCATGATGGGATCATGCCATTGATTTTGTCAATAGATCTGTCAACTGACATTAGAAGGATAAACGAGGTGTAATAATGTGTTTCTGTTTGAAGAGACAATTTTCTCATTGTTTTTCTGTTCATGAAAGAGTAGAGCCATTATGTACACAAAAAGGTCGTGAAGGAAACCATCCGTCCATAGAAAATCTTTCTATAAAAGTCCTTTTGGGTTATTATTACTATTTCTACTGGTACTACTTCTATTTTCGTGCTTCTAGGGAAGAAAAGATCCAAGAAAATTCCTAGCCTGGTAGTTTATTTCCTAGAAGCAAGGTACCCTTCCAAGTCCGTGTTTGCATACAACGAGAAGTCAATTGTAGAGGAAAGGAGGGTGACTAGAACTATCCTGGAGTAAGACTGCCATGCATGTATCATCTAATGAAGAATAAACAAATGACAGCTAGCATTTGACAATAATGAGATGTGGGATGCCCAAATGATTTGCAATTAGATAAATCAGAATACCACTCTACTATCTATGATTCCATTGGTTTATCAATCATCTGATCATGCGAGACATGGGTAAAAGTAATGAGGTCCTTAGTGTATTTTCTTTGATTAAAAAAACAACCACCATTGTTGGAATTGTGGACTTTCAGTCATAAGATAGAGGACCAATATCCTTTTTGATATTGTGCATGAGATAACTTTATAGATTGAGGATCGCATGTCACATGTAATGAGAACGTCATCGTCATGAGTGGAGGAGGTGTCTTACCTTTTGGGTTAACCTGAATGGAAACAGATTGATAATTGTTTCTTGTGGCTTGCCACAAACAGGGTTTGTCCTGGAAAGGTTTCTTGGATTATGCGATCTTAGGCGATGATACTGTTTGGTTGATTTGGCTGTAGCCCAGTCATACCTTGAAATCATGGCTGAATGTCAGGTGGCCACATATTAGCTGAGAAGTCTCTCATATCTCATGGTGGAGCTTTTGAGTTTTTTAAGCGCTTATGGTTGAAGGCTTTACTAAGGACTTATTCTGTTTTCTTGAAGGTTATCAGACCCATTCCAAAAGTTTGATTCAATCCATAAACATACTTACTGAGTTGGTGAGATTCTGAGTAAACCTAAAGGAAAAACCTTGTGGAGGATTCAAGGATTAATTTGAATTGTTTCTTTGACTCTTGTTTTTTTTCCCTGGAATAATGACTCAGTTTATTGCCTCAAAAGATGGAAACAGCTACAATCGCCACACACGACTACAAACAACACCCAAAACACTAGGAGGACCCCTTCAACTCAGGGGGGACACTTAAATGAAGTCCCTTCCCATGATAAAAGTACTAGAGGGGCACCCTTCACCGATATCTGCACAAAACTTAAAAAGATTCAAGAGCTACATGTTGTCCCGAAGTTTGCCATTCTTTTTGGGTTGGTAAGCATCCCTTGAAGGTACGTCACAACCTCTGTTGAGAAACCCTTTAACAAAGTATAACATATCATTCTTGTTACTATATAATATTCCTACTGCTTCACCAATTACCACATCTATATCCTCAATCCTGTCTTAATTATCATGATCAACCTCTGCCGTTGAAAAAATAGCTGGATCCTAAAAACTTGGTCACAACTGGATACATCATAATGGCCTGCTTCTCTAACTTGGTCTGCTCAACAGCTATTCCCACTTGACAGACAAGGTAAACCATTGGAATTTTTTGTCTTAAGTTGTCTTTTTGAATCTCCTCTAGCACCCCATTATACTACGCACAGCTGCCCCCCACCACCAAAAAGCTGGCAAACCATCAATTGAAGAAACTTGTATGGACTCCTTTTAGCATATCGTGGATGTTAGAATCTGGATTCCGAAAAGTGGCCTCACTAAGCCCTTTGATTTGGCATTAGCAAATGGAAAACAAATGATTTTTCTTAAAATACTATTCACTGAAGGTCTAATCATATTTTAAGATACGAAGCCTGAAGGTGAATATATATTGCTTCAATGGACCGCCTCAGATAAATTGTTCGGGGTGTATGACTTGAATGGTTCAGGTCTTGCAAAGATGAGCCTACACAACTAGAACTATGATAAAAGAAAAGAAAAGAAAAGGCTATTTGGAGCGGTTCAGGGCTTGCTAAGATGATTATATATTTGGACCTATGCTAAAAAAAAAATGAAAAAAAGGTATGGTTTTGCACTATCAACCAAATGGCAACTTATCCTTTATCTGAGTTTATTTTATTTATTATCAACTAAGAAATCTCATCACTGGCATTGCAAATGCGTACGTGTTGGTTAGGCATGTCCTTAGGATGCTGGTTTGAGCTCTATTGTGCTTGATAACCTTAAAACACCCTTGGCATCCATTGTGACAGCCAATCAAACATATACATTAGGTACCCTGTTCAATACTTAATAGCCCATAAGTGTCACATAGCTAGGAACTTATTAATTAGAGTACACAGGTTGCAAGAATAAAGAAGTTGTACTATTCAGAAAAAAATAAAAAAATAAAAAATTTCCACTTGCCTGTGGTGGACTTGTAGATAGCATTTTAGTGTATAGTACTGATGTAAATTGTATTTCACTCTAGTAAGCATTATGCAATTGATGCTCACAAGTGAAAAATCTGATTTTAGCATTCATTTCAATAGCATCTTTTTTGTTTTTACAGCTAACTCCAACTATGAACTTGGAAGGGGTGATAGGGTTAGCGATTGGAGACCGCGGCCTGTTCCTAGCCTTGAGGACATTCATATAATTCAGATAGCAAGTGGTGGATATCATTCTCTTGCACTTACTGGTAAACTTTTCGCTGCAAATAGTTATTAATTGTTATATAAGTTTATATATGGAGATAGTTATTAATTGTTATACAATTATATATAATATGTATGTATTTATGTATGAAAATAATCCAGTGAGTGGGGCCAACTCGATCACCCATCTGAATGGACCACACAGAGAGGACCCCCCATTGAATTACACTGATCCCATTTTTTTTTACACCCATCCGAATGGGCTAGACCGTTATATCGATTGTGCACACATTTTCAAGGGGTGGAAAGTTGGGGTCGCTGATCAAGGGGTTAGGATGATCAGTTGGGTCCCATATTTTGTACATAGGTAGGCCCCAACCAGATCTTTCTACCCCCCTAGCCCCATCCCCAGGTGGGCCCCACAGTGAGCTGCATATGGAGAGCTCCATGCAAACCACGCGCATGGCTGTATGCATGTATATACTTGTGTGATCCCTTGTCTGAGGTGTGCAAGTTGTGTAGCTGGCTGTGGGGCCCATCAGACCCATCCAAATGGACTGGACCACTGGATCAAGTTTATATATATATAGGGGCCCCCCTTACTTGAGCACTAGTGCTTGCCTTTCTTGTGGGGCTCACCTGGGGATGGGACCCTTTCCTATGTATGGTGATGGAAGCTCGAATCATCATCCTGAGTGGTAAGGAGTAGTACTTTTCACCCTGCTGCCCAGGGTTCAAACCCTGGGTACGCCACCTCTTTCACCTATGCAGGCTTCCCTTCCCACTTGAGTGGGCTGTCTTCCCATGTGTATGCAGACTCTCACTTAGGTCCCAGCCCCCTTTGCTGGATTACCAAAAAAAAAACCAATTGATCAATGGGCCACATGTTTTTACCGTCCAAAAGGAGTACACAGTTGATCCAATGGTCTAGTCCATTCAGATGGGTACCAAACCGGAGGGGGGGGGGGGGGGGGGGGGGATCATTTTCGTGCACGACCAGGGTGTCCCTTTGTAGGGGACCATCAGGAAGCTTGTCAATCATGAGGGATAGGGTGTATGAGGGGTCTCCCTATGAGTCTTACCTCTGTGCAAAACTTGAGAATCATCTGATCATGGAATGAGGGCCTCAAAGTTTTTGAAATCTTGTCCGTTAGATGAAGTCGGATGGGTCCCAAATTTGCATGATGAATTGATGGGCCTATGGAGCCTGGATTAATATCAATATTTGGATGACTGCTAATTCATGGGGAGTGAGCACGAGATGTTTAGATTGATCATATGATGGGGCCCAGAGGCCTTGCAAGGGCTTGTTTGGTAAAATTACTTAATTACTGAAATGAAGTGAAGGGTCATTTCAAGAGAGAATAAAAAAAGAGAGAGTCAAATCAAAAGTTGCTAAATGACAAAAGGCCAAGTAATGGCCTTTTGTCATTTAGTGGCATGAGGGAGTAGGGTTTTTTTTTTTTTTTATTTAACTTTTTTGGTAAAAAGAAGAGGGCTTTTTTGTGGCATGAGGGAGTAGTGTTTTATTTATTTATTTCTTTTTTGGTAAAAAGATGTGCCTTTTGAAATTTTGTACTTTTTGATTTGACCCCTACTCCTTTTCTTGTACATTGAGTTTTGACCCTCCACTTCACACTACTATAATTGTAAAATTATCAAACGGGCCCAGGGACAGCCTGGTTGCCTAAAAAACTTCTGCTACATATTCAGGTCTTCAGACATGCTCCATAAATGTGTGTCAGTCTATTGAGATCATGCCTTTGGATAATAGTGCAACTTATATCTGTCTCAAGCAGTTGACTTTATGCCAGACTGGGACAAATTGGCGTGATTGCCTCTTTTCAACGGTTCAAAGTTAGGATGTAATATTCAGATTTATATATTTCAGATCAAGGTAAAGTCTTTTCATGGGGCCATGGGGGACATGGTCAGCTGGGTCATTCTTCTATACAAAATCAGAAGGTTCCTGTCATAATTGAGGCTTTAGCAAATGAACACGCGGTCCATGTTGCATGTGGAGGTTCATCTTCAGCAGCTATCACAGGTGAGTGTTATTTGACCAGATAATTCCTGAAACAGATTTTGGCTAGGTTAATTCTTAAGACTTTTAAAGGGAGGGACAAAAGGTAGCAGAGCGCATTGGTCTTTAAGGCCAGAAAGGTCATGTATCCTACAGAGACTTCTTAATAGTTTTCAGCATCTGTCAGCAACTCAATTGAACAAATGGATGGGTCTAACATTAGAGAAACTGCAATGAAATTATTTTTGGAATTTGTAATTACACATGCAGATAATAATCTTGTTTCACATTTTCTGGGTTTTCGATCTGTTGGAAGAAAATTCTTGGGAAGAAGGGCTTCCAATGTATCTTCATTAAAATGCATGTGAATCTAAGTTGCATGTGGCGTAGTCCCGATTAGCAAAATCTGACTATCTAAAGCCAATGAATAGATCTCAACTGATTCGGAAAACCCAAACAAAGATCAAACTCTAACCGGATCAACAATCAAATAAAGAAATAGGAGGAGCAGAGTAGCGATTAGCAAACACAAGGAGCAGTGTAGAAGATTGCTTACACCAATTCACTAATCCACTACTTATATAGTCTTCACTCTGGAGTCACACTCTTGATGCAGCAAGGATGACCAACTGTGGGGCCCCGCTAAATAGTTTAGGGATATTTTATTTTTATTAGTAGGTTTCTAATTTTATTTAAAGAATTGTAATTAGCATTAAGTTGCCAATTTGTTTAGTTTCCTAGTTTAATTAGATTTCTTAGGCTCTAAGTCTTGTTTCCTTTATATATGGCATTGTAGAGATGAAAATCTCAGACTTCGGTTATTGGAATAGAATTATTGTAGGTCTTCCCTCGAAGAAGTTGGTCCTCGTGTTGAAGTCTCTGCGGAGACGTGTTGAGGTGTCTAAGGACGCGTGCTTTAGCACCCCATGCAAGCCTTAACCCTAGGGCTTGCATCACTTGGTATCAGAGCGAATATCCATCTCACTCCGATCGATCTCCAGTCACCGATCGGAGCCTATCCATCCATCCTCAAATCCAAAACCTTCACCCTCCTTACCCCAATCTTCCCGTTGTCCTACCACACTCATCCCCAAAACTGCCATCCCAAACCTCACAACCATTCCAGACCTTCGATCCACCAAATCCCCAATCTTCCAAACCCTACTCACTACCATCGAAATCCCCTTTTGATTCCCCAACATCCACCCCCCAACATCCACTTCCCGAAATTTCATCCCCTTATTCCAACCCTAATTCTCCATTCGAGATCCTAGACTACTGATGCAAATCCTAGGGTTTAGGATTTGGATCGAAGGCACCGTAGCACAATGACGGGTTTCCGCCGAAACAATCACGATGAAGAACACTCTCCAACGATAAATCCCAAGAGGGAAACTTCTATAAACGCAAACTCTGAGATTATGATCTCTACAATGCCATATAAATAGTAAAAGAAATTTAGGCCCTAAGAAAACTATTTAAACTATGAAACTTAAGCAGCTTAGAAACTTCTCTGATTACAATTGAATTTAGAAAATAATAAAATTAGAAATAATAATATATCTAAATAAGTTTGGGTGGTAACACACATGGGCCACGAGCCTTCTTGTAGTATTCTATTGGTGGTGTTGCATCATTCCCTCAGGTTGGAAAAGAGTTCGACCTCGAACTCGGTAAATTTTTACATTGCTTCTGTAGAGATTGTGTACTTTAAGTGCTTCCTTGGTGAGACAAGGAGCCCGTCTTCGGCGGTTCTGGGTTCATTGGATGTAGTGTGACTTGCTTTTCATTATGCATGAATGTATGTGTTGTTGCGCATGCCATTAGTTCCATTCTTGTCATACATCCATGGGCGGCCCAACAAGATATCACCGTTATCTATTGGTAGCACATCACACCAAAGTGTATCTGTATAATCTCGACCAATGGCAAAAGTAACTGAACATGCATATCTCACAAAATGTAAATGCAAATATGATAAAATGTGAATGATAGAAATCTTATTATTCTTCCTTCTACTATGAAATGGCAAAGCAAAAAGGATATACAATCCTTTTTACCCAAACCTGGTAGAAATGTCTTGAGTATCTAACCAACCTGAAGTAATTCTAGTAATCAACGTGTTGATATTTATATGGGTCACTAATCTACCTGTCAAGACACAAGTCAACCCAGGTTAGATCCACCCAATGGGTCAAGATTACCCAATAGGATTATCAGTCCGTGTGTCAAAACAAATCTGTTGTACATTAGTCCTTTTTATTATGATAGATACCACTTTCTATTTTAAGTCTCTAGATTAAGACAAGATTGATTGAATCATAAACCTAGATTAGACAAGATTGATTATGGCAAGGCTTATACTACATAATGAGGGATACAATACAAGGAGCGACAAAGTTCCTCTTAGTTTTACAACATTAATACTATCAGCCTTACAACATTAATTCTATCAGCCTCTCTACAAATTAGGGGTGTTCACGGATCGAAACCCACAGGTTTCGGGTCAAACCCGACCCGACCAGTTTTTTTGGTGGGTGAAAACCCACCCGAACCCGACCCGTTTGCATCACGGGTCAGACGGGTCACGGGTCGGGTTCGGGTCTTTTTTTTTTTTCATGTAGAAGACCAAATTGTTTATGAAAACAACTTTCAGATAATTGTTAGAGAACTAAAAGTGATTAGATATAAAAGTAAAAAGTGGTTGCGGTTGTTTGCTGGCCTTCTTTTGTACCATGGGTAGAGGTGTACAAAAAAAAGTAGTTGCGGTTTGACCCGAAACCCACGTCCAATTTCAACTACTAATCACTCTCATCTTGACCATTAATTCAGTGGTCACCAACTAAATGATTAAATACAATCAACAAGATATTCAAGATCCAAGATTCAACAAATGTAAACAAACTGATGTCAAAATAGATGTAATAAGGCTTCAAAACGTACCGTGTTTTCCATGTGAGATCACCTTAATCTGTTGATAGGAATAAAATAAATGTTCCTCGCACTAAATATATTATAGTATACATGGGCCTTGAGTTCATAGACATGAGACCAATATAATAACTCAAATATTTAGAAATTGGTCGGTAAACTACATCTAAGAGAAATTAAAACCACATCCTGACAAGTGGGCATCTCTCTTGGATTTTTATCTTTGGTCTTCTACATGAAAAAAAAAAAAAAAAGGGGTTCATGGGTCACCCGGTAACCCGACCCGTGAGACCCGTTACCTGTACCAACGGTCATAGGTCGGGTCGGGTCGAGCACAGAAATTCTGGGTGGAGTGAACCACCCATTGACCCACGGGTCGGGTCGGGTCGTGGTTAATTTTGTACGCCTCTACTACAAATAAATCACTTAAAAGGGCGGAGATAATTCTCTTTCTTAAACAAGGTTTTTTCGGGTATTGCATCATATGGTTTTATTATGTCGGTGTCCAAATCATTATCCTGTTCTATGATTTTGCTAATGGATTCTTATGCATGATTTCTCAAAATTACAGACAAAGGAAAGTTGTACATGTGGGGGAATGCAAAGGATTGCCAGATTGGTATTCCTGGACTGCCTGAAGTTCAGCCTTTACCTGTGGAAGTTAAGTTTCTGATGGATGATGTGGAATTAGGTCCCCACCATGTGTTATCTGTTTCAATCGGTGCATCCCATGCCATGTGCTTGGTCTTGAGGCCTGGGCATCAGACTTGAACCTAACGCCTTGCTATGGCATTTGCAATTGGGAACTTCCAAGGCGATATCAGGAGAATCTGCTATTCATCACATGGAAGTGCAGACTGGCTTGTGATCCACTGTTGGATTTAACTCAGCAGAGTCGGTAAAAGGAGCAGCCAAAAGGAAGGTTAGCTGCAATGCAACACAGGGTATCCATTAGTTGAGGCTAAAACAGAACCAGAAAAAATGCTCCTTTGAGTGGAGACTTTCTCTAAGGTTTCAGCAGAGAGGCGTCATTATCTGTTCCTGCTCATTATTTTAGCATAGAGTGCAGTAAAATGGTGCTGAGTATTTATTTGTGGGTTTTGTTACCGAGAGGATGTCCAGTGAGACACTAAGCAATAAAATAATGGATTTCAATGGTAATGTATCTTTTCTTTTTTTCCTTTGTTCGTTATTTCTTAAGTTTATACATATCACACTCTTAGATGTGACATTTTTCTGTATTTAAAAATCCCATAAATGGGGAATTTGAGACAATACTTCTCTGTTGTTTATATGAGCAAAATTGCATGTATTTCTTATTTTAGCTGCAAATAGCGATTCATTCCAGGTTGTGGGGCATTGTAGGTAGTATGACCACAAGAGAATGGCTACAATGTGAGCAATGTTTCCTTCACTTGTTTCCCGCAGTTGCTCAGGTGGTTAGCAACATGTATAGTCCTAGCCAATGTTTCCTTCACTTGTTTCCCGCAGTTGCTCAGGTGGTTAGCAACATGTATAGTCCCAGCTCTTGAATTTGATGTGTTTATTAATTAAACTGCAAATATTGCTTCAATCCAGATTGTGAGCTATGGTGGGTAGTTTGATAGAGAATGGCAAATTTACATAGTGAGCAATATCTCCTCCACTTGTACCCAGGGAACGTCCCAGGCATGCTCTCTCCTAGGCTTGGACATCCCCCTCCTCTCTCCCCTCGTGCTCTCTTCTAGATCTAGGTCTAGTTCTCTACTTTGTAATTTTTTTAAAGGTAGCTTTGACTCTTGTCCTAGCAATTTAACTAAGGAGAAGTTATAAAAGAATGATGTAACTAATGAAATATCCTATCAAGTTCTTTTCAATAGCTGGCTAGACTATTGATTAAGGGCCTGTTTGGCAACATGCTAATGGGATGTTCCCACGTTCCCATGTGATAAGCACACGGAGAATGCGTTTGGTAAGTATAATTACCGTTTTCAAATATTGGTTTCGCTGGATCGTTCCACAAAAAGCTGTCCGGCCGGCAAAAGAAACAAAAAACCGATAAAACATCCTTATTTTCTCCAAAACGTCTCGCTGGCAGGATCCGTCTCCACCTCTTTTTACGCTCTCTCTATTTATCCCTTCCCTACAAGCCTACCCACCAGTCTCTGCAACACTCTTTCCTATACCCCTAGCATACCCCATGCCTGACCACTCCCACTCTCTCAATACTCTCATACCGGTTTGGCATCTTTGCCTTCTTTCTCTCTCCCTACTATCCCTCCTCTCTTTAATTCTTTCTCAGGCTAGATGCCTTCGTCACCCTACCCATAGGGTTGTAAACGGGTCGGTTCCGGTCCGGATCCAGGGTGGAACCGGAACCGGAACCGTTTTCTAAGAAGGGGAACCGGAACCGGAACCGTTAAGAATAATGGGAACCAGAACCGGAACCGGAACCGTTTGTGAGGCGGATCTGGTTCCGGTTCCGGGTCTAGACTAATACCTGTATTTTTCTTTAAAAAAATTATGCTTTTTTCACATTTCAATTGGATCATGTACCTATAAATACTAATGTGATATTTTGTCTATCAATAACAGACACTTTTAACCAAAAACTCAGAAATCACGTCCAAACAGGCAATGAGATGTAGAAAAGTAGAAAATCCTAATGTAGGAAAGTAGAAAAGTAAAAAGGGTTTTGTTCTCACATAATAAAGTTACCTTATGTTAGTATATATTGGGTCGGGTCTCGGGTCCACGGGTCTGAGCCACTGTGGATCCGGAACCGGAACCGTTTAGGTATCGGTTCCAAAAAAAGAATCCGGAACCGGAACCATTTTCTTATCGGGACCAAAATAAGGACCCAGACCCGGATCCTAACGGGTCGGAACCTTCGGGTAATCGGAGAATCGGGTACCCATTTACAACCCTACCTACCCATCAACCTCTCTATCTCTATCTGTTTCTCTTTCTTCTTTCTCCCTATCCTTCTCTCTCTTCCCCAACAGTTCCAGCGCACTCCACACATCTCTCTCTCACTCCCCTACCCTCCTCTCATTTATATCTCTCTGTGCATAAGTTCTTCAATGGTTTATCGTTTGTTACTATTTTTTTGTTTTTCTAATTATACTGTTACCGTTCATTTGAGCAACTTTAGAACATTCATGGCTTGAAGTGTTACTGTTATTCTTCCTGTTTTCCTTGAGTACAAACACACAATGTCTCTTTCAGCCTTTGAAACCAAACACCCTACTCCCCTCTCTCGCCCAAATTTAGATTTGAATTAGTTGATCAATGATCCCATTAAGCACGATTGGATTTGTTTTATGACTATGGATTTTGTGCTAGATCACTAGTGATCATTTTATATGATTTAAATTAATTGTTCTTGCCTGATTAAATGATAATTTAGATCATGAATTAATGTGATGTAAGATTAACATGATCATTCATCACTCTCACCGAATATAGAGGCTGATCACGCCTATTGCTCAGTGCATACACAAAACTTGTAATGACCAATTCATCTATTGTCCACTAATTAGTTGAAAACACCTTGATAAAAAACAAATATACAAATATAATTATATGATGAGTTTGATCTCACCTTGATAAAAGACAAAGAAAAAAACATAAATATAATAATAAAATGGACTTGACGTCACCTTGATAAAAGAAAAGAAAAGAAAAAGTAAGGTGGGCTAACATTGTAAATCCTATAAAGATGTGCCACATTATAAACATGGTGATCCCTATCTTCTAATTTCTAGAGGTCCAAGTTGGAAGTCTAAAGGCGGATCCCATGTACAATGATTCCTACATTGGTTCTAATTCTTTCAGGTGGGCCCACATTGTTATATTCCTATAAGAGTCGGGCCCTAATATTTTTTTAATATTTAAAACGAATTTATGAATATTTATGATTGATTTAAATTCAATAATATTGCTAAATATGATTTTGTTTCCTAAAACGAAACTAGTATGATGTTACGAAGCAAGTTCCTAGTAGCACATTTTCAATGGAACAACTAATAAAGTCTTATCAAACAAGTTCCACATAGAATAGTCTCACAGCACAACCCGGTCTTAGTACAACCCGGTCTCAGCACAGAATTGGAAACAACATAGATACAATTCCAAACAGGCCCTAAGGCTGTGGATGAAGCTAAATATCTCTCTCTTATGCTTAATTTCTCTTTTTATTCCTAAGTTATGTTTTAATTTTCAGTAGATCTATCTTCATACCAGTGGGTGACTTCCATATCGTGTTTCTAAAAAGTAAAATCTAATTTTTGATTATCTATACTTATGGTTAATAGGCCATGCTTAGAATTGTGTTTTTTTTTTTTTATTTTATGGATTTTGCTTATATTTGATAGGTAATGCTTAAATGATTTTCTTTCTTTTATAAAGTGAAGAAGGTCTCGAGTCTTGACCTTCATAATCATTATTTGAGAAAAAAAAAGAAGAGAAAAAGGACTTTTAAAGTTAAATATCAAGATGCATTAATTTGGACTTGATATAAATGAAAAAGGGAATTGGAACAAGTTGGGTTTTTCTTGATTAATAAGGGTGTTTATTTCTTAGTGGATTCCTATGCCTTGATCAATCTCATCAATTTGCTAGTTTTTATCTTGTTAATTGCTTGCTTTTATTTTATGATTATTTACCTGTCATAGTCTCAAGTTCATTATCTTAAAGTTAGTTTCCTTAATTCAAAGTTTTTCTTAATTCGCTGTGGATTCGACTTGTATTTGCCACTATCACAAGAAGACAGCAGTGCACTTGTGGATCGGTTGGCTCTTTGGTTATGATATTTGGAAGTCAAAACCCTAAAGAATTTACTCCTAATCTTAAATGATAAACACAACCGGTCTTAATTTCATCTATTCATCATAATAAAAGGAAAAAAAAAGAAGAAAAATCACAATAAAATTTGTTCTCCAAATAATATACTCTCTGTAAATATATATATATATATATATTGTCTAACGATGAAAAAGTAACATGATTGAGATCTCATATTGATGAAGAAGGCTTCAATCGAATGACCCACATCATTGAGCCATCTAGGTTTCCATCTAAAGCAAACTCCATTGGAGGACCTACAAGGAAAGAGATGATCGATTTTTAATTTAGACTAACTTTAGTGTGAAATGAGTGGATAAGAGTGAATGGAGAAAGAGGAGATGGGACGTCAGATTATTTTGCTCCGTGGTTGAGAACAGAAATATAAACTTCCTATCCAAGAAATAAAAGGTTTTTTTTTTTTTTTTTCTCTTTCTTCCCTATAGCCTTCACTTTCCTACTCTAAATAGTACATAAATTTTCCCTTCTCTATAGAAAAAACATTATTTCTCCCCAAGCTCAAGAGAGATGTGAATCTTCTTCATACCAGACAATAGACAAATCCATGGACGGATATGGGTCCATTAGAAATACATACCATGCCTGCCAAAGAGGGTCGACATCCATTGTGAAAAAGCAAGGGTTTTTGGGTGGGAAGGCCTCTTTAGTGGGGGTTTGGCTAAAGTGACATTTTTGATCCATTAGCCAAATAAAGTATTTTTTCCGATAAATCCTCTAAATAATATATTTAAAACTCAACATACTAATTTTTACTCGACTTATTTTCCAATACGTCTTCTGTGATTTTATTTGGAAGATACTTCAACTTTCTTTAATTTAGAACCATTTTTTTTTATTTTTTCTATATTTGAAAAAATTTATCAACTTTAAAATTATACTAGTGCATGTGAGAACTTATCAAATTCTTGAAAAACATAAGGATTTAAATATATATACTTGGAAATCATAATTAATCAATTTTTCTTGGTACTGTCAGAATTATGATACAACTAACAGAAAAAATAAATATTATTGAGAAGAAATAAATCCATAATAAATGTATACAAGACTTTATATATTTGAAAACTGGAAGTAATCAATTTTTCTTATTAATTATTTATCATGAAGAGATAAGATAGCAACTGATTTAACTTCACACATTTCTTTTCTGATTTTTTGTTTGCCTAAAAACTTCATAAATAACCAGAGTGCGTGAAATTTATAAGTTCAACTTTAAAGCTTTTGTAAGATCACTTTTTCTCTTTTTGAATAATCTTTCGTAAAATGATAATAATATATTTACTTACTCTAAATTTCTTCGCAATAATACCTTAGAGGATGTCCCTTTCTAATAAATTTTCATTTTTTGGACCAGCTTAGTACTGGCCTACTCAACTAGTGTTAATTTAAAACATAATGTCCAAATACTTCAAAATAAGTAGTTTCAATTCACATCCAATACTTCGCTTTTATGTATAAAACTAGCATCTATAGGGTGCATTTGTGACTTTGTGTACAAACTTTTCTAACAATATTCTGGCTCCTGTATAATCTTTTTGCATTCAATGGATGCGATTTCTCTATTGCAAAGATGCAAATATAACAATTTTTTCCTCGTTAATGAAAATTTCGAGTTTTGCCTACCCCATAAAAAACGCGTTTCAAGAGGAACCCCGTCTTTTCTTTTCCGAGACTCCGCACAAACGCGCATTTAGGGTGGAAACCTTTGAATAATGAGTGAAAGGAGAATTCTAAGGAAGCCTATAATAAACATTAACGGACTTGTATTGGGGCGGTCTGCTCTTCCGGAGCAAGCCCATTTAATAATCAGGAAAAATATTCATTCTCTAGGCCTTGCGCTTATTTGGTAGCTAATAACCGGTGCCTTTTTTTTAAAAGATAATATTTAGTGCTCAGCGATGGAAACATGTCAAATTAAAGGGCGACCTGCCCCAACTTGCTCCTGGTAATGAATTTGTTGAATTAAGGATGGGTATAAATTTTTAGATTTTGAATGAAGTAAGATTCAAGATGGGTACGAGTTTTAGATTTGATCCCGTCCGATTTGAAGTAGGTTCAGATTTTGGTTACCCTCATCTCACCCTATGTCGATCGCGACTAATTTATGTATTACTTAATAGGATTTCAAACAGAAATGAACAAGAAAAGCTAATTAGATTTTTTGAAATTTAAATTATAAAACCCAACTTATACCTATCTCAATAAAGTTTGGTTTCACAAAAGATAAACTCATAATGGGTCAGGTCGTGTACAGGTGGAGGATGTATTGGTTTGATCAACACCCGACCCATTTCCATCACCTCATTGGTGCAAAGTTGAAACCCTAGCGCCGAGGACATAGTTGTCATTCAAGGAAGCTTAAATCTATATATTCTTCCGACCCTCTCTAGGGTTTCCGCCACAAGACACTTCACAGATCGGTCTCCTCATTTTTCATTTTTATGGTGATGCTTGTCTTCACTTTTCAGCTTTGAGTAAGCTTTGGGTTACAACTCACAACACATATCATATGTTTATCATGTGTTTGATTTCATCTTTTGGTTCCTTATTTTGAACTCTTCTTGCCTTTTTCTCATCTGGGTTCTCCTTGTATGCCTTGCTATTACAATGAGAGGGCTTGAGATGTGTTTTTCCACTGGAATGATTTTCTTCTGATACTTTATGTATGGGTGGTTATCTTTTATCTGTTAGAATGTGTGGTAGTAGTACAATACATTTCAGCCTGTTTGTTGTGTGCTTGGTTTCATCTTCTATTAAATTATTTTGAGCTCTTCTGGCCTGTTCATATCTGGGGTTCTCTTCTTTATCCCTTCTTATTACAACAAGCACAGAGCTTAAGATGCAGTTTTCCATTGAAAATATTTTCTTATGATACTTTATATGTTGATGGAAGTCTTTATTTGTTTGATTGAAAAATCTGTCTTAAAGTTTTTATTGATATTACATAAAACTCCTTCTTTGTTTCTGTATATTGAAATCTCAAGAAAGGTCCATAAGATCTCCTCATCTCTGTGGAAGCATTTTGAGTCATAACTAGATAACATTAATAATGGGGATTCTTCTAAGGGTTTTTCTGAGAAGCCTTCCTTCCTCTACTTCTAACCTTTTTAACATTGAAGGTGGCATTTCAATTTGCATGCATTCCTTTTTCATAGCCTGAGGTCTATAGCTTGTGCTATTTGTTTCTAGTGATTGTCAGGGGATTTTGTTGCCAATGTAATGAGATGGTCACCCAAATGGTATTCATTTGGAATGTTTTTCCCTTTAAATACTGTTTCTTTTTTGAATTTGTTTCAACATTATGGATGTTATCTACCTTTGAAAAGGAAATGTGGCAAGAGTGATGAATCAATTAGATGTGTGAATGGAATATCTTCCCTCATGATCTTAAACTTTTGAGGCATTTCAATTATTCTGACTTGCCACTCTACATGTTTCATAGATTTTGGGAACAGAGTTGGCAGTTTATTTTCATTGTAATATGGCCCACCGGTCCTGCAACCTAGTGGTTGTGAGCACCTTCTTACTCTTCAACAAAGGGTGTTCAAAATATTTTGCGGTATTTGGCCCAATTTAGATGGGGTGTGGGAAATTGAATTCTTGTATGATTTAACAAGTTAGATCCCAAGCCGGCTTGACATGGCTTGAGCTCGATGGTTGCTTGTTGTCTCATGACCAAAATGAGCAAGATAAGTCACATCTGCTTGGTTTTGTTTTGCTCCTCTTGGCAAGAGGCTTGACTCAAGCTCCTTTTTTTAGAGGTTCGACTTGGCTGGGAACCCCACATCTCATCTAGCTGCCAAGGGATCGATCCCTGGGTATGCTTTTCCCCACTTGTGCAAGTGCTCTTTCCACATGTGGTAAGAGAGTATACCCAGGGATCGATCCCTGGGCAGCTGGATGAGAGGTGAAGTTTGCAACCAACTGATCTCCTCATGTCTTGCGAGTGTTTTCTCACCGCTTGTGTGGGTGCTGTCATGGGTCTCAGCTACCTTCGATGTGGTACAAAAAAAAAAGAAAAGAAAAAGAAAGAGACGTTCAATTTGGGTTTGTTGTGTATGTATCATAAGTATATATTCAATACAAATGTAATTTTATGGTGTATGTCAAACAATAATATTAATTTAAATGTTTTGAAGAAATCAATTCAAGTATGTAAAGCAATAAAAACATATCCACTTGCATAAAATTTAAGTATAAATATTATACTTGTTTATTAGATAAGTCTAACATAATCCACTTACGAACTAGAAAAAAATATATAAATTTTCCTAAAACTTAATACGCCGTCATGAGCACGAAGTTTTTGATAGAAACATCTCGTGTACTAAGTTGAAAATTCTGTGAAAGGGATCACACAATCATCAAATAGAAAAATCTTAGTTTGTCACATAGAAAATCTTAGTCTATCTTTACATTAATTTGATATGGGCCTCAGTCAGTTGTATGGTGAGTATTCGTGGGGATAAGGTAATTAAAAGGGGAAGGCTTTCGAGTTCGAATCTTCCCATTTCCTACCATAACTCCTTTATACAATTTTTAACCATCATTGACATTAGTGTCCATAGAGTGAGTGATACTATATCATTTTACTCAATAGAAATAAATTACAAGGGTCCCCGGCTGTAGCTCAGCTGGTTAGGGACATGAGTGTAAGAGTGCTTGAGTTCGTATATCTAATGCAGCAAAGGAAAAACAATTACAAGGGCTTTTTTTTTCCTTTGCTTTACAAGGGATTCGAACTGGTGGACCATGCACACTACACATGTCCCTAACCAGCTGAGCAACAGCTGGGAGCTGTTGTGCAATCTCTTCTCTCTCTCTCTCTCTCTCTCTCTCTGGGTGGGGGTGGGGCGGTGGGTGGGGGTGGGGGGGCTAGATTGGGTCGGTAGTACATTACAAGTGTGATAACCTATCTGCCCAAGGATTGATCCTTTGGCAGTCATGTGAGGTGGGACACCCTTAGCACTTGGGTGTCTTGTGTTTTTTCTTTTTTTTTTTTCTAAACAGCATCTCTCTTGCGCTTGACAATTTAGACCTTTCAATCTTACATTAATTTGAAGAAGTAGAAGAAGAAAATGTGATCTGCACATATCTTCAATGTACGTGCTTTTGCTACTTGTTTTGGTTCTTAATGATCCGACTTTTTTGTAAATTTATTGCACGTCCTGTAGACAGATTCAATGGGAAGTTAGCTCACTCTTGGCCTGCACATAAGCCATGCCTCTTCTTTGTAGAATGTGAAGAACATCTTTTGTTGTTTTTGAATGATCCTAATCATTTTCTTGTTGGCCTTCACTAAATAGAAGAAAATATAAATTTAGTTTGATCACTGCTATTTTCTTGAGGAAGTGAATTACAGTAATGGATGTTGAATTTGGGTGGCCCAAGAGCCCCATTTCTTTGTAATCTTTCAATGGGTGTGAAAAGCAGGCATTTTCTCCTTTGCTTTCTGGGTTGAAACAGGTGATATGTTGTGCATTTGAAAAAAGACTTAATTTCCTTATTTTCAGTTACAAACTATACAAACTACTGAATGTCCTGCACAAAGTCTTTCAATATATTTACTACTGATGATCGTTAGGTCATTGACTGCTATGGCCCTTCAGCATCAGATAATGATCGTATGATACAAAAATGTTGGTGAGGTCCACCAGTAAATTGACACACAAAGCACTGGTCTTGTTCATCAAGCTATGGGAGCCACTCATCATCATATCATGTGGTGACTGGTAAATCTTGTATTTCTTATTAATGTTTTTCAGAACAATCAGAGCTGGTAAGAACTTAGAACTAGTGTTTTGACTGAATTGGTTATTTATTTATTTATTGAGCTTCATGGCATTTTGATCGTTATGGTTTGACCATGGTAAACGGACAGTTTCTTTGAGAAGCATCCACTTCAATGGTTCGGCCTAGAATAATTTGGCCTTGTTGGATTAAATAGGTGGCCTGTTTTGTGTTAACAATTCTACCAGTCGCTTGAGTTGTACTTTTCTACTCAAAATAATTGGGGTTGGTTTGTGGAAATGAATATGAGATGTCTTAGATGAATCCATATTTCAAGTTTGGGTTCAATCATTTTTTTCATCCAATTTACAAGTCCCTAAACCAGTCCTTAAATCCCTATGCTCGAAAACCCTATCCCCAATCTCTAAATTCCTATACCCTACCCCTAATTCAAGGTTAAGATTCTGCTCTCTCTCTCTATATATATATACACACACACACATCTAAAGTGTGATTTAAATGGGGAGACAACAATCAGCTTCCTACCTTATGAAATTGAGATTATTTTGTAGCCTTCATTTAATTGATTGAGAAAATGTTATAGTCAGATTTGTCAATCAGCTTTCTACATTGAGGTGTTAGTTTAGAGGGATATGATAATTCATTATAACTCTTGAAAGTACTTGCCAAATAGTTATGTTGATAATAATCACATTTAGATCTCATTGATCCATGGTTTTCCTACATTTGCGCAATGCTCTAATAGCAGCTGATGTGGTTCAACCAGTTGCAGCAAATGTAAGTTTTGGAGATGATAATACGTAGAAGAATTGGCAATGATCATATCAGTTTATTCAGTTGATGTATGTAGGTGGTGGTGTTGTATAACTTATCTGATTTATTTAGTCGATCAATGTAATGAGTTGTATGTAACAAGTTCAAAATCTATTGGTCATGATTTATGTAAACTGTATCTAATATACACGGACAGTTGATTTATGGTGTTGTTTTGGTTTGGAGAAGTTTATGAATCACATTGGTTTGATTACCTCAAACAAGGTTGAGTGTGAGAATGCATTTTTTATGTTCAGCAACACTGAACAGATTAAACTAGTGTTCATTCCTAAAAAAGAACCAGTATAAATCAGTCTCATTCAGGTGGAGTCCATAGGAAATTTGGTCTATTTGGTCATTGCGAGAGGACAAATTGTAGCTTGCTGGTAAATCAAGTTGTTTGCATGTATTGGAGTCACTAATTGAGCTCTCCAACTTTGGAACCATTTTGTTGATTTGGTACATTGTTCAATTCCAACTTTGTGGAAGCATTTTGTTAAACAATGATTGAACCCTAATAGGTTTTCAGACCAAATATGTTCATACTTAACAAGCATTTGCTGAAATTTACAAGCCCATTGTGCAATAATAAAAGGGGGTTGAGTGGAAATCATGGACATGTTCTGAATATTTTGTAATGGAGGGCAACTGTGGACAATCATTTTACCACCCCAACAAGAAAGAAACAACACTAAGAATGAATAGAGAATAACCCAATTGCCATTCATTGTAGAAGAGAATTAGCAACAATGACGTGGGTTAGATACAACTCTTTCTAATGGAAGGCAACAATTCCCAGTTGCACTAACAACAATTCTACACCCACATTGAACAATTCATGTTTAAAACAATAGTTTGGTCTATTCGAGCACCTGTGATCCAACTTGATTGGTGCTCCAACATTCAAAAATTCAAAGAGAAACAAAACTCATTTCCTCAATTACAGTAAAACATTGATGTTGAGAGTAGCAATGATTTGCTTATCGAATGATATTAACTTTCAGTTTCATAGCATAGGGGAATTGTATTAACTTAAAACTCTCTAATTACAAATGCACAATTTTTGTCAATTCCACTTTCGGTATCTACAGCAGATACTTTCTAGATAATACATGCCACGCTCAACCATCAAAGATTCCGGATCAGCTACGCTCTTCCTGAGGTAGCTTGCCTCATCTCGTGCATGAGGATGATGATTCTTCAGATCTAAGAAATCAAGAAACAAATGAAACTGAAATGAGTGTAGTTTTAATTTCTTCAAACCAATTTTAAAAAAATGGCAGATTCTTAACCTTGAATTAGGGATCGGTCATAGGGATTTTTTAGGGATTGGTTGGGGTTAGGGTTAGGGTTAGGATTTGGGGATTAAGTTTAGGGTTCAGGGATTTGTAGATCGGGAGTTAGGGTTTGGATTAGAGATTTAGATATTGAGGTTTGCGAGAGATTGGGGGTTAAGGTTATGGTTCGGGTTCATGTATAGGAATAGGGATTGGGGTGAGAGACAGACATGGGTTTGGTTTCAGATGAGAGAGAGGGATTAGTTGAGGGAGATAGATAGAGAGAGAGAGAGTGAGAGAGAGCGGGTGAGGGAGATGAGCTTGAGATCGAAGGAGGGAGTTATTGCAAAGGTTCTCTCTATATATTTAATGGCTTTATATTCCCAACGGTCTAATACTAAGTGCACGGAGTGGGAGCGGGAGCGTCAAAATGCTAAATTTTAAATTCTAAAATAATTATATGTTCGGAACGCCTCCGGAGTGCCTATACAACATAGTGTTTATGGGTTTATAAATAATTAACTAATGGGTATAAATATATCTTATCTATATATTCAAGTATCAAAATGAAGAAAAAAGTTACTTTGTAATCTGATCACATAAAATAGAAAATAATTAATAAGTCAGAAGAAGTTTTTTCATTTAAAAGATAAATATTAAGCTTACAAAAAAAGAAAATGTATATAAGCTAAAGATTATGGACGGTTTGCTTTATATTAGGTTGATCCGCACTCCGAGCGTCTTTGAACTGCGCTCCGAGGATGGTCGAACCGCGCTCTAAAAATTGTCGAACCACGCTCTGAGGACGGATCCGCTCCGAAAATGCCGATCCGCATTTTCGGAGTCGGATTGGGGAGGGGGAGGGGGAGGGGATGTTCCGGTTATTAAGGTCTAATCTATATGGGTAAGTGCCAAACCTCGACTATCATGGTCCAAGGCCAAGCCTCGACCATCATGGGGTATCTGATTTATGCATGGTTTGGAATGGTTGCTAGGTGAGCCCCACCAATAGTTCTTATGGAAGCATGGTGAGAACTAGTTCTCACTTGAATAGATATTATATATATAAGGATGTGATCCACTGAGTCACCGTGAGAGCTTTTTTGTGGGGCCCACTGGATAGCCCATTTTGGAATGGGACCAGTGTGGATTGAAAGATCTATATGGGACCACCCCGAATATCAAGTTTGGCCTCAATCTCATGTTTATAACCCTTTCATCCATGGCAGACAAGCCCAATCCATTCGTATGGGTATATGCTCGATCCAACGGTACAGTTCATTCGCATGGGTGCCAAACCTTGGGGCGTGTGAGTATCAAAGGGGTCTCTGTCCATTGCAAGATTTGGATTGGTGATAGGTGGCCCCACCCCATAGTTCTCACGGTTTGAACCGTGAGAACAGTTCTCACCTGATTATTTCTCATATATATATATGAGCAAAGCTCTCCTAAGGTCAAGCTTAAGATAAGGTAAGCTCAAGTGTGTGGTGGCCGGTGGGGCCCACCTGGGGACCCACATGGGGATGGGGATGGGGGGGATTTCAAGGACTCCATGGGATCTTCCCCTCTGCAAAAAATCAGCCACAATCATAATTTCTATCATCTCCATATTGGCCCAAAAGTCTAATGGTCAACAGTCCATTTGGATCGATACATAGTCGATCTAACGGTCCAGTAAATTCGGATCTAATCGAAAGCTGGTGGACACGTGTAATTTAAAAGAGTCATGTGTTTAGTCCATTTGGATGGACTAAAGGTGGGCCCCACAAGCATGGGCTTACGAAATCTTATCCTAAGCTTGAGCTTAGGAGAGCCTTGTTATATATATATATATATTTATGAGCAGGGCTCTCCTAAGCTGCAGCTTAGCTTATCCTAAGCTGGAATAGTGCTGGTCAGACAAATTAAAGTTGATTATATCTATTTTTTACATGATGGAACTGGAAAACCTAGTTCTGATTGGATTTATCTTAATTTTGGAGATGATCATCATGTAAAAAACAATGATAATCGACTTTGATTTGTGGGACCAGCACTGTTTTAGTTTAGGAAAAGCAAAGCTTCAGCTTAGGAGAGCTTGCCTATATATATATATGAGGTGGCCTCTCCTTAGCTCATGCTGAGGAGAACGTCCGCTCAAACCCACTAGACACGTGTGTTAGAAATTACCCCGCTAAAAAGATTTCAAGGAAATAGAAGCCTGCCCAAATCGCCCAAATCATATCGGCTCCCCTCCATCCCATCCCAACCCAATCTCTCTCTCCCCTCCATCCCAATCTCTCTCTCCCTCCTCCAGCCTCTATCTCCTGACCGTCCGCCAGGCCCCGACTCCGATCTCACGTCCGCCAACCTTGTTCTCTCTCCCGCACCTCTCTAAGAGAGATTGGGTTGGGATGGAGGGGAGCCGAAATGATTTGGGAGATTTGGGCGGGCTTCTATTTCCTTGAAATCTTTTTAGCGGGGTAATTTCTAACACACGTGTCTAGTGGGTTTGAGCGGACGTTCTCCTCAGCATGAGCTGAGGAGAGGCTTTCCCTATATATATATATAGGAAAATATTCAAGTGAGAACTAGTTCTCACCTATTACATGAGGACTTTTTTACAGGGCCCAATTAACAACCCATCCAAACCTAGCAACTAATAGGGAACCCCATGATAGTCACTAATCCCAATGATTGGCACACATCCGAGTGGACTGAGCCGTTGGATTGAGGGTTGAATATCTTTTTGAATATGAAGCCATTAAACTTGTGAGCCACGGATGAAGGTGTTAGGGGCATGGGTTTGGGGTCAAACTTGATACCTGGGGTGGTCTCACATAGATCTTTCCATCCCCCTTGGTCCCATCCCCAAATGGGGCACACAATTGGGCCCCACAAAAAAGTTCTTATATAATATGTGAGAACAGTTCCCACCTAAATATTACCCATATATATAGGGGCCAGCTCTCCTAAGCTCAAGCTTAGGATAAGGTAAGCTCAAGTGAGTGGTGGGCCCACCTAGGGACCCACATGGGGATGGGGGTTGGGGGGATTTCAAGGACTCCTTGGGATTTTCCTCTCTACAAAAAAATCAGCCCCTACCGTGATTTCTATCATCTCTATGTGGGCCCAAAAGTTTAATGGTCAATAGTCCATTCGGGTCGATATATAGTCGATCCAACGTTCCGGTAAATTTGGATCTGACCGAAAGTTGGTGGACATGTGCAATTTAGAGGGGTCATGTGTTTGTTCCATTTGGATGGACCAAAGGTGGGCCCCACAAGTATGAGCTTACGAGAGCCTTGCTCATATATATATCACCTATTGCGATGCTCACTAAGAGTGAACCAATCATGCTGAACTACATCATTTACAAAAATACCCCACTTTAAACCTTTTTTTAACCAATCACGCTCATTAGGAGTGGACCAATAACCCTGAGCTATATATGAGAAAATCTAAAAAAAGGCCCCCTTTTCCGCCCCTCTTTTTTTTGTTCATGGGGCCCATGTTGAGTCAATCTAGCCTTTTCACACACACTACCCCCATGAGTAGTCATAAGTCCAAGTTTGACACTCATTCAACTTCTCCTCATCATTGGATTGAAATTATGATAAAACAATATCTCTAAACTATTAAAATTTAGGGCCATGGATCAAAAGGTTAGAATGGTCTTATGGACTCAAGATTTTGCATATAGGTTGGCCTCACATAGATGTTTCCATCCAATGGACTATAAAAATATTAACAATATATTTGTATTTGAATGACTTTTCTCTTCTTATCTTCTGAAGAGGTAAGTTCATGTATTTATAATTTTTTGAAGAGGTTACATTGATACCATAAAATCAGGAGATAAGATCACTACACATTATTCTCTTTCATTTTTGAATTGTTGCTGAAACTAACCTTGGATAGTGCAACATACTTGACTGAGTTTGCTTGAACAGAATTAGTGATGACTTGGACTGGATCAGTTCTGGGTCCCTGCGACTTGTCTTTAATACCTTCCCTCAAACTAGGCCGGGGTATAAGCCACAGGCCTAGTTTGGTGCAGAATTGAGTAAATGCATCGCTAGCAAGAGGCTTAGTAAACACGTCAGCTAGTTGATGGGAAGATGACACAAATTTCGTGACTTATGTTCCAACTGCCACTTTCTCCCTGACAAAATGATAGTCCACCTTTATATGCTTAGTCCGGGCATGAAAGTCTGGGTTGATAGTCATATATAATGCACTGACATTATCACAAAATAAAGGAAGGGGCCTAGAAAGTGGAATGTCGATATCACGAAGAAAAAATGTGGTCCAAATAAGTTCAGCAGTGGTGGAAGCCATTGCCCGATACTCAGACTCAGTACTAGAACTGGCAACTGTAGGCTGCTTCTTGGCACTCCAGGAAATACAATTCGCACCCAGAATATACGATACCCAGTTGTGGACCGCCGGGTTAAGGGACACCCGGCCCAATCAGCATCTGAGAAACCATATAAATCGAGAGAACTATTTTGTAAAATACGAATGCTAGAATGGATTGTGCCTCGAACATAACTCAAAATGCATTTGACAACCTGAAAATGACTCATAGTTAAAAGTCTAAGGGATCCTAACCCGAGAGAAGGGGGGGGGGGGGGGGGTGGTGAATAGGGTGAGCTACACTTAATGACCAAATATGACCAATTTTATTTTCTTTAAAATTAACTAGTCACTTGTGATGATTAACAAACAAAATGCGGAAGCTTAAATAAACAATCACCACATAGCAAGCACCATCACACAATTATTTATAGTGGTTCGGCCTCAATGCCTACATCCACTACCGGCTTGTGATCCAACACCCCACCGGATTTCCACTATTTATGCTTTTACAATAGGCTGAGCAATAACCTTTACAAAGATGTTTTTCTAGGCTAAACAACAACCTATCAATGTGCTTTTCTAGGGTAAGCAATAACCTTTACACTATGGTTTTCTTAGGCTAAGCAATAATCTTACAATCAAAGAATTTCTCTTAATGTAGTGTCTACACAAAAACACTCTAAGAGATACAATTTAAGCTCAAATAGAGTGCCTCTAATTAGGCGGATATGAAAGTTAAAATCTAACTCACACAAAACACTATGAAAATGCAAAGATGAATATTCATTAAGTGTGT
Source organism: Litsea cubeba (assembly GCA_012931725.1). Lineage (NCBI taxonomy): Eukaryota > Viridiplantae > Streptophyta > Magnoliopsida > Laurales > Lauraceae > Litsea > Litsea cubeba. The sequence continues at coordinate 66,116,724 of CM022945.1, read as the reverse complement.
GTGTGTGTGTGTGTGTGTGTGTGTGTGTGTGTGTGTGTGTGTGAAATCTTCAATCAAGTTTAAAATGAAGTTCAAACAATTTATGCTAAAAGTATTTGAAAGTTAAGACACAAAGATTTGATTGAAGATGATGCTAATCACATGTATAAAACTAACTTGAAGAAGATATGAAAATCAAAGATTCAAGTTGTATCAAAAGTTATGACTAAACATGTAATGCAAATCCAATGTTGTTTTCAAGGAACAAGGTTTAACTAAAGTTCAAATGATTGAAAATAACAAGGAGGATTCAAACAAGTTAATAAAACATGCTACAAAAGAAATCAAAGATTTTCAAAAGCATGATTACCAAAGATTCAAATATAGCTTGGTTTGAATTAAGAGGTGGAATCCAAAACAAATGAATCAAAGATTAAATAAGGTATGGATTCCATACAACATAGTTAACATGCTAGAAAATATTTTCCAAAGGTTTAAACAAAGCATGAAACATATGAAAAAGGAAATTAAAGCTTACTAGAATTTAACTTCTTGTAATCAAGCTTTAGCTTTCCATTTGGACGAATTAAGCTCCCTTAATACATTCCCTTGGCTTGGGCTCTTAAAACACCAAAAATGGCCTCTCCAATCATCAAAAAATACTTTGGAATGAACTTGCTTTATATAGAAAGAGTGGTCCAACGGATACCTGTCGGTCGACAGACAAGTAGACTGACACCTCAACGGTCAAGTCCCAACGGTCATAAAATTTAAATTGTTGAGGCCGTTATACATCTGTCGTTTAACCGACATGAACCGACATGAACTGTCACGTCCCCCGAACCCGATCAAAGAATAAACCGGATCCGGAGAGTGAAATTTAGGACTAATTAAAATTTTTTTTCTTTAGTCCCAAAGATCATAAGTCCGCTGTAAGGATATTACATTTCAAGCCTCAAGACATTAATGAATTGCGGAATTCATACAAATCTAGGCATATGGAATATCAAATAATGAATAATACTTCTCATTAAATATTAATGTTGCAAGAGTAAAATAAACAAAGCTAAAGAGTTAAATCAATTTATTACATTGGCCATCCCAAGAAAAACAAGGCCAATAAAAGAAACGAGTCAATGTAGTAAAGGTTCAACGAGAGAAATAAATAAAGAATGTAATCTAATGAAATCCCATGTGAATCTCTCTAGTGCCAGGAGTGATGATGCTACTCTACTCATCGGCACGCCACTATCGTGCTTCCTCTGCTGGTTGGAGATCCTCTGGGACCTCCTCACAGGCCTGCTCCTCGTAGTAGTAGTACTCACCTGAGGAGTCTGCACACCAAGGAACAGAGTCAACGATATCTTGAGTAGTAGATAAGCAAAGCATAATAAACATGACATGCATCAAGTATCGAGTAATGACAAGTAATAATTATGTGAGTACAAGGAAAGCCAAACTAGGCATAAAGCGAGAATATTAATCAATAGAAATAATAACAGGAATCCTAGCAATCATCTAGCAATAACCACTATCCATGCAATACAATACAATAACAAGAGGGAGACTCCAAGGATATCTAAAGCCACCTCTCGGGGTACCAGTAACAATCCAATCCGGACTACTGATATCAAAGTCCGGCTCTAGTAGGATCATAGCTCCCGGTCCTGAGAATAGCAGCACGGTCCTATCCCGCTCCCAGCTATTCAACACCATGGATGCCGTTCTACGCCGACTGCCCACCCCGACAACCGAGTAACCAGTTCGTCAATAAAAACCCAAACTGCAGATGGCCATGATATGCAAACAATAATAAGGTGGTTTTGACACAAGAACAACAAGACAAGCAAATGTGGCTAGTTCCATGTACAAGACAAGATCATAGGGATTATCTCATCCAAGACAATACAAGACATGCAAACCACGTGGTAATTCCCTTTCATTGCTAGCCAGTCATGTTTATCAATACATGACATAGGTTCCTAAGGTACACTCTAAGTCAGGTCCAAGTCATAAATTCTAGAAGAATTTATGTTTCATAATTAGTTAAGTATTTAAGTCAAGAGAGTTTGCAAGGAATATAAACAACGGATACAAGTAACAAGTCAAGGAAGAATTGCAATCCAGTCCTAGGCAAATGGTGTCAACCATGTATTCCACCAGTTCTAACAAAGTACGTGTGGAACTTGGATCGATGATACTCTTAGAGAAATCCCTTGGTGTACAATCATGTTAAGTATTGGACTATTCAGTTCCATACGTATTCGGTTATCATATGTAATACACAAATACCTAGACAACCCATTGAAGCACACCAAGCCACGTGCTTCGATTTCAATTCTCCATTAATGGTCAAGTGAGAGTAGGTTCATGGTTTCCAACATCTAAGGCCCAAACCTAGGTTACAGTTTTAGTCCGGAAATAAACAAGGAAAAATGACAATTTCGGCTGACCCTCATGATGGTGTCGGTTGACCGACGTGATGGTGTTGGTTGACCGACACGAACCGAGAGCTAACTGACGGAACAGAAGCCAATTTTCGCTCTTTGGTTTTGGAACCGAGGTCAGTGTGCTAAAGCGGACAATATCATGCATGCATGTAGGGTGGGGCGTTACAAATGATATCAGAGCCGACTCTCGACTGTTCGAGTGTGGGTCCCCTACCGTGGTCTGGTGCAAGTGGGCGGATTTCCATGTGGGCGGGCCAAGAGGGCCGGCAGGCTACTGCACAGGGACGTGCAGCCCTAAGGGAGGGTGGAATGTGACGCCCTGGAGTCCCATATTGTAAGGTCTGTGACCTTACTGGGTCAGTTGGGCCCAATATCAGGCCCTGACCCATTTAATTTTTTTAATAATTATAATTAATTATATTTTAGATAATTAAGTCCGTTTAGATAATGAATAAGTTTCTTTTAGCATTAGATTAGTATCTCTGAAGTTTCGTTCGATTCCGAGTTCGTTTGATCATAGCAGGGGTGTAGTTTGCAATTTAGGAAAAATTGAGTGTTTTTCCGAAATACTCCAAACACCGTGATTTTGGGTTCGTTGGAAAGGTCTCATCTTTTTAATGATTTTTGTCTCTTGACTCATCGCGATCCGGTGATCAGAAACCTTTCAAGTGGTCTATTCTTCACCGGACCCACTTAAGGGGTAATTTAGTCTTTTTCTTCTTCCCTTCTTCTTAAACGAAGTTAACCCTAATTCCATTCGTTATTCTCTGCAATGAAGAACAAGCGCAGCCCATTTCTTCTTCCTCTTCCTTTCTCAAGCCAGAACTCCGCCCTAGAAGATCCAACTTGAAGATCCGATCCGTTAAACTTCTTCCTCGTGATATTCTCTTTCCATTGGTTCTAGTTTGGTAAGCATTCTCTCACCTTCATCTTTCTGTCATCTTTTCTTTCGTTAGATTTAGGTTTGATATAGATCTTTTCCTCTCTTTTCTTGTCCTTTGGTGTTTTAGGTCGTGTTTGGTTGGGTTAGATTGTGGATCTTGAATGTAGAAAGACTTCTCCTCGAGTTACCCAATTATTTCATCTTCTGACATTGAGGCAAGTAGATATGTAATTCATAATATATATGTTTGTATTGTTTTCTATTGATTGATGATGTTTCATGTTAGAATACCTTAATTCCAAGCCTGTTTTGATTTGGGGAATTATACATGTTAGGTTTTGATTTAGGGATTTGGATATATTAATCTTAATTGGTAATCTTCTGTCTAATATGTAATGGATGAAATGTGGATGGAATGGATGAATGTGATGAATGGGGAGCACGGAGGCTCATTTTCTGCAGGTTTGGTCTTGGAATGACCGGAGGAAAAAGGGAGCAGAAACCCATTTGCGGGCTACAGGTTCGTTGTCCGATCGATCGGTCGCCCTGTGCGATCGATCGGACAGTGAATAGTTCTCAATTAACTGTGAGTGTTCACAGTCCAATCGATCGGTCTGTGAAAACTCTCAGCTAACTGGGAGGTGCCCAGTGCCGATCGATCGGTCACACAGTCCGATCGATCGGACTGTGCACTAACTGAGAGGTGTTCAGTGCCGATCGATCGCACCTTCGGTACGATCGATCGGAGGATGCATGGTCACTGAAACTTCAAAGGCTTGTAACTTTCAATCCGCCCGTTGAATTTTTACGTATAATATACCGTTGGAAAGCCCTCGAGACGGAGAATCCAATGGTTCTATTTCATCACGATCGGAGGTCGGGAAGTGATGTAATTATTTGAACTAATGATTCAACTCTTGTTATTTGGGAAATAGACTGTTTAACTTAGGTATGGGCCTTAGATATTGAAAACCATAAACTTACTCTCATTTGACCATTAATGAGGATTAAATTCGAAGCACGTGGCTTGGTGTTCTTCGATGGGTTGTCTAGGCATTCGTGTATTACACATAGTGTAACCAAATGCATATGGAGTCGAATTGAATGATGCTCAACATGATTGTACACTAAAGGATTTTCCTAAAAGCATCATTGATCCAATTTCCATACGTACTCTGTTAGAACACGTGGGGTACAGGGATGACACCACTTGCCAAGGATTGGATAGTAATTTTCCCTTGATTTGTGACTTATATCCGTTGTTAATGTTCCTTGTACACTCTCTGGGCATAAAACACTTAACAAATTATGCAACATAAATTCTTATAGAATTTAGGATTTGGACCTGACTTAGAATATACTTAGGAAACTGTGTCTTGTATTGATGAACATGACTGGCTAGTATGAAAGGGATTATCACGTGTTTCACTTGTCTTGTATCGTCTTGAATGAGATAATCCCTATGATTTTATCTTGTACATAGAACTAGCCAGACTTGCTTGTCTTGTTTGTCCTTGTGTCAGGACCACTCTATTATTATTTACATATCATGGCCATCTGCAGTTTGGAGTTTAATGACGAACCGTTACTCGGTTGTCGGGGTGGGCAGTCGGCGTAGGACGGCGTCCATGGCATTGAAAAGCTGGGAACGGGCTAGGACCGTGCTGCTATTCCCAGGACCGGGAGCTAGGATCCTACTGGAGCCGGACTTTGGTATCAGTAGTCCGAAGTGAATTGTTACTGGTACCCCGGGAGGTGGCTTTGGACATCCTCGGAGTCTCCCTTTTGTTCTTGTATTGCATTGCACGGATAGTGGTTGTTGTTAGATGGTTGCTAGGACTCCTGTTATTGTTTCTATGGATTATTATTCTTGCTTTATGCCTAGCTTCGCTTACCTTGTATTCAGATAATCATGTACTTGTCATTATTCTACAATTGATGCATGTCATGTTTATTATGTTTTGCTTATCTATTGCTCAACATGTCGTTGACTCTGTTCCTTGGTGTGCAGACACCTCAGGTGGTTACTACTACTATGAGGAGCAGGCCGGTGAGGAGATCCTCAACCAGCAGAGGAGGAGCGAGAGTGGCGTGCCGATGATGTAGAGTAGCGCCATCACTTCCGGTACGAGAGATATACATTGGGATGTATTAGATTTATTCTTCTATTCATTTATTTCTCTCGTTGGACCTTTCTTACATTGACTTCAGTTTTTTTATTGGCCTTGTTATTGGATGGCCAATGTAATAAATTAACTTGATTCTTAGTTTTTGTTTATTCTTTCTTGCAACTTTAAGTTAATGAGAATTATTATTCATTGCTTGAGATTCCATATACCTAGAGTTCTATGAACTCAATGCTTATTGTTTTAAAAGAGGCTTGAAATATTTTATTCTCACTACGGACTTACGATCCTTGGGCCCAAAGGATAAATTTTTTAATTGGTCCTAAAATTCACTCTCGGACCCGGTTTATTCTTTAATCGGGTTCGGGGGCCATGACATGATGGCATCAGAGTAGTGGATGGTTTCTCAGGGTAAAAATTGTAGAAACCATAGGACGCACGTGAGGATTCCGTTAGTTAGTAGGTTGATCTTTTAGATTTGTTCTAGTATTGTTTGTTAGCTTAGGGCATATTAGAACTAACCTTGAATGTTTTTCAGGATCATGGCTGGTAGACATAATACCCGAGGGGAGGGTAGTTCTTCTCAGAATGGTGCTGAGAATCAGTTCCACCAATTCATGGCAGCCTTCATCCAATCCCAGAAAGATATGGCTGAGCAAAGCCATAAGAAGAATGAGGACCAAGCTGTATTCCAAGCACATATGCTTGAGGTTGTACAGAAGGTGGGCCAGCCACAAGCCAAAGAGTATGATCTCAACGAGCTGGTTGAGAAATTCAGAAAGAGATTTCCACCTGAGTTCCATGGTATTGAGGACCCCGCTGTAGCAGATGAGTGGGTAGTCCAAATGGAGAAGATTTATGAGGTGTTTCGGTGTACGGGCATCCAGCAGGCGCAGCTAGCAGCCCACATGTTTCGTGGAGCAGCTGAGAGATGGTGGAAGACCGTCAAGTACCCATATGAAGCGATTGCTGAAGATGTAGCCTGGAAGACTTTCACAGAGCTATTCCAGAAGAAGTTTATTCCGGAACACTATAGGGATCAGAAGATGGAAGAGTTCGAGAGACTGGTACATGGTGATTTACCAATACAGGATTATGAGATTGCCTTCACCCATCTGTCCCGATTTGCTGAGAGTCCGATTCAACCAGAATCAGAGAGAGTCCGGAGGTTTATCAAGGGACTGCGAGCAGATATTAAGATGCAAGTACAGCGCAGCAGACTGACCAACTATGATGATGTGGTCAAAGAAGCATATTGGGCAGAAGAGTCCCTGAAAGAGGTGATTGTATTGGAGCAGCAGAGGATCTTGGCATTGATCCCTCAGCCCAAGTCACAGGGTTCCTCTTCTTCTTCTCAGTACTATCAGCAGCCAGCACCCAAGAGGCTACGGTTTAAGCCTATACCCCGACAGCAGCCACAGCGAGTCTCTTGCATCCATTGTGGCGGAAATCATTTTGGTCGTGATTGCAAGAAGCAGTCCGGAGCGTGTTTCAATTATGGAGACCGCGGGCATAAGGTTCGTTTTTGCCCAGGGAAGACAAGAGTGGCACCACCAGCATTTCTAGCTCAGGCGCCCAGGCCACCACACCATGCGCAACCGTTGAGACAGATGCCTCCTGAACAGGCCAGGCCACAACAGCAGCAGCAGCAGATGATTGTCCAACCACCTCCGCCACCGCAGCAGCGCCCTCCAGTACCTCAGCAGCGCTATCAGCAAAGACTCCCAGCACCCAGATTCCAGGGTCGTGGTTAGAGACCACCGCAGCAGTATCATCAACAGCATCCCCAGCAGGCAGGGAGAGCTTATGCTTTGATGCATGAGGAAGTAGAGGCTGCAGGGAATGTCATCGAAGGTACACTTTTAGTTTATGGATTTGATGCTATAGTTCTGTTTGATCCTGGATCCACACACTCGTTTGTTACACCAGCATTTGCACTGCATTTGGGGGAGGATAAGGAGATACTACCATATGATTTGATAGTAGCTACCCCTGTAGGTAGACATGTAGCTTGTAATGTTATCTACCCTAGGTGTAGTATTCAGATTGGGGAAGTTCAGCTGACCGTCAGTTTGATCATCTTACCAATGGCGGAGTTTGATGTGATATTTGGTATGGATTGGTTAGTTACGAACCGAGCAGTGTTAGATTATTTTAACAAGACCGTGAAGTTGCAGAGTGCAAACCGTAGTGTTGAGTTTATTGGAGCTGAAAAGCCCATCTCGACTCGGATGATTTCTGCATTGAAGGCAAAACGATTGATGAAGAGCGGTTGCGAAGGCTTTATCGCATTCATTGCGGAAGACAAAGAGTCTAAGTCTGTTGATGAGATTCCAATGGTGCGAGAATTCCCGGATATGTTTCCGGATGAGATTCCTGGTTTGCCACCTGTTCGTGAGTTGAATTTCACGATAGAATTGCAACCAGGGACAACACCTATTTCGAAGGCCCCGTATAGGATGGCACCAGCAGAATTGAAAGAGTTGAAGACTCATATTGGAGATCTGTTGGATAAGGATTTTATCAGGCCCAGTGTTTCACCATGGGGAGCTTCGGTGATATTTGTGAAGAAGAAGGACGAGACTATGAGGATGTGTATAGACTACAGACAGTTGAATCAGGTGATTGTTAAGAACAAGTACCCGTTACCTAGGATCGATGAGTTATTCGATCAGTTACAGGGAGCTCAATTCTTTTCGAAGATAGATCTGCGTTTCGGTCACCACCAATTGTGAGTCAGAAAGGATGATGTTCCTAAGACTGCATTCCGGACAAGATATGGGCATTTTGAGTTTCTCGTGATGCCTTTCGGATTGACGAACGCTCCAGCAGTTTTTATGGCATTGATGAATAAGGCATTTGCTCCTTTCTTGGATCAGTTTGTAGTAGTCTTCATAGATGATGTATTGGTGTACTCAAAGACTAAGGAGGAGCATGAGCATCAGTTAAGAACATCTTTGCAGCTTTTGAAGGATAACCAACTATATGCTAAGTTGAGCAAATGTGAGTTTTGGTTGGAGCAAGTGGCATTTTTGGGCCACATTATCTCTAAGGAAGGACTGACAGTGGATCCCAAGAAGATTGCAGCAGCTGTTAATTGGAGTAGCCCGAGGAATGTAACAGAGATTCGTAGTTTCCTTAGACTTACAGGTTACTACAGGAGGTTTGTGAAAGGATTCTCTACCATAGCATCTCCGTTAACTAAGTTAACGAGGAAGGATATTCCGTTTGTATGGACGGAAGGGTGTGAAAAGAGTTTCCAAGAGCTAAAGACCTGATTTAACTACAGCACCCATACTTGCCTTACCCGCTGGAAGTGGAGGATTTGTGATTTTCATAGATGCATTAGGAGTAGGTTTGGGATGTGTTCTCATGCAGCATGACAATGTGATAGCCTATGGATCGAGGCAATTGAAGGATCATGAGAAGAAATATGCCACACATGACTTGGAATTAGCAGCAGTGGTGTTTGCATTGAAGTTGTGGAGGCATTATTTATATGGAGAGAGATTTGAGGTGCATACAGATCATAAGAGTCTGCAATATCTGTTTACACAGGGTGATCTGAATAGCAGACAGAGGAAATGGATGGAGTACATAAAAGATTATGATTTTCCAATCAAGTACCATCCTGGAAGGGTGAATGTTGTAGCAGATGCTCTCAGTAGGAAGGCAGCATTCAGTGGATGTATAATGCCTGAATGAAGATGGATGGAGCAGTTCAGAGACATGGATGTGGAAGTCTGGCCAGTCAATGATAAAGTCCTAGTTGCTACTATGGGAGTTTGGGAGCCAAAGATAGTTAACAGGATCAAAGAAGTTCAGAAGGATGATCCAGAGTTGCAGAGAATCATTGAACATATGGATGACAAGCCAGAGTTTAGAATGATTGATGGAGTTTTGTACTGCAAGGATAGGTTGTGTGTGCCAGATGTTCAAGATATCAAGTCAGAGTTGATGACAGAGGCGCACCACATGATCGGTCCCCAAGTGTAGGGTACAATTATAGTAATAATCTGGTAAATCTAGGTCGATCCACAGGGAGCAATGCTTTTCAAGAAACCTTCCAACTTTTACTTGTCCTAAATAAACACTAAATCTGGCCTAAATAGAAACTAATTAAATTAGAAAACTAAATATAAAAAGTTTAATTACAATGCTTTCCAAAAATAAAAGAATTATTGTAATAAAGAAACCCAATCTAAGCAATCCAAAAATATCTAAAAACCTGCAAAAGAACGCAAAAATCAAACGACCAGTTTAATAAAAAAAATCAAAACAAAATTTCCTAAATTAGATCCTACTTACCAAAATCAATTTTTATGCAAATATGAATGATCTATAATGCCCTAATTGCTAACAATGCAATTTTATGCAAGTTTCTAACTATATGATGCATGCAGTAAAAAATTCTATGGAAACTATTGCGCAGCCCTGTTTTCACTGGACTGTACGACTGGCCTGAGATGGTGTGAACCTAAATCTAATGGCTGGGATCAATAGTCTGATGATGCATGAACACAACAAAAAAAGAAAAACCAAAAAAGGACTTAAAACGAAAATGATATGATCACCTAAAGATGCCTACTTGAACTGTTTTGTTGCTGAAATCTGAACGCAGGCTTACCAACTACCCCTGTTTGAGCCTCTGGTTGACATGGTTCCCTATGTTATTTTTGGCTGAAATTCTGGGGCTTCAAAGTCCAATTACCAAACTTTAAATCTGCTATTTTGTGGACAAAAATATTAACGTTTACCTGGTTTTTAAATCATGCACTTTTGTAACCCAGTTGGGTCAATTCTGCTGAACTGTGCATGATTTTTCACGATTCACTTATCAGATCCGAATTTAGTGTTTCTAATCATTTGATAATCTTGTGATTTCAGCAACAAAAACTTGTTTTAATGCAATTTCTAAATATGAAGTATGCACAAAGACTTCTAACCATATATTATGCAAATAATAAGAATAGAAAGTTTCTACTAAACATAGAAAGATGCAAGTTGAGTTTTAAATCTAGAATTTGTAAATAAAAAAAATTAAGAATATTAACTTTAAAATAACAACGAAAGGGGTGGAAAGAAAATAAAAAGCGGAAAAATAGTACCAAAGACCTAGAATCTAGACAATCCTACAAGTATTGACAATGCGATGATAATGTCCTCTCCTCTCAGAGTAGGAAAAAAAATTATGCAAGTGACTATTTGATGTCTCTCGACTTTTAATATTTTTATTTTATTTTCAAACCCTTGATCTAATCATGTGAAATATTATCTCCAATTAAAACACATTAAAGAACTAAAATAAGAAAATTAAATCACTTACATAGAAAGTTGCAAAATCAATCCAAGTAGTGTCTTTATTCCTTGATCTTTGAATACAAGAAATTAAGATTCTTCTCTCCTTTTCATTCTCTCAACATGGCCTCTCAACCTATGCCTAAAAGAATTAAAAGAAAGAAGAAGAAGAAAGGGACTTAGAGAAAAGGGTGGATGGGAGTGGAATAGAGAGAGAGAGAGCCTCCAAAATTACTACCAAAAGTGTTGCACAAAGTGATGGCCGTCCAGCCGCTTTGGCTGGACCCTTTTTTTATAATCTCTGATGTCCCTTTGTTTGGTAACACACCTCCTCCATCTTGGCTTGAATTCCAAGCAATCCTCCTATCTTGGCAACAATTTAAACTTCAATTGATTTCTTGTCAGTGATAGAGTCTTGTGGTCCAATTCTTTCCATCTTGGGTTCCTCAAAATATCTTTAAGATTGCACATGAGAAGGATTCCAAAGAAAATCAGATTTTATGCCAAATTTGTGCTCCCATATGTAGGACGTCCAAGGCTTGTGGACCCACTAGTGGACGTGTAACATTTAGCTTGGATTCTCTTCTTGCTTCTTGATTTCCTTCTTGGTCTTTATCTCCTTCTTGATTAGATTTCTTCTTCCACAAGTTTGACTTTGTGTAGATCTCCTTCCAATACAAAACTTGCCATCCACCCACGTTGCTTTTACATGCCATAATAATTCCAAGTGGACTTGACTCCTTTGTATTAGGTGGAAGCTTCTTTAAAAACTCTTTCACAACCAAGACACATTCATCTAACCATCATGGTCCCACCAATCATGTGAATCTTCATGAGATATATTTATATAAAATTCCATGTGTGGGCCATAAAGCACTAAGAACTTCCTTGCATTTTTATGGAGATCTTCTTGCTTTTCTTTACAAGTTTGATGAGTTTCCCATGCTTGCACATTTGACTTTCCCTTGACCTCTCTCCTCAAATTTCATCAATGTGGGTCCCATGTTGATTTCTCCTACAAATTGAAAGAAATAAATTTATCATTAATTACATGTAAGAAAATAAACATGAATAATGCATGGGACCCTACATGCCTAATGATGCACCCAAATGACAAACTTTCCAAAAATAGCACATGGTGCCAAAAATAGCAAGTATGCATTGATGAAGCCAAAAACTAATTTTGAGGTGATGAATGAGATGAAAAATCCTAATTTCACAAAAGTCATGCAATTCAATGAATTTTGACCAATTTTGACCATTTTTCCAAAAATATCCCCAAATACATGTAATCATGAAATTAAGTGCAATTCTATGCAATTAAACCTAGTTAAGTCCACAAATGCTCTTGACATGATGACCTGATGACCTAATTTTGTGGACTTATCACACCCCTCAACCAGCTTTTTGCTAGTCCCTTAGCAAAATTAGCGACAAGGAATAAAACTCACTAAACTAATACTGAGGAAAATAAACTAATGAAGAAAATAAAAATGAAAAATACCAATTTCACTGGCACTCTCGACTGCATTTAGCGTATGCAGTAAGCCCTTAAACTCCTAGGTTCCCCCTAGTGGATGAGTTGTGCCTCGTGAGGGTTTGCAGTGAATATACCCACAAAATTCTTTTTTTTTTCATTTTTTTTTTCAGTCCAAAATAGAAACCTAACAAAACCATGGGAACTTTTCCAAAATAAAATTTACAGACACCGGATTTTCTCAATTCTTGGAATTTTTTTTTCAAAGGCAAATCTTAAATTAGTTTAAAAAATCTCATCTTTAGGTCAGAAATTCTCGAAATCATGCTGAATTGATTGTGCATGGTGATAAGTGCGTATGCGAAAAAAATATAGGTATTTAATGATCCACCAAAAATATCCGTGAAAATGATTTTTTATCCAAAATTCTGGGCCACCTAACCTTAGCAAAAAAAAAAAAAAAAAAAACAGCCTTCCTCTCAAGGCGACCATGATGGCTTTCGCACTACTGTTTCTTTCAAAGGCCGCAATTTTTATGAGTTTTTTTTTTGCAAACACACACATGTGACTGTGCAGTGCTTAGGTCCCTTAAGCTCTCTAATTAACCCATGTAACGAGTGTTAGGCCAATGACTCCCAAGTCAGATGTCTTTAGGGCACTAGGTATGTAAATACCCCTACGGGCTTACTGGCTGGGGTTAAAAAGGCTACGAATCCAAACTAGTCACATACTTTTTATTCTTTTTAAGACTTATAACTAACACTTTTTTTTATGGTCCCAAAACAATAGGCAGCCCTTTTCATGTGCCCGAACTAACTCAACGGTTTGTGGCTTATCAAACCACCCATATGAGCCAGGAAACTATGAAACTAAGGGTCGGTTTTCCATCATATTTTCAATCCAATCATCAAAGAAAACGGAAATCATAGCTTCACATTTGAAAACCTTGAAAACGTATATAGACTGTGTAAAAGTGAGGGATCAAATTTCAGCACTTTTCCAAAAATCCTTTCCTTAAGCAAAACAATGAACCATTATATTCTTTTCCTCGCCCAAAGCTTCAAAAATTCCAAAATTCGAGGTATCTTCGTTTTATAAAAATTCTCTTGAAATTTCCCTTTTAAAAAAAAAAACCTAAAAACAAATTTTTTTTAAATTAAACAAAAAGGGTGTAAAACTTTTGTCTAAAGATGGACAAATGTGCTTGTTCCTACCCCCCAACCTATCATGAACATCGTCCTCGATGTGTAAATGAATGACATGCATTGAGCATACGAAACATAAGGAACAAAAAAGTAACGGAGGGTAAAGTTTAGAAAGCACCTGGGTTACTGCAGATTTCCCATGAATCTGTCCAAAATGAGGCAAAATACACAAAAATAAAGCAGGAAGATCTATTTACATATGTACACAAAGTTGAGTGCCGTCAGATCTAACGCTCATCAGTCTTGATAGTCAGAGGTAAAATAGTGTCCTCTGAATCAAATGTCTCCAAGAATGGTTTTAGACGTTGTCCATTCACTTTGAAAATTGAACCATCCTTGGGATTCTCCAACTCAACCGCCCCGTGTGGAAAAACATGCTTAACAATAAAGGGGCCACTCCATCGAGATCTCAACTTCCCAGGAAAGAGATGCAAACGAGAATTGTAAAGAATGACTTTTTGTGATGGGTGAAAAGTTTTTCTAAGAATGTTTTTATCATGGAAAACCTTGGTCCTTTCTTTGTAAATATGAGAATTTTGATAAGCCTCGTTGCGAATCTCTTCCAATTCATTCATTTGGAATTTCCTCTTAATTCCAACTTTCTCCATATCAAAGTTTAGCTGCTTTAGTGCCCAATATGCTTTATGTTCCAATTCCCCCGGAAGGTGGCAAGCTTTCCCATAAATCAGTCTGTATGAAGACATGCCTATTGGAGTTTTGAATGTAGTGCGGTAAGCCCATAACGCATCGTTTAGTCGGAGTGACCAATCTTTGCAAGTACGGTTTACTGTGGTCTCCAATATATGTTTGATTTCCCGATTCGAGACCTCAACTTGCCCACTAGTTTGCGGATGATAGGGCGTAGCCACTTTGTGTGTAATTCCGTCTGTTTTAAACAAAGCCTCGATTACAGAAGTGGGTACCTCCATCACTAATGATGGCTCGTGGGGTCCCGATTCTAGAAAATATGTGCTCCTTCAGAAATTTCTTGACAACATTAGCATCATTTGTCCGACATGGGATAGCTTCAATCCACTTGGACACATAATCAACAGCTACTAAAATGTAGAGATAACCAAAACTCGGGGGGAACGGTCCCATGAAATCTATTCCCCATATATCAAACAACTCAATGATCAAAATTGGATTCAGGGGCATCATGTTCCTTCTTGAAATGGAACCCAATTTTTGACAGTTTTCATAAGACTTGCAATATTCATGAACATCTCTAAAAAGGGTGGGCCAGTAAAAACCGCATTGCAGAATCTTAAAGGCGGTTTTTTTAGAAGAGAAATGGCCCCCACAGGCCTGTGAATGACAAAAGGAGATAACACTATTTTGCTCATCATCTGGCACACACCTCCTAATGATTTGGTCTGGGCAGTATTTAAACAAAAATGGGTCATCCCAGAAAAAATGTTGGACCTCAGAAAAGAATTTATTCCTATCTTGCTTTTTCCAATGTTCTGGGACTGTGCCTATAGCAAGATAGTTGGCAATGTCTGCATACCAGGGAAGTTGGGATACTGCGAACAGTTGTTCATCAGGGAAGTTGTCCTGGATGACTTTCCCTTGACCTCTCTCCTCAAATTTCATCAATGTGGGTCCCATGTTGATTTCTCCTACAAATTGAAAGAAATAAATTTATCATTAATTACATGTAAGACAATAAACATGAATAATGCATGGGACCCTACATGCCTAATGATGCACCCAAACGACAAACTTTCCAAAAATAGCAAGTATGCATTGATGAAGCCAAAAACTAATTTTGGGGTGATGAATGAGATGAAAAATCCTAATTTCACAAAAGTCATGCAATTCAATGAATTTTGACCAATTCTGACCATTTTCCTAAAAATATCCCCAAATACATGTAATCATGAACTTAAGTGTAATTCTATGTAATTAAACCTAATTAAGTCCACAAATGCTCTTGAAATGATGACCTGATGACCAAATTTTATGGACTTATCACCACACCAGATATTCTATTCACCAAGGGAGTACCAAGATGTATCAGAATTTGAAGAATCACTATGGGTGGGTGAAAATGAAGAAAGAGATAGCAGAATTCGTTTCCATGTGTATGACTTGTCAGCAGATTAAGGGAGAGCACAAGAAGCCTCCTGGTTTGCTTCACCCGTTGGAGATTCCACAGTGCAAATGGGAGAATATCACTATGGATTTCGTGTCCGGGTTGCCGAACACCAAGAAAGGCAATGATGTTATTTGGGTGATTGTGGATAGATTGACTAAGTCAGCACATTTCTTGTCATTCAAGACTAGTCAGTTTATGGATAAGATGACTAAGATGTATAGAGATAATATAGTCAAGTTGCATGAAGTGCCTAAGTCCATAGTGTCCGATCGAGACACTAAGTTTGTCTCTCGGTTTTGGTCTACTTTTCAGTCATCTATGGGTACCTAGTTGAAGTTCAGTACAGCTTACCACCCTCAGACAGATGGACAGTCAGAGCGTACCATTCAGACATTGGAAGATCTTCTCCAAGCATGTGTTTTGGATTTTAAGGAGAGTTGGGATGAAAGTTTGCCTCTATGTGAGTTTGCCTACAATAACAGCTATCATTCAAGTATTGGTATGGCACCATTTGAGGCATTGTATGGAAGGAGATGCAGGACTCCGGCATGTTGGGAGGAAGTCGGAGTTCGAAGTTTTCATGGCCCCTCAGAGATTGCTGATTCTAGTGAGAAAGTCAGAACTGTCCAGATGAGAATGAAGGAGTCACGTGATCGTCAGAAAAGCTACGCAGACAAGAGACGGAGACCTTTAGAATCCCAAGTTGGGGATATTATTTTCCTGAAAGTGTCTCCGATGAGAAGTGTTGTCAGATTTGGGCAAAAAGGGAAGCTTGCTAAAAGGTTTGTGGGACCGTTTGAGATTAAGAGCAGGATTGGAGGCGTTGCTTATCGTCTAGTGCTACTGTCAGAGCTAGCGGGTGTGCACGACGTATTTCATGTTTCAATACTTCGGAAGCATATTCTAGATCCCACTCACGTGTTGCAGCACGAGCCACTTCAGCTTCAAGAAGATGTCACCTACGTAGAGCGTCCAGCACAGATCATTGACGCTAAGGAGGTAGTGTTGCGTACCAAGACTATTCAGTGGGTCAAGGTACAATGGGAGAACCACAGCCCGGAGGAAGCTACGTGGGAGCTGAAGGATCAGATTCAGAAAGTGTACCCCTATCTTTTTCCAGATGAGGTATGTTTGGGCATTTAGGGGACCAAATATTCTTTTTATTTGTGTGAGTTGTAAGGTCTGTGACCTTACTGGGTCAGTTGGGCCCAATATCAGGCCCTGACCCGTTTAATTTGTTATTATTATAATTAATTATATTTTAGATAATTAAGTGGGTTTCGATAATGAGCGAGTTTCTTTTAGCATTAGATTAGTATCTCTGAAGTTTCGTTTGATTCCGAGTTCATTTGATCATAGCAGGGGTGTAGTTTGCAATTTAGGGAAAATTGAGTATTTTTCCGAAATACTCCAAACGCCGTGATTTTAGGTTCGTTGGAAAGGTTTCGTCGTTCTAATGATTTTTGTCTCTTAACTCATCATGATCCGGCGATCAGAAACCTTTCAAGTGGTCTATTCTTCACCGGACCCACTTAAGGGGTAATTTAGTCTTTTTCTTCTTCCCTTCTTTTTAAACGAAGTTAACCCTAATTCCATTCGTTATTCTCTGCAACGAAGAACAACCGCAGCCCATTTCTTCTTCCTCTTCCTTTCTCAAGCCAGAACTCTGCCCTAGAAGATCCAACTTGAAGATCCGATCCGTTAAACTTCTTCCTCGTGATATTCTCTTTCCATTGGTTCTAGTTTGGTAAGCATTCTCTCACCTTCATCTTTCTGTCATCTTTTCTTTGGTTAGATTTAGGTTTGATATAGATCTTTTCCTCTCTTTTCTTGTCCTTTGGTGTTTTAGGTCGTGTTTGATTGGGTTAGATTGTGGATCTTGAATGTAGAAAGACTTCTCCTCGAGTTACCCAATTATTTCATCTTCTGACATTGAGGCAAGTAGATATGCAATTCATAATATATATGTTTGTATTGTTTTCTATTGATTGATGATGTTTCATGTTAGAATACCTTAATTCCAAGCTTGTTTTGATTTGGGGAATTATACATGTTAGGTTTTGATTTAGGGATTTGGATACATTAATCTTAATTGGTAATCTTTTGTCTAATATGTAATGGATGAAATGTGGATGGAATGGATGAATGTGATGAATGGGGAGCACAGAGGCTCATTTTCTGCAGGTTTGGTCTTGGAATGACCGGAGGAAAAAGGGAGCAGAAACCCATTTGCGGGCTACAGGTTCGTTGTCCGATCGATCGGTCGCCCTGTGCGATCAATCGGACAGTGAACAGTTCTCAATTAACTGTGAGCGTTCACAGTCCGATCGATCGGTCTGTGAAAACTCTTAGCTAACTGGGAGGTGCCCAGTGCCGATTGATCGGTCACACAGTCCGATCGATCGGACTGTGCACTAACTGAGAGGTGTTCAGTGCTGATCGATCGCACCTTCGGTACGATCGATCGGAGGATGCATGGTCACTGAAACTTCAAAGGCTTGTAACTTTCAATCCGCCCGTTGAATTTTTATGTATAATATACCGTTGGAAAGCCCTCGAGACGGAGAATCCAATGGTTCTATTTCATCGTGATCGGAGGTCGGGAAGTGATGTAATTATTTGAACTAATGATTCAACTCTTGTTATTTGGGAAAAAGACTGTTTAACTTAGGTATGGGCCTTAGATATTGAAAACCATAAACTTACTCTCATTTGACCATTAATGAGGATTAAATTCGAAGCACGTGGCTTGGTATTCTTCGATGGGTTGTCTAGGTATTCGTGTATTACACTTAGTGTAACCGATTGCATATGGAGTTGAATTGAATGATGCTCAACATGATTGTACACCAAAGGATTTTCCTAAAAGCATCATTGATCCAATTTCCATACGTACTCTGTTAGAACACGTGGGGTACAGGGATGACACCACTTGCCAAGGATTGGATAGTAATTTGCCCTTGATTTGTGACTTATATCCGTTGTTAATGTTCCTTGTACACTCTCTGGGCATAAAACACTTAACAAATTATGCAACATAAATTCTTATAGAATTTAGGATTTGGACCTGACTTAGAATATACTTAGGAAACTGTGTCTTGTATTGATGAACATGACTGGCTAGTATGAAAGGGATTATCACGTGTTTCACTTGTCTTGTATCGTCTTGAATGAGATAATCCCTATGATTTTATCTTGTACATGGAACTAGCCAGACTTGCTTGTCTTGTCTGTCCTTGTGTCAGAACCACTCTGTTATTGTTTGCATATCATGGCCATCTGCAGTTTGGGGTTTAATGACGAACCGTTACTCGGTTGTCGGGGTGGGCAGTCGGCGTAGGACGGCGTCCATGGCATTGAAAAGCTGGGAACGGGCTAGGACCGTGCTGCTATTCCCAGGACCGGGAGCTAGGATCCTACTGGAGCCGGACTTTGGTATCAGTAGTCCGAAGTGGATTGTTACTGGTACCCCGAGAGGTGGCTTTGGACATCCTCGGAGTCTCCCTTTTGTTCTTGTATTGCATTGCATGGATAGTGGTTGTTGTTAGATGGTTGCTAGGACTCCTGTTATTTTTTCTATGGATTATTATTCTTGCTTTATGCCTAGCTT
Organism: Litsea cubeba; assembly: GCA_012931725.1. Lineage (NCBI taxonomy): Eukaryota > Viridiplantae > Streptophyta > Magnoliopsida > Laurales > Lauraceae > Litsea > Litsea cubeba. Next base: position 66,097,595 of record CM022945.1, on the reverse strand, counting down.
CGCTTACCTTGTATTCAGATAATCATGTACTTGTCATTATTCTACAATTGATGCATGTCATGTTTATTATGTTTTGCTTATCTATTGCTCAACATATCGTTGACTCTGTTCCTTGGTGTGCAGACACCTCAGGTAGTTACTACTACTATGAGGAGCAGGCCGGTGAGGAGATCCTAGAGGATCTCCAACCAGCAGAGGAGGAGCGAGAGTGGCGTGTCGATGACGTAGAGTAGCGTCATCACTTCCGGTATGAGAGAGATACATTGGGATTTATTAGATTTATTCTTTTATTCATTTATTTCTCTCGTTGGACCTTTCTTACATTGACTTCAGTTTCTTTATTGGCCTTGTTATTGGATGACCAATGTAATAAATTAACTTGATTCTTAGTTTTTGTTTATTCTTTCTTGCAACTTTAAGTTAATGAAAATTATTATTCATTACTTGAGATTCCATATGCCTAGAGTTCTATGAACTCAATGTTTATTGTATTAAAAGAGGCTTGAAATATTTTATCCTCACCACGGACTTATGATCCGTGGGCCCAAAGGACAAAATTTTTAATTATTCCTAAAATTCACTCTCTGGACCCGGTTTATTCTTTAATCGGGTTCGGGGGCCGTGACACATATCAACTATAGAGATGAAAGTGAATGAGATTATATGTAGATCTCACACCCTTACTTTGCATGAGCCCTTTTGATGGGTTGAGGGCCATCAGAAATAAAACCGTGAGGCCAGTGGGCCAAAGCGGATAATATCGTGCATGCGTGTTGGGTGGGGCATTACATGAACCGACAGAGAATTTTTGAAATTTGTTGCTCTCTGAAAATGGAACCGACAGACCCATCGGTTGGCCTCGGTTCACTTTGTCAGTCGGCCGACATGGACCGACAAGCTAACCGACAGTGTGGTCATGCTAATTTTCTGAAGATCTAAAGTTTTTTGAAAAGTGTAACTTTGAAACCACTTGAAAACTCAGATTTGTAAGGTGTTTTTATAAATTGTTAATCAACAAACACACTTTAAATCAACCAAAAGATGTTTTAATAATTCATGACAAGGTTAATTCAAAGGAATGATTTTCAAGATAAAAATTGTGAAATGTGAAACTATATAATGAGATGAATATGATGCATATTCTAGACATCAAATTGCAAACAACGTAGGGTCTAACAATAGTAGGATGCTGCATAAATTGACATGCAAAATTAATAGAAAATGCCAAATTAGGCCTAGTCAATGTAAGATATTGTAGTGCTCCCACTAGGTTGCGATAATGAGATGGGTCAGGAAAAGGAACATCATCAGTTTGAAGAAGACGTTTGGTGCGAACTGCCATTGGAGTAGCAGTGGTTTTGCATGACTCCATTCCTAAACGACATAATAGATCTCTAGCATACTTGGATTGAGTAAGATAAAGACCATCAGGACCATGACGGGCTTCGAGGCCAAGAAAATAGTGTAGAGGCCCAAGATCCTTCATTCGAAACTCGGTGCTTAAGACATCAATAAAGGAAGTCAATAATTCAGAATCATCCCCAGTGATAATAATATCATCCACATACAATAATAGGATGAGAATACCATCTGAGGCTTGTCGCACAAATAACGAAGAGTCCGCAGTGCTGCAGATAAACCTATGATGGAGCAAGAATATGCTAAACCGGCCAAACCAAGCTCTTGGCGCTTGCTTGAGGCCATAGAGTGCCTGTTTGAGGTGACATACATGGGAGGGTCGAGCTGTGTCTACGAAGCCTAGAGGTTGCTCCATAAAAAAACTTGTTCTGTGAGAAACCCATTGAGAAATGCATTTTTCACGTCTAACTGCCGTATAGGCCATTTCTTAACTGTTGCAATGGTTAAGATAATGCGAATATTGCTAGGCTTTATGACTGGGCCGAATGTTTCAGAATAATCAAGACCCTCTTGTTGGGTATAACCCTTGGCTACTAACCGTGCTTTGGGTCTTTCAACTGAGCCATCAGCTTGTAATTTGGTCTTAAAAACCCATTTGCAACCAATTATATTCATCCATGGAGAACAGGGAACAAGGACCCACGTCTGATTAGTATTTAGAGCATCAATTTCATCCAACATAGCTACATGCCAACCTGGATGTTTAAGTGCTGACTTAACTGATTTTGGCTCATTTGGTATATTTATAGTAGATGTAGCCAGGGCATACTTAGGATTTGGTTTGGAAATCCCACTTTAACTTCTGGTGACCATGGAATGTTGATGAAGTTGAGTGGAACTCAGGTCAATTGTCCCATCTTCGGTAGCAGGAGATCCATCTAGTAAACGGGATGATGGCCCAACATCAGCAATGGGTTGCCTGACCATTGAACCTGACATGGGCTCAATGTCAGTAGTGTGCCCAATTGGTGAGCCCACGATTGGCCCACGATAGGACCTAACTGCAGTAGGTTGAGATTCAATCGACATGGGACAAGGAGAACCTGATGAGGCCAGAAGTGTAGACCCAATTTCATCATGGTGTTGGTCAATCCTAATGGAGACAACAGCTGGTGCATCGGCATCATAAAGAGCTTTAGTAGCACATGCCATAATAGGAAGGTCTAATCCGGGAGCGGTACCTGTTACTGGTGCAGTGCTAGTTTGACCAAGAAACATTTGAGATAGTCGGGCTTGGTTTAGGGAGAGATGTGTGGTGCTGTTAACATCATGTGGGTCAACCCAATAAGAAAAGATGGACATTTCTCCATCTACTTGTGCCAAGGCAAACAAATCAGAAGGCTGCTTGAATGGATACATAGACTCTTCAAAAACCACATGTCGAAAAATGTAAACTCTCCCTATTGGTGGATAAAGACACCTGTAGCCTTTGTGTCTATCACTGTAGCCAATAAACACACATGGAAGTGATCGAGGATCAAATTTATTTGTCGCATAGGCCCGTAAGCAGGGAAAACAATGACTACCAAATACTCGAAGAGATGAGTAAACTGAATTTTTAGATATCGATTTTTCCAATGGGGAAATCATGTCCAAGCGTGGAGTAGGTAGCCTATTAATAAGAAAAATAACTGACCCAAAGGCATCAACCCAATATCGTTTGGGTACACTAGCATGATACATCATAGCCAACCCAAGTTCAACATCATGGCGGTGTTTGCTCTCTGCCACACCATTATGCTCAAGGGTGTGAGGACAAGAGATTTGATGTAGAATGCCATGATCTGAAAGATGTTGAAGAAACTCTTTGCTAGAGAATTCGCCACCCCCATCAGATTGAAAAACCTTAATATGTCTATCATTTTGATTTTCCACAAGCTTTTGAAAGAGAGCAAAACACCGAAAAAATTCTGATTTTTGCTTTAATGGGTATAACCAACTAAAGCAAGAAAAATCATACACAAATAAAGCATAGTACTTAAAACCTTGAATAGATTTAATGGGGGCAGGACCCCAAAGATCACAATGGATTTATACAAAGGTTCATTGCAATCATTATTGGAAGCATAAAAAAGGTAGCTTGACACTTTTGCTCATTGCACAACTGCTGTAAAGTTCAGAGGATTTGGACCTATGGAGGTTAATTAAACCATTATTCTGCAGATACATTATTATATGGGTGTGAGGATGGCCAAGTCGTTGGTGCCACATATCTACTATAGCATGTTCAAAACGATAAGAGAAGTTCGCTTCAGCAACTCGTCCTCCATCAAGAGCATACAACCCATCATGCTGACTCCCCGCCGTAGAACCCTTCTTGTCATCAGATCCTTTTTAGCAAACTGAGATTTGTTAAATTCAAAATAGCAGGGATAATCATAAGTCAACTGAGAGACAAACAACAAACTTTTTTGGTGTTGGGTACGAAGAGAACATTCTTTAATGGAATATGTATATCACCATTGGTAATGACCCCCTGTCCAACATGTGAAATATGTAGAAGATCCCCATTTCCAACCATAATAGAATCAGATTCGTGATAAGGATGTAGGTTGAACAGCTTACCAGGAATATCAGTTATGTGAGTAGTGGTACCCGTGTCAGGAAGCCAACATTCAGCATCATGAGTGTCGAAGAGATGGATAGCAGCCAAGGCTTGTGGGATGTCACCAGATTGGTATGTGTGATTGAATCGATGCCAACATTTGAGGGCATCATGGCCCCTCTTGTGACAAATTTGACATAACAAAATAGACTTTCCAACTATGCTGGGATGGTTAAAAAATGATTTGTCCTTAGAGTCAGAACCTTGAGTTTAAGGTAGTGTTGCCTTTTGATTACTCTGATGAAAACCTCTACCCTTAGATGTAAAGGCATTCTCTCCTCTTTTATTTCCACCATGTTGTTTCTGACCATAAAAGGCCATGGAAGGGTTGCCCAAAATATTTTGATGTCCTCTGTTATGAAGCTCGTGACTTTGTAAAAGCAGAAAAACAACATCATAGGAAGGAACTGGTGGTTTGAGCATAGTCGTGGTGAAAGACTCATAGTTCGGTCCCAAGGCATTTAATAACCAGAATACCTTACTTTGATCAGGGATTGGTTTTCCAATACCATTCAACTCATCACAAATAGATTTAAAGTCACGAAGATATTCAGAGAGAGGAGACATACCCTTCTTAAGGAGTTGTAATTTGGAGAGAAGCTCAAACTCACGGGCTTGAGAATTTTCAGCATAAGTTGCTGCAAGAGCGTGCCAAACATCCACAGAGTTTTCAAGCCCACAACAAGGCCGAGAACATCTTCAGACAAAGTGCATGTGATCCAGGCCTTCACTAATCTGTCGGTTCGAATCCATGACATAAAGTCTGGATTCTTCACAGTTGATAACCCATCGTCAGTGGTGATTTCTTCTGGTGGAACCACCATTTTTCCACTAATAAAATCAACGACTTCTTGACTTTCAATTAACGACAAAACTTGAGTTTTCCAGAGGAGATAATTCGTCTGGGTGAGTTTCAATGAGACAAAGTTTGCCACATTGATAGAGGACGGGCATATGTATTTTGAAGAGGAAGCCATTTGTTGTGAGGTGTCAACCTTCAAGAGCTCTAATACCATATAAAATTATTAACAATAGATTTGTATTTGAATGACTTTTCTCTTCTTATCTTCTGAAGAGGTAAGTTCATGTATTTATAATATTTTGAAGAGGTTACATTGATAACATAAAATCAGGAGATAAGATGACTACACATTATACTCTTTCATTTTTGAATTGTTGCTGAAACTGTCCTTGGATAGTGCAACAGACTTGACTGAGTTTACTTGAGTAGAATTAGTGATGACTTGGACTGGATTAGTTCTGGGTCCCTGTGACTTGTCTTTAATATAGACTTCCATGATCATCATGCATTCCAGTGGGCCCAACTTGGTGCTGGCACATTATATGATTGTACTGAGATCTTCCTTTGAGGATATGTGAAACACCTGAACATTCATTCATTCATTTTCAACAGTTGTATATTTTTTGCCCGGAAGCAAAATGCACCAACAACTAAATATAAATAAATAAGACTAGTACAATTGCATAGGGAGAAATTAGGATTAGGAACCGTCCTCGGATGTTATAACCATCATGTTAATAACAGTGCTTTGAGAGGAGCATCTCCATTTCGATAAATAGTTCATTTAACATATAATCATAAAATAGAGGCCAAATAAAAGCTTCATCCTAAAGCACAAAGTTGCAAGTGAAGAGACTTGAAGGCCATCAAAACTTATGATGTGTTCCCCAAGCTTTAGACCAGCTCGAAAACCATAATTACAAAGTTTAACTTAAGTGGGATACAAATCTAAACTTCTCCATCCAAATCAATATCTCAATTTCAATGTGGAATACACAGGACATAAAAATGGGTGGAAAACCACTTCAACCACATTTTCACCAAACTTATTCTACGTAGAAGAAGAGGAAGGGAAATAGAAACAACAAATAACAAAATAACACCCAAACTACCCTCCCATTTCATAAGTTCATAACAACCCACTGAACCAGCTAAAAAAAAATCAAACCCATCAAAGGCCTTCCCAAAAAAGAAGCACACAATGTAGAATCCAAAACCCAAACATACAAAAACCTTTTAAAAAATCACCATAATAAAGCCATACAACCATTCAATGAGTTCCGGCCTCCAAAAAAGCAGAAAATAAAGAAACCCATCTTATGAATGTGTGTGCTTGAGAGAGAAATGGGTTTCTTCTATTTGCTTTGTTTGCTATATTTGTGGGCTTCCTTAGCAAAGCCCGAATTGACAATCATTGCTACCCAGAAAGCAATGAAGAGGATGAGGAATGCCAAGTCTCTACATTCCTAATTGTGGTTTATGATCCCACTACCCATCTTCCCATCTCCATTGCTAGCTGGGTATCTTCCTATGATCTACCCCAATGGACAGTTGAGAGGCATATTTGTCTTTGAAAGAGAGAAGGAGAGACAAAAACCCTTTCTTAAAAGAGAGAAAGAGAGTACAAAAACCCTTTCCTTTGCCTCTAAAACCCCTATTCCTAATACCCAAAGCAAACATACAAAGATCAGATGAATGAGGGAGAAAGATTTACCGTCCTCGTCGTATTCGTCGTCGGCCTCTTCATCTTCAAGATTAGTCTTGCCCCGATGGATGGAGAGGGGAGCTCTATGGAGAATACATCCGAAAGGAGAATGAAATGTGACCAAGGGTATTTGTGTCCATACGAGATTTTGTATAGGGCCTTTTCGTCCAACACGCCTGTAATTTCCATCACTCTCCGCCATTCTCCGCCTTTAGCAAATAGAGAGCTGCTACCTGCACATTACAACTGACTCAACACACACTGCATCTTTATACACAGGGTTGTTTAGTGTAAAAGATTCTATTTTTTCTTCTCTGCACTCTGCATTTTCCCTTAAACACCTTTGCCCTGGACTAAGCTTATTTCTCCTTGCACTCTACATGGTTCATTTCAACTTCGACCTTCCCTCCCATTTTCCTCCCATTTCATCTGTACGGTTAGGTACTGCCGAACATATAGTACCGACACGGTGACTCAGTGCCAAATAGGTACATTAATATTTTTTTGTATTGATTTTGGCCTGGTTTTGTTTTTTTTTTTTTCAAGATATGGATGTGCCCAATCCCTCTAGGGTTAGACCCACTGCATTGCACAGTTGACTGCATCAGAGGTTAGTAGCTGATGATCTAAGTGAATGTCCCGAGGAAGTGGATGAAGAAGTAGTTGAAGAACTTGTTCAACCCCAAGAGCAACAAGAAGTCCATGGATAGGCAGAAGTCCGACAAAGAACTTCAATTGCTGACTCTTCTAGAACTGGAGAAATTCCTGGGGGGCCTATAAGTTTATCGCTGCTACACAGTTTTCGGATGCATATTGCTTTTAGTATTTGGCAGCAACAGGTTTGTGATTAATCTTGCTTACTGTGTTATAACTATTTATTACCTTCACTTATTTGTTTTTTATTCCGTATTGCAGGAGACCGCCACTTAAATGCTTAAGCCATGCCAAAAAAATCAATGAATTGGCATGGAATTCAGAAGGAATGTAGAATACAGTGTTTCATGGACTCATAGGCCGTTCAAAGTTGGGTCCACTGTTTCAACATCCTATCGTTTTGTAAACAAGAACATGGTGTCAACCTTTGTGGAAAGATGGCAGCCTGAGACAAACACATTCCACATGCCTTTCGGTGAAATGACGATTACTCTTGATGACGTAGGCACCATTTTAGGGATACCGGTGACAGAAGAATTTGTATCAGTGGAGCAATTGTCGTTTAAGCGAGCAAAGACACTTGTAGAGCATGGTCTTGGGGTCACATCCCAGCAGGCACACGAAGAGTTGGAAGCTGTGCGGGGCTCGTCAGTTAGACGGGAGTGGCTCAGGGACCTATATGGAGCCGTGACCGATGCGGAGCCAGAAGATCACATTAGGCATGCCGCTAGAGCATACCTATTGTATATGTTGGGCTGTACACTCTTCACAGACAAGAGTGGCACTAGGGTCCCAGTGATGTATCTAAGGTTGTTAATGAACTTTGATGAGGTACGCACATATGCTTGGGGTGCTGCTGCGCTTGCGTACCTATATCGACAGTTGGGCTTTGCTACCCGGACCGGCGTAAGGCAGATCGCAGGGTATCTGACTCTTCTAGAGGCATGGATATACGAGCATTTCCCTAGGTGCAGGCCTAACCCCAACCACACATACACAGAAGATATACCTCGGTCATCGTTGGGTGCCACTTAAGGAGTCTGGGGACCAAATGTCCAACCTGCAGTCATTACGAGAGGCACTTGTTCGGTTTTGCAACTCATTATGTTGTCTTACTTTAGACTTACATTTTAATGGATGATTTTTATCGCTTGAATTGTGATGAATTATCATTTTTTCCTTTTAATGTTAACCACAGTTCAGTGTTGTACGACGTCTCAGGACCGAACAGTTCCCATTTGTTCGGTTAAATTGTGTCGTGCAAAATAAGTCTGTTCGGTTATATAATTCCGAGCAAATGTACCGGTCTCGGCCAATCAGGTCCGTGTAAATAATTCACGTCCGGAATGGTTGGACCGTGCAGTGTTATAATCAAACAATGAGAAATTTATAAATGGTACTTTGGTAATATGTTGCTTTATAACAATACAACAAGTGTAATTGATAAAAAAAAAATACATCCGATTACATCCTTAGGAATAGGTAAAAAAATCATTCCAATTCGATCATTTCGCTTGTGGCAACTGATGGACTGATAATCTCTCTGAATAGCTGTATCCGGGATTGATAAGGTGTATCCCATCCATCTGCAAAACACCTATGGTGATGTCGCCAATTAGTAGCAATGGGTGGAATTGGATGACCTTGAACGAGGAATACCTACACATCACAAATTATTCTTTTCAATTATTCAACGGATGAGTCACATAGGGCATTATTAGTAAGTTAAGAAATGGACATTGAACCATATATTGTTATCACCTAAATGAAGTGGTTTTGATTGACAAAACCGATTGCAATCTCCCGCCTAGCAGCCATAGGAATGGGGGTTGATCAAAGAGGAAGGAAAGTTAGGCATTGTTCAACTAACAAGTGGTATATGACAATGTTATAGTGTGAGGCAATTAGATGTCCCATATCTGGCATCGTCATCCTTCTATCATAGGGAAGGCAATCCTCATGGTACGATATGATGTGAAGAAGTTCATCAACCCTTTGTTGTGATCCATACAATTGTCTGTAATGTTCTGCATGAGTCACTAACTCTATAGTGAGACCTGTACGTACTTGTTGCCACGAATCCTCACCAAGTCCCATCAACCCTGCAATAGCTCTAAAGCCACAATTGTCGTCAGCAGTGACATTTCTTACATGAAGAATATAAGGCCTTAAACCACAAGGTAGGGTGTCAATATGAGAAACTGGCTTCAAATTTCTTGTGCGAATGACTTTCAACTTAGGCATTATCCTCTGCTTGGGCACCTAGGAGATGCCACTGCTGACCACAGTATCTCTGCTTATGGCGGAGAGTAACTGTCCTGGGCAGATTCAGCGTGCTCAAATGCAGAGGGATCACGTTTAGTAGAGTTATGTAATTTCAGTTTTGGGCGCCCTCGGAATTTAGTTTTCACGCTTGGCTCGATCAGGGCGGTGGTCTCAGGCTTTACTATCTCCCTAAGCTTATTCAAGATGTGTAACTTCTTGATCGAATCATACCCCCTGAACTGTTAGACAATTAACTCTATCTCTGGCATGCAATCCAAATCAAGGTCCTTGTTATTATTTGTAACAGTGGATAGAAGGTCAAGCTTACGCCAATGCGTATGTATGCAATCTAAAGGAATACATCGACCGACACTTATGTATTCTGCAATCTCATGAGCACACGGTAAACCGTGTGTGTGTCGAATTACACAGATCAATACTAATTGAGGAAGCTCGCTTCGTCTCGGCCAAGATCTTCTCTAATGCACTTATAGAAATATTACCATGAAGGTCCTTGAATTCTGAAAGCTTGAAATTATGTTGCACAACCGTCTTACTTTTTTCAAATGATGCCTTGATATTTGTATGTTGCAGCTGAAGTAAGTTGTGAATATTCGCCCAAGAGTCTTCAAAAGTCCATTGGCTTGATCCAAGCTGCCGCTTCAGCTGTGCATGTGAACTCTCCACCCTATTCATTGTAGTGTTCCCTAAATGCATGACCTTGTCCGTCTAGGCAGCTACAAACATGTCCTTGTACATATCTAACCAAGATCCTCTAACATACTCAAGTGCTACCGGATAGGTGATGAACTCCTTCTGAAACAAGTCGAACTGTAGATTGTAATGTTCCTGTGTGGATGAGGAAACCAACATGTTCCAGCTCATTATAAATCGGTCCCACTTATCCTTCATCTCAAACAATTTCTTGCATTTAGCTAATACATTTCTATTGATATGCCATCTGCATAAAAGATGTTTGGAACTGGGGAATATCTTAGATATGGTATTCATTAAAGCCATCTCTCTATCTGTGACAATAACACTAGGAAGAACACCATCGCCAATCACGGTACGCAATATACCCAATGCCCATGAGTAACAGTCTTCGCGTTCATTCTGGAGATATACAATGCATACGGAGAAAGTCTTCTCTGTGGATGTCACCCCAACAATCTCCAACAAAGGCATTCGATACTGATTGGTCTTGTAAGTGCAATCCATTATCAAGACTTGAGGAAATGCACGCAGTAAGTCTAAGCTAGTATGGTGTGTGAAGAATAAGTCATTGATAGTATCTGTTTCGGGACAGTTCCTATGCCATTCAATGTACTTATGCTCCTCCAATAATTTCAATAGTTGCTGCATCTGACTTCGACTGGCCCTCTCCACAACTTTATGCCTGTGACGTGCACTGTAAATAGTCTTCATTGTGCTTACATGTAACTCACTTTTATGTTTCAATGTCACCAATATGTCCTTTGGCCGAACCATATTCTTGGACATGTCTACCAGCAACGAAGTTTCCTCTTCTGTTAATCTCCCTGCAAATGAGTGCCCTTCTAGGAATTCTGCAGCTGGATGACTTTGCACACCACAAACTACATGCAACATCCATCATCATTTGAGCACACCACTTTACCTTGTAATGTGAATGGACATCCACATTTCTTCGAACCAGTCAGCTTCAATTTCTTCCCTACTCTCCCATCTTTAGTTACTCTCGTGTCTTTATAAGAGCCACTCCTCTCACATCCAAGGGTGAGTCTTGGTTTTTTATTTCTGTTGTTAAGTGCTGCTGATGTCTTAATCACAATAATAAAATCGTTTCTCCTCCCAACATCACGGGCCCATTTAATTAGTGCTTCTCGGCTATTGAATATCTACACATAAGGGTGATAAACTCATTGCTATAGCCCACCACACACTCCGAGCCAACCTTGCTGCATTCAGTAGGCACATTCCACTGCTATGGAACCAATTTTGTTAAGAGTTTGAATTGATACAACTGCATGGCTCTGAATGCCTGAACAAAATCAAATTGTTCGGTCTTTATTGGCCGAATTTAATACTTCTGTTCGGTCATTAATGGTCGAATTCAATCATTTTGTTTGGTCATGAATGTCCGAAATAAATAATTTTGTTCGGTCATGAATGGCCGAAATAAATAATTTTGTTCGGTCATGAGGTATCGTTCAATGATCATTTGTTCGATACTATGATGCCGCCCAAAGTAAAACGGAACGGATTTTCAGGGCCGAACGGTTCGTCTTAGAGTAAAACAAAAAAAAAACAAATCGCGATGAATATGCTTACCTCGTCATTGCTAGACTGATCGAGAACCATGCTCTGCTTGTCCTTTGGCTCGTCCATTGCTTATGAATGCTAGTTCAATGGGTAAAAACTTGAAATGAAATCAAGATGAATGAGATGAACTAAAATAGAGGCAGCAGTGATTTAAACCATGAGATGTTTAATGAAAGAGAGGGGATAGCAATGGGAGTGAGAATGAGAAGGAAATGCAGCTTTTGTAGATTAGCGAGATTGAGATCTTCGTGAAAGCCAGAGGATGCCGTCGTTTGAGGGAGAGAGGGAGAGAATATTATAAAAGTGATGGAGGGAAGAAGGTGGAGTGTAGAAAGCAGAATCAATTTCAAGTGGACTCCTTTTTGGTAAATATACAAGTGGGCATTTTAGTCTCCATTTGTTGCAGTGTGTGTTGAGTCAGTTGTAGTGTGCAGGTAGCAGCTCTCTAGCAAATAACCTCTAATAAAAGCTGCCTTCATCAGCTTATAATCAAGAGGTTAAAAATGCTAATTCCTTAAAATAAGTTCTAAACTTGAAATATAATTAGAGTTTTGTCAAACAATCTAAATTATTAATAAGCTCTAAATCATTTAATAAGCGCTTATCTTTAGAGTTACCAAACAGGCCTTAAGACTTTGTGAACTAAAGATAGCTCAAATATAAGATCCACGATTAATGTTTAGTTAAAGATCGAATGGGCTGTAGGGGTTAACCAAATTTGACTCATACTCGAACAAAAGGCATTTTCTATCCCGAGGTTAAAGGAGAACGGAATCATAACACAGTCCTCTTCAAGGTATCCATCCATGGGAGAGGTTTTCCAAAATGTTCCATGCAAGAGAGGTAATTTAGTTCCAAATCCCATAAGAGAGAATTTCTAATTTTATAGAATGTCCGAAAAATATATGTAAGATCATGTGTAATGCATTAGAATGGTTTAGATCCTTAGGAATGGTCTTTTTCGATCACTAACCCCACCTAAGGACCGTGGACGGAAGAAGGGAGATACCAATGGGGGAATACCACACAATCTGAAGGCAGGTTGAGACTTCACTAGTTTGGGTAATGTGCATGAGATGCTTAGAATGCCACCGATCTTTGGGAGCACCAAATAATGATAAAATCTGAATACGTATTGGCACAAATATGTATATCTCGTACGCTCTTGCCACTTCGTGTGATGGAGACTATCTACGTTTGTGTGCTCTCATCACTCTAGTGATGGAGAATTTAGCTTTGCGTGGTTGCCACCTTGCCAGTTCACCTTTCCTGATACCTGTTCATGTTTTTTATACATGTTATATGTCCCTTTAGCTATGCATTGGATTTTAAATGATATTTACTATTTTAGACATATTTCATTGATTTCAACTCGATACAAGTTATTAGTATACTTGATATTTTTTTAGCCACCTGCCATACTGTCGTGTCTGACCCACTAATCTTGGTGCTCAGGTACAGACCCCGTTGCCTTTGTGGAGGAGCCAGAGGAGGCAGATGACGAGCCGCAACATGTAGGTGAATTGCGTGCTGACAATGTCCTATAGACATCGGGTCACGCCGCGAGATGCGTGACTCTTTCTAGGGAGTGAAATATTGTTTTGGGTTCATTTTGGTTATACTAGCCTTTGTTGGCCTTTATTTCTAAGGATGTTATACTAAAATCATTTTTTGTATAAATACTTAACACTAATGCTTGGTAGTACACTGTGATACATTGCTCACTTTGACATTATGATTATCAGTTTCTTTTATTGTGGATTTATGTTATGGATGAGATTTGCTACATGCTTCCACTATTATACCATGCTTTGTTGGTGAGGCTTGTGTGTGTGAAATCCTCACTGCGGAAACTTGTGGGAAATCACGTTGCGGGTGAAGTGTTCTGCCTCGTTCCATGCAAATGCCAAATCAAACGATGCGATCCTAGATCGAAGACCATTTTTGGCATTAACTCGGTCTGGAGTCGCGACAACAACTTTCCGCCGAATAGTCTCATCAAGATCTTCAATGGTTTCATCTTCTCGAAAGACTACATCTTGGCTTCTATAAACCTTTCCATCATCGGGATTCCACAACCTATAACCAAATTCTTCATCCGCATAACCCAAGAAAATAAATGGTATAGATTTATTATTTAACTTGGATTTTAACTCCTTGGGAACAAGCATGAAGACTTTGCATCCTAATACATGCAAGTACTTGTATGAGACATCTTTCTTTCTCTGAATTTGTTCGGGGAAGCCTTCATTTAAGGATTTTGATGGAGACAAGTTAATCAAGTAACACGCATTTCTCATGGTTTCACCAAAATAATTTAGGCAATCTTGAAGTGGACAACAAACGTCGAGTCCTCTCTAGAATGGTTCGGTTCATGTGTTCGACATTAATGGCATTTTGTTGAGCAGTGGATGGAGTGGTCTTCTCATGCCTTATGCCATGCTTTCTATAATATTCTTCAAACGCCTTTGAGGTGTATTCATCCCCGTTGTATGTTCTCAAGCATTTCAATTTCTTTCTCGTTTCTCTTTCAACAAGAACATGAAGCTTTTTGAAATGGTCAATCACTTCATCTTTGGTTTTTATAGTGCATGCCCATACTTTTCTAGATGCATCATCAATGAAGGTTACAAAATAAGAGACTCCAATGGGTGTAACGGTTTTCATAGAACCACATACATCCGAGTAGACTCTTTCCAGAACTTTCTTACATTTGTTGGTGTTATTCCTCACAAAAGAAACTCTCTGTTGCTTTCTAATTAAACAATAATCACATGGATTTAAATGCATGCCTTTCATTTTCGGAATGAGGTTCTTCTTTGCCAAGATTTCCCTCCCCTTCTCACTCATGTGGCCAAGCCCATTGTCCCATAGGTCACATAAGAAGCTCTCCGATGTAGCATTTAGCTCCCCCTTATATGAATGTCCTTTTCATGTAGTATATAGAGTGCCACTTTTGTTGCTTCTTGCAACAAGAAGTGCGCCTTTTGTAAGCTTCCATCTCGCTTTACCGAAAACGAATGTAAACCTTTCATTATCTAACACGATTCAAGCGAAATCTTATACATGCCACACTTCCTTTTGTATGAGTTTGTTTCCCATACTAGTTTCAATACATATGCTACCAATGCCAATAATCTCGGATGTGCCTTTGTTGCCCATATGCACAGCATCAAATTTTTCCGACTTGTAAGAAGTGAACAAGTCTCTACATCGTGTAGCATGAAAAGAGGCTCCGGAATCTACTATCTAATCCGTGTCATTGTTCGTTACATTGAGAAACTCGTTCTCTTCTACTACAAGTAGGTCATCATCACTTGTTATGTTAGTGTCGGTTTCATCATCACTAACCTGGAGCTTTCCTTCTTTCTTGTCTCTCTTGAACTTCCGACATTGTCTCTTTATGTGACTGGCTTCGCTACAATAGTGGCAAATAATCTTTCTTCTTGACTTGGATCTAGGCTTGGACTTTCTCCGAACATGTGGATTGTGATGCGAAGACCTACCTCTTTTCCTCGCTTGCTAACACTTGTGAGCTTGAAACACCACTTGTCATTCTTCGTATTTCTTCATTCAACAAGCTATTAGTTACATAATTCATAGTAAGCATTCTATCTGGCACCGAATTAGTCACGGAAACCACCAATGTTTCCCAACTTTTCGGTAATGAACCAAGTAGCAATAGTGATTACAACTCATAACCTAACATCATGCTCATAGATGTCAATTGGCTCACATTGCTATTCATCTTATTGAGATGCTCCGCCACCAAAGATCCTTCATTGAATTTCAAATTTACAAGTCGCCTAATGAGCAACGCCTTGTTGACCGCCGTCTATCTTTCATATAAGTCATGTAGCTTCTTCCATAGAGATTGTGCCATAGTCTATGTGGACACTGCATAATGAAACACCCAATCATCCACCCATTGGTGAATGGTTGCAATAGTCTTTTTATTTAGTTTCTTGCATTCTTCTTTGGAGATATCGTTCGGCTTCTTTCCTTCAATAGGTTCATACATATCTTTGCAATAAAGTATGTCTGTCACGTCCCCAAAATACAACCAGGGAAAGACGTGAAAAATAAGAATAAACAATCATTTTCCTGTGTTTAATGCAACACAAGCTCCCAAATATGGACCCACAAATTTCCAAACTGTGGTGAGTCATAATAAAATCTTTGCAGAAGCATTAAATCAATTGGTATCAGAGCCAGCACGTTTCTCGGAACTTAAAACTGGATAGAAACAATTAGGACGTGGTGAGAATTTCGATCTCGTTAGACAGGCTTTACGTGCTAACGGTAAAGTCTATAGTGTTGTTTGTTAGATTATTGTTAGGAATCAACTACTAACACTCTTTTGCAGGAAATGGCACACCAAGATGCTCAATCGCAAGATAATAATGGAAGTGGGTCGAACTCTAATGACGACCGTTTCAATCGACTCTTGGAAGCCTTTATGCAGTCGCAAGCTGACCAGATTGAACAAAGACAGCGAGAAAAAGAAGAACGAGCAGCAGAAAGAGCACAAGCTGATCAAGATAGGGCAGGATTTCAAGCCCAAATTCTAGAATTAACAAATCGGGCAGCTCAGCCGGTGCAAGTGGTTATGCCTCCGAAAGTAGTGGATCGGAATGACCTTTATGAAAAATTTAGGAAGAGGTTTCCTCCAGAATTTCATGGTTCAGAAGACCCCATGGTAGCGGATGATCTCATAGAACAACTCGAGCAGATATTTGTAGTTTTTTGTTGCACCCAGAAGCAGAAAATTAGTTTGTCAGCTTACATGTTTCGAGGAATAGCCCTCCAGTGGTGGAATTCGGTTAAAGCAGTAATCCAAGCAGACACCGTGACAGAAGAAGATGCATGGAAGACGTTCACTGAAGAATTTATGGATAAGTTCATTCCTAAGTATGTCGAGGATCAGTGGAAGAAGGATTTTCAGAATCTCAAACAAGGTGATATGTCAGTGCAACAGAATGAACAACAATTTATCAGGTTGGCTAAATATGCTCCTACACTCATTACCCCGGAAGAAGAAAAGATCAGACGTTTTCTCGATGGCCTTTCAGCTGATATTTACATGATGATCGGAGATAATCAGCGCCCACTATTTCAAGATGCTGTTAAGAGTGCATATTGGGCGGAGGGTGTGATAAAGAAGAGAGCTATGGAACGACAAGCTAAAATGCAGCAGAATCAGTTAAGGCAGTCGACAAGTCAGAACGATCAAAATAACTCAATGCGACAGAAATTTCAGAGTCCACCCGCAGCTAGTCCGATACTACGTTGTGAGCGATGTGGAAAGAATCACCCGACATAACAGTGTTACAGACAGACTGGTGCATGTTTCCACTGTAAGCAGGTTGGACATCGGATGAAAGATTGTCCACATGGGGGCAGTCAGTTATCAACAGCTCAGACAACGGGATCTCATGCGCCTTCACAGCAGTAGTGGAGGACAGCACCTCAACAGGGACCACAACAAACAGGTCAGCAGTTTCCTCGGGCGCCGCAACAGCAGCAATTTAGGGCTCCTCAGAATCAACAGTTTAGGGGCCAAGCTCCACAACAGCAGATGCAAGTTCAAGGTCAGCATAGGCAGCAACAAGGGGGTCAACAGAGGCCACTTGGGCCAGCGCAAGGGCAACAGAACCAACCCCAGCAGGGCAGGATGTATGCTTTTACCGATGTGAATGCAGATACTTCAGCGGGCGTCGTGGAAGGTACCTTTTAATCTCAGTGAAGAAGCAGTGCCCGCATCTCCTTCCAAAGTTATGGTTGTCATTTGGAGGACCAAATGTCCTAAGGGGGAGAGAATGTGACGTTTTGATATTATATATATTATATTATATTATTATTTAATTGATTGTGTATTAATTAAATACGCAATTAGTCTAAGTGGGGACCACGCTAGACTTAGGTTTGGTGAGTTAGGCTTGTTGAATAGGTGTCTTGACCCATAGTTAACCCGGGCCCAATTAATTTGTATAATTCTTTTCTAATCAAAACTCTTATCTTTTTAGAAAAGAAACTCTATTATTTTTAGACTTTAAGTCAGATTACAATTCCTATTCCTATTTCCTATTTATACACCACACACTTTTATTTTCACACACAATTCTCTCTCTTCCAACTTTTCTCTGGGATAGCACCTTGGGCTTTGACAATAGAGATTCTAGACCGTCTCCCTCAACCGCGGACATCAGGCAAGTACTTGATCATAATTTGTAGATTTAATACTTGTGTTCTTCCTTGATTTGCATGTTGATGCATGTAGAAACTCCTTTGATGCCCTTTTCATATGATAATGCTAATATGTTATTTTGACCCATGATGTAATCGGAGACTATGATTTCATCGATTGTTCTTATTTTAGTGTCACCGTGCAGTGCTTCCAAAATTTTATAAATTGTGTGTCAAAACCACTGTACCCGTGTTTGATCGGTGAGGCTCACTGTCCAGATCACCATGATGCGTTGGACCGAATTGGGTTTCTGTGGGTGGTTGTTTTAAGCTATTATTATGGAAAAGAAGTTCTGTGCATGAGGTCTGAACAGGACCTGTTTTTGGAAAAGAACTCCCATGTGACTTAACTTTAACACTTGTCAGAGCTTTCCCATGCAACCCATTAGTTTTTAGAATTTTAAAGGAAAGGTTCTGTGTTGTTGGTTTTCTACTTGGACATGAATTGGAAAGAATGGTTTTGTGTGGAATGAAGTAGGAAACGTCTTGGACCCATAGGAATAGGAATGACCTAGTGATGATGTCATCTCATGTAACATGAGTACATGACCTGATGTGGTGGGATTATAGGAGAGAGAATGGTGATGATGTCATCCCATGTGACCATAGGTTTCATAAATTAGAAATAAAGGCCCTGGTTTATTTATAAACCCAGCTTAGACCTTTTGGTTTATTTTGAATGTGAAAAATGTTTTGGATGGGATCCTCATATTTTTCTAAAATTATAAATTAGATTCTGATTTATCATTATTATTTACAAATTAAATATTAAATGATATCTTTGATTTTTAATATGTTAAATTATATTTTTGTACCTTATTAATTGGATCATTGGACCTGAGTAAATATCGTCTGGGCACACGGTATATTACTAACGCGAGGTTTAGTACTTCGTATGACCTCGGGGAAATCCTAGTGGATTCGAGCTCAACCCATCTTTATTGGAAAACCCTTAATTGGGTCTATGCACCATTGATTGAGAAATGATGTGTTGGTCTTTTATCTATTTAGAGATTACTGTGGTTGTTGGGTACGAGACCTTATGTTTGACCTTAGGATTGGCTTGTGATTATTCCTTGACCTTCGGGTTTGCATATATGATTGTGATTGATATTGGTTTATTAGCTGCATACCCTATGTGGTTTAGATATGGACTGTGATGTGGCTTGGCATTTGATTGAGATATTATGGAGGTTTATTCGAATGATTTGATTGGTATTCGATTGTGAATTATTGTGCAGCCATCCCTTCACTTTGACTTAGATTTCTGTGTCAGAGCTTTACAAAATCATTAGGTCTATTCTACTATGATATGTATATATATGTATTTCGATTGGGTCATATTCGAACGACTGCAGTTGTAATTGGACGGCTGATCACCGATGTGTACGGACACTGTAATATCCGAATTTCGAACCGGTTTATCCGGCCTACGATTACGAACCGATTTATGATCGCCGGCCTTCGAACGGGTTTTCCTGCTTTATAGTTAGGGCTGACCACCCAAAACAGTGGCATTGCTTCTGTGTGATTATTGTATTGCTCTATTGTGTAGATTGGATTTAAGATATACGTTCTTTTCGTCATTGTCACATTGTTTATTCTTATGATTCACGTCTTTCCCTGGTTGTATTTTGGGGTACACATCGGTGATCAGCCGTCCAATTACAACTGCAGTCGTTCGAATATGACCCAATCGAAATACATATATATATATATACATATCATAGTAGAATAGACCTAATAATTTTGTAAAGCTCTAACATAGAAATCTAAGTCAAAGTGAAGGGCTGGCTGCACAATAATTCACAATCGAATACCAATCAAATCATTCGAATAAACCTCCATAATATCTCAATCAAATGCGAAGCCACATCATAGTCCATATCCAATCCACATAAGGTATGCAGCTAATAAACCAATATCAATCACAATCATATATGCAAACCCGAAGGTCAAGGAATAATCACAAGCCAATCCTAAGGTCAAACATAAGGTCTCATACCCAACAACCACAGTAATCTCTAAATAGATAAAAGACCAACACATCCTTTCTCAATCAATGGTGCATAGACCCAATTAAGGGTTTTCCAATAAAGATGGGTTGAGCTCGAATCCACTAGGATTTCCACGAGATTATACGAAGTACTAAACCCCACGTTAGTAATATACCGTATACCCGGACGGTATTTACTTGGTCCAATTATCCAATTAATAAAGTATAAAAATATAATTTAACACATTAAAAACCAAAGATATCATTTAAAATTAATTTACAAATAATAATGATAAATAACAATCTTAGTTTATAATTTTAGAAAACCTAAGGATTCCATTTAAAATATTTTCCACATTCAAAATAGTCAAAGGTGTATAAAACAACCCAGGACCCCACTAATAGATCTATGTCCAAATTATTCATCAGGTCACTCCCCTTGGCCTCACCACATGACTAAGTCCATAAAAAGAAACCTCAAAAGTAATCCAACGTTCTGCACATGTGTCCCTCCCTAGGGCCTTTTGTTTTTCTTTTTAATTCATGTACAGGTCAAACTATTCTTACATGGAGTCTCCTTTTATTATTTAATTTTCAATACCCACTCAAGTTCAAAACAGGTCCTGTACATGTGGAGACTCCCTTCTCCCAATATATTCAGGTCCAAAACCGCCTCCTCACTTAACACAGAACCCGCTCTACAGAATAATGGGCATCACTCCGGACACATCAGGGTGCATAGGTAGTGGGTCCCACTGGGCCCTGCCCACAAATAAACACTCCTACAAGGTCACCCAGCTAAGTATGGACAAAGGGTCGGCCCTGATCCATGATCAAGTCGTCCGGTGGGTCTTGCAGTCAATACACAAAAACAGATTCTCACGGTTCCATGTCCGGCAACCTGTTACAAGTCTGTTCGTTCATTGGCCTTGGGTGGATTTGAGTGGAATCCAACCCCAATATCTCCGATCTCATTACAAAGCAAAATAACATATTAACATTATCATATGAAAAGGGCATCAAAGGATTTCTACATGCACCAACACGCAAATCAAGGAAGATCACAAGTATTAAATCTACAAATTATGGTTGAGTACTTGCCTGATGTCCGCGGTTGAGGGAGACGGTCTAGAATCTCTATTGTCAAAGCCCAAGGTGCTATCCCAGAGAAAAGTTGGAAGAGAGAGAATTGTGTGTGAAAATAAAAGAGTGTGGTGTATAAATAGGAAATAGGAATAGGAATTGTAATCTGACTTAAAGTCTAAAAATAATAGAGTTTCTTTTCTAAAAAGATAAGAGTTTTGATTAGAAAAGAATTATACCAATTAATTGGGCCCAGGTTAACTATGGGTCAAGACACCTATTCAACAAGCCTAACTCACCAAACCTAAGTCTAGTGTGGTCCCCACTTAGACTAATCGCATATTTAATTAATATATAATCAATTAAATAATAATAATAATATAATATAATATAATATATATAATATCAAAACGTCACATTCTCTCCCCCTTAGGACATTTGGTCCTCCAAATGACAACCATAACTTTGGAAGGAGATGCGGGCACTGCTTCTTCACTGAGATTAAAAGGTACCTTCCACGACGCCCGCTGAAGTATCTGCATTCACATCGGTAAAAGCATACATCCTGCCCTGCTGGGGTTGGTTCTGTTGCCCTTGCGCTGGCCCAAGTGGCCTCTGTTGACCCCCCTTGTTGCTGCCTATGCTGACCTTGAACTTGCATCTGCTGTTGTGGAGCTTGTCCCCTAAACTGTTGATTCTGAGGAGCCCTAAATTGCTGCTGTTGCGGCGCCCGAGGAAACTGCTGACCTATTTGTTGTGGTCCCTGTTGAGGTGCTGTCCTCCACTACTGCTGTGAAGGCGCATGAGATCCCGTTGTCTGAGCTGTTGATAACTGACTGCCCCCATGTGGACAATCTTTCATCCGATGTCCAACCTGCTTACAGTGGAAACATGCACCAGTCTGTCTGTAACACTGTTCTGTCGGGTGATTCTTTCCACATCGCTCACAACGTAGTATCGGACTAGCTGCGGGTGGACTCTGAAATTTCTGTCACATTGAGTTATTTTGATCGTTCTGACTTGTCGACTGCCTTAACTGATTCTGCTGCATTTTAGCATGTCGTTCCATAGCTCTCTTCTTTAGCACACCCTCCGCCCAATATGCACTCTTAACAGCATCTTGAAATAATGGGCGCTGATTATCTCCGATCATCATGTAAATATCAGCTGAAAGGCCATCGAGAAAACGTCTGATCTTTTCTTCTTCCGAGGGTAATGAGTGTAGGAGCATATTTAGCCAACCTGATAAATTGTTGTTCATTCTGTTGCACTGACATATCACCTTGTTTGAGATTCTGAAAATCCTTCTTCCACTGATCCTTGACATACTTAGGAATGAACTTATCCATAAATTCTTCAGCGAACGTCTTCCATGCATCTTCTTCTGTCACGGTGTCTGCTTGGATTACTGCTTTAACCGAATTCCACCACTGGAGGGCTATTCCTCGAAACATGTAAGCTGACAAACTAATTTTCTGCTTCTGGGTGCAACAAAAAACTACAAATATCTGCTCGAGTTGTTCTATGAGATCATCCGCTACCATGGGGTCTTCTGAACCATGAAATTCTGGAGGAAACCTCTTCCTAAATTTTTCATAAAGGTCATTCCGATCCACTACTTTCGGAGGCATAACCACTTGCACTGGCTGAGCTGCCCGATTTGTTAATTCCAAAATTTGGGCTTGAAATCCTGCCCTATCTTGATCAGCTTGTGCTCTTTCAGCGGCTCGCTCTTCCTTTTCTCTCTGTCTTTGCTCAATCTGGTCAGCCTGCGACTGCATAAAGGCTTCCAAGAGTCGATTGAAACGGTCGTCATTAGAGTTCGACCCACTTCCATTATTATCTTGCGATTGAGTTTCTTGGTGTGCCATTTCCTGCAAAAGAGTGTTAGTAGTTGATTCCTAACAATAATCTAACAAACAACACTATAGACTTTACCGTTAGCACGTAAAGCCTGTCTAACGAGATTGACATCCTCACCACGTCCTAATTGTTTCAATCCAGTTTTAAGTTCCGAGAAACGTGCTGGCATCAAGGTGCTATCCCAGAGAAAAGTTGGAAGAGAGAGAATTGTGTGTGAAAATAAAAGAGTGTGGTGTATAAATAGGGAAATAGGAATAGGAATTGTAATCTGACCTAAAGTCTAATAATAATAGAGTTTCTTTTCTAAAAAGATAAGAGTTTTGATTAGAAAAGAATTATACCAATTAATTGGGCCCGGGTTAACTATGGGTCAAGACACCTATTCAACAAGCCTAACTCACCAAACCTAAGTCTAGCGTGGTCCCCACTTAGACTAATCGCGTATTTAATTAATATACATTCAATTAAATAATAATAATAATATAATATATATAATATCAAAACGTCACAATGTCTTCTATCTTAGCCTTCCATATCAACCAATTATTACTCCCATAGAGACCAACCATCTTTGGTGTAGTAATTTCCATCTTGATTCATATGAATACAACTTGAATAACTAATTTGGCTCTGATAGCACTAGATGGAGAGGTTGCAGAACTTTTCCCCTCTACGTGAATCACTTAGGGATTTTAACAAACACCAAGCATGCACCGTCCAAACGAAGCAATTACAATAAGTAATAGTAGAAGAAAAGTGAAAAGCGTAAGAGGAAAGAAGGGACATTCCATTATACGTGGAAAACCCTCTAAAATAAGAGGAAAAAACCACAGAGCCTTCCGAACAAATCCACTATACAAATGAGAGATTACAAGTTTCTACTTCTCAAGTTAGTAACTTGCAAGGACGAAGGGAGGGAGGTTCGAGTGTGGGCAACTGCCCTCACTCGGCTTTTTGAGAACTCAAAAGTATAGTGGGTCTTTTCACCCTTTGTCATGGGAAAATCTATCATTTTCATTTTTTTTATTGCTCCTACTCACCTTTTGCTATAACTTAATAGAATTCCAAAAGACACATGGGGCCAATGTTGTCAATTGTCATTTGGTTTCTTTAGAAACAAGCAAGTACACGGCTTGTCTTTTCCCTTTTCTTTCTCTATTTCTCTCCTTTGTGTTTTTCAGCTTCTATCTTTAGTTCTTTTTACCAAAAAAAAGTTCTATCTTTAGCATTTTCTTCCTCAACACTCACTATTGGTTTCCTCCTTTTTCTTCGAAGACTCAACTTTTTTGAAGTAGATTATCATTTCTCAAATTCGGGCACATCTTCAACCCATTCCATTTGTCCTTTTTTTTTTTGCTCGATTTAAATTGTATTTATTTGTTTCTTTGATAAATCTATATATATTTTTTCGAGACGTATTTTGTATTTTTTTTTATCAAATACAAGTAGTTATATTTGATGTTATTTATTTTTCTTGATTTCATGTGGTGATTTTTTATTTCTTGATATCATATTATCTTGTTATTTAAATTGTACCAAATTTTTATGTTTGGATTGGATTAAAATGTGAGTAAACAATCCTTGTAGTATGATGTTAACTCGATCTATAATATTATAAAAAATGAATTCATATGTCTAAACATTCTAGATCATGTTACGTCCTTCTGAATGAATCTATTTCCAAGTCTGCCCCATAGCAAGTTGAAAACTATGTTAATATCACTAAATTAACTGTGAGAAATTATATAACCCTGGAGCTGGAGGATAACCAAGTAAGGTCCACATCTCAATGTTATAGCCCATTGATCTAATGGAGTCCACTTAAGAATAAACCAGTCCAAAAAAATTACTCACGTGTCAATACTTTCCCTTCCATAGAAGGCTGATAATAATTTTCAAGAAAAAAACAGATTCCTCATACTACAATAAATGAAAGACCCCCAGATCTAGAGAATTGATGTCTTGCAAATTGCAAGTGAAAATAAGAAAAACCGACTTTTTTTTTAAGTATGATTCCCTTGACTAGATCTGACGGAATCTGGGGTTCTCTGACATTAGACCTATTAAAGGGAGGGCTAAGATCCAAACCAAGAAAAAATGACTCACACTAGGAGTTGGGCCGATTGATCATGTGTTAAACTCGTGTTTTCACACCCATTATTACTTTAATTAAATGTACTGTAATCCTAAATCACAAGAACTTACTTTCGGTCTGCAACCATAGACGAAGCAAATCCTCCTCCTTATGTAGGTTTTCCATTAACATAAACATCTTTGTAAGACCAGATCCTCTTATTGCAATATTGCTCGATGTTGGACTTGCAGGGACCACAGGTCTTGCAACACCCCCACAAATTGTTAACTTAATTATCCTACATGTGAAGTTAGGTCTTTAAATCTAGGCTGTTCTATGTTTAGGTCCAGCCCATTGAGAACCTAGACTTATTGATTTTTTTTAAATTTATTTTATCTATAATGGTTGAAACCGTTCGTTAGCTTGTCGTATTATTCATGGGCTGAAACCATGTAATCCTAACAGACTTTCTTATCCATGCTTTATAGGCTCCTTGTTGAACCAATTATGGATAAATTCCTCAAAAGAAAGTCAAAGCCTGATATTCCACCTCCGACTGCAAATTCAAAAATGATGTACAAGATCAAGTTCAATCTAGCTCAAAGACAAGTCATGTTGAATTAAATTGGCAGATTTTCCTGCAGATTCTGGTTTACGTACTCGGATTTCAAATTATCATCCTAATGGCCAAGACTTGATCCAAAGAGCATATCTACAAAATGGTCATTGTCAACCTCGTAACCATAGGTTTCCACAAAAAAAAAAAAAAAATGAAAAGAAAAAAAGAAAAAAAAAAAACTGGAACAGTGTTGTGACGATTTAACCCTACTTGGTTCAATGAACATCATACTTGGTTAGAGTACATCATACCAAAGGATGCTGCATTTTGCTTATACTGTTATCTTTTTAGACCAAAAAATTTAAAAGAGAGAGCAAGGGGGTACTGGTGACTCTTTCATAGTTGAAGGATTTACCAAATGGAAAAAAAAAAAAAAAGGGAAAGATTTCAAGTTCATGTTGGAGGGCCTAGTAGTGCTCATAATCAAGCTTACAGGAAGTGTCAAGATTTATTAAATCAAAAGAAACTCATTCAGACATTTTTCTCTAAGCAACCAGACCAAGTTCGAATGGACTGCAAAGCCCATCTTAATGCATCCATTGATTGCATTTGGTTTATTTTACGTCAAGGCTTAGATTTCCGTGGTCAAGATGAATCTAGAGATTGAACAATCAAGGGAGCTTTCTTGAATTTCTGCGGTTTCTTGCTAATCACTATGAAGGTATTAAAATTATTGTGTTGAAAAAATGCTCTTGAAAACCTTAAACTGGTTGTACCGGATATTCAAAAAGATATTGTGAGTGCAGCTGGGATTGAGACCACTAAGGTTATCATTAATGAGCTTGGAGACACACTATTTGCTATCTTGATTGACTCTCTCGTATTACGTTTTGTAGATAAGCGATGATGTGTAATTGAATGCTTTTTTTAGAATCGTACATGTTAAGGAAACCACAACTGTATCACTTTAAGTAGCAATCGAAGCATTATTTTCCAAACATGGGTTAAGTATAGTGAGATTGTGTATGCAAGGTTATGATGGGGCCAATAACATGCAGGGTGAATCTAATGGTTTCAAAGCACTCATCATGAAAGAGAATGAATCTACATTTTATGTTCATTGCTTTCCACATCAACTTCAATTGGTCTTAGTCACTGCTGCAAAAATTTACGCCCAAATTACCTTACTCTTTAATTTGGTTTCCAATATTTTGAATATTGTTGGAGCCTGGAAATGTTGGGACATTCTTCGAGATAAACAAGTTGCTAAAGTTATCAAAGGGCTTAATAGTGGTGAACTTTCAAGTGGAAATGGCTTGAGTCAAGAGAGTAGCCTCAAGCGGCCTGGCGATACATGTTGGGGTTCACATTATGGTACACTTATGAGCTTAATTGTCATGTTCTCCTCTGTGATTGAAGTGCTTAAAATTATTGTGGAAGATGGCTCAAACTCAGAACAGAGAGCCGAAGCACGTGTATTGTTGGGTTCAATGTTGTATTCTGATTTTGTGTTCGACTTACATCTAACGAGAGATATATTGGAAATTACTAATGATCTATCAAACACATTGCAGTGTAAAGAACATGATATTGTGAATGCCATGACTTTAGTTAAAATATCTAAGCAACAATCGTAGATAATGAGTGGGATAATTCTCTTCTCGATGAAGTTGCTTCATTTTGTACTAAACATGAAATTATTATTCCTGACATGAATGATAAATTTGTAGCTCGAGGTTGACCACGTCGTAAAGCTCAAGAAACCAGAGACTTGCATCATTATCGTGTTGACTTGTTATACACTGCCATTGATATGCAACTTCAAGAGTTGAACAACCTCTTCACTAAGGTAAACACTGAATTGCTTCTTTGTGTCGCATGCCAAAATCCAAGCGATTCATTCTCTTCTTTTAAAAAGCAAAAATTGATTTGCCTCGCTGAGTTCTATCCAGCCGAGTTTTCCATAGTAGATCTCATGGCACTTGACCAATCAACTTGAAACTTACATTATGGATATGATCTCTACTAGTGTGTTTTTAGAAGTGAACGGGATTGGCGGTCTTGCCAAATCCATCGGTTTATTTACTTATAACATTGGCACTAACTTACCAATTGCCGCTCCTATTGTTGAAAGAACATTTTCTGTTATGCATATAGGAAAGAATCGCCTACGTAATCGAATGGGAGATGAATGGATGAATGATTGCTTGGTCACATACATTGAGAAAGAGATTGTTGATAGTATCGATAATGAAGTAATCATGCAATGCTTGGTAAAAAAAAAAAACCTTTTTTATTTAATCAAGTGGCTAATTGATGCAACTATTTATATTTATGCAAGTTGTTACTTTTTTGTATATCTTCCATTTAGTGAAAACCTCAATTGTTCTTTGCCCCCCTCTAAAAGAAATTTCTGGCTCCGTCCCTGATGGGTGTGTGGATTCCAAGAACCAAAACTAATGTATTGAAACCCAAATCCTCCCTGAATCTGACAGCAAAGGGAAAAAAAACTGCCTCAGTGTTGGAGGCATTGCTTCTCACTCGATGTGCTAGGGCTCGACTCCTAGTCTTCCTAGAGTACCTTGAGCAGTGTACTCATATGGAGGACAAGGTGGAGGTGTGTATTCAGACGACACAATGGATAGTGGAAGAAGTGTACCAAAGTGGAGCATACGCAGGCAGTGCATGGAAGACTCTAAAGATGACCCCTGACTTGACATATTAGGCTAGTTTAGGACTATGACATTTTACCATTCTCTCCTATGTAAGGCAAAAAAGAAAAAAAAAAGCACATAAAAAAATTGTAAAGTTGACCTAACCATGTAGACATCATTAAGTCATATTTCAAATTGAAATAACCATAAAACCCAACCTCACAAACCTATAAACAAAACTAGGAGCTTAGCGAGAAACCTATACGGGTTATAACTACATGGATAGAAATCAATGAGATAAAATGGGACGATGAAATGTGAAACCATATAGAATCAGTTTACTCGTTTTATACCTTACATTTATAAAATGAGAAGAAGATGAAAAAGGAAACGGAGTGTTAATGCTTATAATTCAAAATGGAGAAACAAGATTCTTATATCTAACAATGAAAACAAAAAAGACAAGAACGGCCTCTTACCTCCGTGGCAAGTGACGGTAGTTTTTACCTGGTTACCTAGGGTCAGTCACCTTCCCTCACCCAAGGGCTCCCTTATCTCACCCGCACGAGGTCTACTTCCCTCACAAGAGGACTGGGTCCGAGCCCCCTAAGCTAGGTAAAAAAAAAAAAAAATTGGAAACAAGGTTTTGAGAAATTGAGACAGAGAACGAGCAGGTGGGAAAATGTGCAACATCACACCAATTAGAAAAATCTGTCAAACTAGGTTTTGCCAAAGGGAGATTCTATATGCACCCACATATATTGCTGTATGCACCCACTTGCTGAACTGACCCCCTTCTTTTATTTTCTTAAAATCATTTTGCTGAGCCCACCCACACTATTCCCCAAACTACCCTTGCAAGAAAACCAGGTCGTTCTCCTCCTCTCCATTTCCCTCGTCGAGCATTTTTGAAAAACCGAGCAAAGAGCAGCAGTGCACCTCCTCTTCTGGCCTTCGCTATTGTTGGTCGTTCTCCCTCCAAGCAGTGTACATCGCTTCTTCTTCTTCTTCTTCACAGGACGCTCAGGTGATTCTTCTTCTTCTTTTTCATTTTCATTTTCTTCTTCTTCTTTTGCTTTTCATTTTCACATTCCTTTTAGGTCATAATTTCTTTGTTAGATAGTAGATAAGTTTATTAAGAGCTAATTCATGTGCATTCGAAGTGTTAAAACCCTCAACACTTTGCCAAAACTCGTGGCAGTTTTTGCGATCTGCTCGGCACTGCAGAACCGTGCACCAATTGTTGTGCACGGCAAATGTTAACCGTGTACAGATTTTTTGCACGATAAAAGAAACCGTGCATAACTGTTTTGCACGTAACATGTAAACCGTGCAAAACAAATATGCACGGTAAATATATACTTTGCATAAAACTGTTGCATGCAGAAATAGTACCGTGCAGAACGATTTTGCACGACACTGTTGAACCGAGCAGTACAAGAAAAAAAGATTTCTTCCTAGAATGTTTTTTTCTTCCTACTGATTTTTATTTTAAACCCAGATTGGAAGATATGCCGAGGAGACCAGCTCGCCGTATTGGTGGCATCTCACATCCTACAGGTGGACGTGGTAGTACTTCTTGCGATCCATCTAGAGTGCGGGTGAAGGTTGGCGTTACTAGACCTCCTCGCCGAGGTGTGCATGCCACTACTTCGACCGCCGGCCGTCAACGGCCAATGGCGTCTGAACGAAGACGCAAATTACGGCAGGATCCACTGCCTAAGAGCTCTTCAGAGGATGATTCCTCAGAGGATGAGGCAGGGCCGTCTAGTCCTCCCCAACCGTCCAGTACTCCTATTGCGCCAGTAGGGGAGGATGATTCCTCAGAGTACCAGGCACAGGCATCCAGTCCTCATGCCTCGGCAGTAGGGGATGGCCCTATTCCAGGCGGTCCGGCCGACGAGTCCGTCCTTGTGAGTGTCAGGACTCACGTGGCCATATCCATATGGGACGGGGAGGTACACGTTAATTCTTTATATGTTTTAACTAATTCTTTATATAATACCAGATGCTAATGAAGATTTATACTATACTTGTAATGTGCAGGAACGTGGCCCGCTCAAATGTATCAGTCACTGGCACCAGCTGAAGGACTGGTACATACCTCGCCCTGGAGATCATCTTGATATTGATGTGCCTATGTTTCGCGCTATCATAGAAGAGTCTGGATTGGCAGACCTGAGGCGTTTCAGCTACCGATATATCTCCTGCCCCTTGGTCTCCAGCTTTGTGGAAAGATGGCAGCCCGAGACCAATACCTTCCACATGCCGTTTGGTGAGATGACGATCACATTAGATGATGTGAGTTCTCTACTCGGCATCCCAGTCACTGGACTTCCTGTCCACGTATCTGCTACTATGGGACTTACTGACCAAGTAGATCTACTCGAGTTAGGACTGGGTGTGGATAGGGAATCTGCAACAGCAGAGTTGAACCTGGCATGGGGTGGGGTAGTGAGGATGGGGTGGATCCAACGGGTGTGCGGCGAAGTGACTCCCGCGTCGTCGGTTGAGGAGGTAGAGTGTGCAGCCAGAGGATATCTTCTTTATCTGTTGGGCTGTACACTATTCACTGATAAGTCCGCCACGAGGGTTCCTGTCTACTACTTATCCTTATTGATGGACTTACCACGGGTCCGTCAATACGCATGGGGGGGCTGCCGCACCTGCGTATCTGTATCGCCAGTTAGGGAACGCCACGAGGGCAGATGTGCGGCAGATTCCTGGATATTTGACACTGCTCACGGTAAGACCGGTACATTTTATAGATTCATATACCGTTTTTCATTATAATTGATATAAGTATTGTATAATTATTTATATTTGTCATTTGTAGTCTTGGATGTACGAGCAATTCCCATTCGCACGTCCTCCTGCACAATGGGGATACACCGCAGGGATGCCTCTAGCAAGCCGCTGGAATCCTGGACAGAATTCCGGAAATGCCATTGAAAATATACAGCTGATGCGGGAGAGATTGGATGCCTTACACCCGAGTGAGGTGAGCACCCAATAGAGCATTTTATGTTATATATTTCTGATTTTCTTTACTTTTTTCTTTTACTTTTTTTGACAAGAAGCATGTTTTATTATATTAGTGACTTGTTTCGTTTACTTGTGACAGATTGCCTGGGATCCGTATGCTAGTGCTAGGGCCCATCATCTACTACAGCAGATATCCTTCTTCTGTGGTTGCTTGAGAGCCCTAGATGTCATTGAACCCTATCACCCACACAGGGTTCTTCGACAATTCGGCTATGTACAGACCCTCCCACCTGCACCTCTCGCCCCCATCCGTGCTACTCGGGGTAGTACTGCCGGTACATACAAGGTCTCCTATACTTTTCTGGACCAGTATTGGATTACTTGGAAGGACCATGTATTATCTCTTGCGCACCGCGGCCATCGTGCACATCATGCATGGGAGTGTTCGCCGGACTACCTCGAGTGGTACACTAGGATATCTCACCCTCGTGTACAGAACCCCGCCCGCCATTCCCACTATGACCCTAATGAGGGTAGAGAGGACCCGACTCCGAGAACGGTGAGTGCATTGTAAACTATCTTATTTCATACATCGATGGAACTATTGTTTAAAATTTCCTATGACAGATTCTATTGTTGCTTATAGGTCCTTCGAGCAAAGGATCATATTCGTGCCACGCTTGAACGAGGTGACCAGCCAGTTGACTTCTACTAGAGGGCACTGCGGACTACCCTCGAGATTCTTGATGGCTTGCCGGTGATATATCGTCGGCGTACGCAACAGTGATGCTCGGAGGACTTTTGGATTGTTCCATTTGTTTATATTTCCAGAGGATACTTTTTTTTTGTTTTTTTGTTTTTAGAGACTTGTGTGATGTATAAGTAATTTCATAAAGGAATATCAGCTTACATTTTTTTTCACTTTTTGTTTGAGATGGGATATATATTAGCTTACAGTTTCATCGTTGGAGAGTATCATTGGGTTATGTTCGCTTGTCCATCGAACACGACATTACCATATGACTTCCTCAATCGTATGAAGAGTAAGTGGATTCTGATACATATGGGCATTAGAACCCCATAAAACACTGATATGGATTTCTAAAGCCCATATGTGTCAGAATCCACTTACTCTTCATACGATTGAGGAATTCATCTGGTAATGCCGTGTTCGATGGACAAGCGAACGTAATCCAATGATACTCTCCAATGGTGAAACTGTAAGCTAAGATTGCTCCAGGCTCTTTAAGAATTTTGGATTGGACAATGTATCCTTCTTTTGAGATGTATAAGTAACTGCAAGAAAACAGTGTACTACAAACTTTAACATGTCAATCAAGGATTATTGATTATTGTATAAGAACTTGTTTGCTTTTTGACTTCTGGTCATGAAATGGTTGATGCCTTTTATTTAATAATTTTTTTTATGAATAGTTCCACTAGTCTACAGTAATGCATGACTAATCCACGCCTAATGAGTTTTGCACGACCAACATATACCATGCAGATGCAATCTGTTTAGCCAACATGTACCGTGCAGATTAATTCTGCTCGGCTAACATATGCCGAGCAGAAACTATATACTCGGCCAACAGGTACCGAGCAGTTCCATTCTGCACAGCAACTGTTGGCCGTGCAGAATGGTTTTGCACATCTACTTGTGTGCCTTGTAATATATTTTTAATGCATGATAGATTTGCCAACCCACAATCAACTAAGGAGGGTTATGAAGGAATAAACAAAAAAAAAATTCATAACATAAAAGCTTGATTGCATTTCAACATCCTTTACTAAATTTGTTTACATCAAGTTCAAAGTACAAGAAATCAATCACTGTCAAGATTAACCGACTCCCGTGTTGCGACACTGTCTCCAATTATTTCTTTGAATCGCTCGATGTTCTGAGCATATGGTAGTTGCCATCCGTCAGCATTAGGTTGGTGGTGTCTATACCAATTTGTCACAATGGGAGGCATGGGAGCACCTGGTGTCATGAAGACTTGAACAAAATGGTTACCATTGACGAAACCAATCGCGATAACTTTGCGATCAGAAGATGGAATCGGGGTTGATCTCAAAGGCAGGAAAGTAAGGCACTGTTGCAAAGAAAGATGGATCAATACAACATTATAATATGAAGCTACCAGGTGACCCATGTCTGGCATTGTCATCCAACGAGCATATGGAGGATGGCTATCATAGTACGCCAAGGCATAATACAGCTCCCCAACCCTATCATCTCCTCCATATAGCAATGAATAATAATTTTGATGCCTCTGTAGTTCATTGCTCAAATCCAGTCTAACTTGCATCCAACCATCCTCGCTCATTCCCAAAAGGCCAGCTATTGCTCTGAATCCACAGTTACCATCCGCCTCGACATCCTTAATAGTCTCGATATAGGGTCCTAATGACTTAGGAAGATGATGCTCGAACGTGCTTGAACGAGTGCGTCGAACATTTAATTTCTCCTTCCCCTTCTTTAAATCTAGACTGTTGGTTCTCGATGGAACGCTATCTTCGATCGAGAGTGCATACTCAAAAGCAGATGGTTCCCGACGCGTAGACCGATCCAACTTCTTCTTTTTCGAGGATAAACGACCCCGACTGTTCAATTTAACATCCGGCTCAAGAAGTGAAGTAGATGAAGGACACCCCAACTCTCTTAGTTTTTTCGATATTTGTATTTTACTAGCCTTATCGGTACTCTGAAATTTCTTATTGATCAATTCGAACTCGGAAGTTGTGGTTAATTCGGGGGCTACATTCTCCTTAGTGGAGTCTAAATTGAGCTTCCTCCAGTATTGATGGACACAACTCAGTGGTATTTGAGTGCCTTCCCTTATGTATTCGGCAATCTCGTGTGCACGTGGTAACCCATGGGTCCGTCGAATTACGCACCCACATGCCAAGGAATTTGGACCAATATAACCAGCTCTGATTGACTTATTCAGTACCATATCTAAAGCATTCCTTGATATAAATCCTCTCAACTCGCGAAACAGTGCCGGTTTGAACTTATGTTGCACGGTGTTCATGTTCTTTTCAAATGAAGCCTTTATCTCCGTAAAAAGCAATTCAAGCAATGCATGGATAACCTGCCAGGACGCATCAAAGCTACTGTTCGATGTGCCAAGGTGTCTCTTCAATTTTGCATGTGCGCTCTCAGCCCTATTCGTAGTCACGTTTCCAAAGTGCATATGTCGATCCGTCCAAGCAGCTACAAATTATTCCTTATGGTTATTCAACTACAATTTCTTCACATAATCAACAGCGTTTGGATACCCACAGAAATTCCGGTCCAATGCACTTAGAAACTGTATGTAGTCATTTTCAGTGGGAGAGACTACCAACATGTTCCAACTAGATATAAACGCATCCCATCTGTCGTTGGTCTCAAAATACTTCTTACAATTTGCCAAGATGTTCCTAGAAATATGCCACCTGCATAATAAGCTTGCTGCATTCGGAAAGACAACGTGTATTGCATTGATGAGTGCTAACTCTCTATCGGTTACAACGACACGGGGCATAATACATCCATCCATCAATTCCTTAAGCCTCTCCAAAGCCCATCTGTAATTGGCCTCCCTCTCTGATTCAAGGTACACAAAAGCAACGGAAAAAGTCAGTTGAGTGGATGTCACACCAACGATCTCAAGCAAGGAAAGTCAATATCTATTAGTCTTGTACGTGCAATCCATTATCAGAACTTCTGAAAATGCACGTAACAACTGAATAGATGATGGATGTGCCCAGAATAGGTCCATCGTAGCATCTGTAGCGGGGTTGCTAGTGTGATACTCAATGTAGTTGTTCTGCTCCAAATGCATCATGAGTTATTGCATCTGTGATCGACCGGCCAACTCAGTCACCCTCCACTTCTGACGGGCATTGTAGATACTCTTTATCGTACTGGTGTTGTGCACGTCCCTTTCTTGCAAAGTACGAAGGATGTTCCTTGGCTTCACCATACTCTTCAACATATCAATCAATACATTGATTTCCTCCCCTGAAAGCCTTCCAGCAAATGAGTGCCCCTCGAGATGTTGTGCGTTTGGATGATTGTGCAACCCACAAACCATTGTTAACATCCAATCATCATCATTTGCCAACTTTCGGCCCTTAAAAGCAAAAGGGCAATTACACTTCTTCGTTCCCGTTGCCTTTATTAGGATTTCTCTTTTCGGAGAGCTTCGATGGACCCTTATAGCTTCAGCTTCTCTCACAAGATAAAATTATTCTCGGCTTCCAACCATCTCCACCAGCATCTGAAGTTTTGATTACAATTACCAAGCCATGTTTCTTTCCAACTTCCCTTGTCCATTGGATTAGGTCCTCTCGGCTTCTAAATATCATATCAGTGGTGAAGACATTAGTAAAATCCAAAGAGCACTCACTCGCACCGGTTGACTGATGCTCCTGAAAATATGATTGCTAAATCTTAGTATATTAATGAACGAAACTATATACTGTCCTTGTGAAATATGTTCGGTTTACTATTGCCGTGCAAAATATTTTTGCACGGCATATTTCATTTTATGCACGGCCTATATATCCGTGCAAAACTCATTTGAACGGCATAAATAACCGTGCAAAATATTTTTGCACGGTATATTTATGCCGTTCAAATCTAATATGTTTGATAGTATTCCGTCGTGCAATATTCATTTGCACGGCTCTGGAATGCCGAGCAGGACGCGCGAATTTTAATTAAAATACTGCAAACGAAGTCAAGTGTATACCTCCTCTTGGTAGACCGTTAGTTGCAAGTCCATATTGAAAATGCCTACTTCCGATGGACAATGTGGTGTAGGGAGATGAGTGCCTCCAATATCTTCAAATAAATGGAGGAGACTTTGATACTTTTTAAGAGTTGGAGAAGATGATGATGAGGAAAGAGATGAAGATCAATGGGGATAAATGAGGTTAGAACAGTATGGAAATAATGGATAATGAAGAATAAGAAGAAGCAGAGGCAAGAAAAAGTCGATGAAACCTCCCAATTTCATCTGTATCACCGAGCAAAGGAAGAGAGGGAGGATGTTGATGAAGAGATGGTTTTTTCGTCATTTCACCTGAGGCTATTTTGATAATTAAAAAATAATTTTTTGTGGGTGCATACAGCAATATATGTGGGTGCGTTTAGAATTACCCTTTGCCAAATTGAGACTGAGAACGGGGAAGGTGGAAAAATGTGCACCATCACACAAATTAGAAAAATTATGCTAAATCACATATTTTTTAGTACTCTTGTCATTTCACCTTTGTACAACTTTTATGATGTGGACTAGTGTAGAAATGTTTGAATTTCAAGAAGGGATGAGAGTGAAGCGATCAACTTCAACCTGTGAGGTTCATTTGAGGCGGAAGCACTATCCTTGAAATGTTTTTCTCCTATATAAGAGAGAATCTTAGAAAATAATAAAGGAATTTTTGTCTTTTCCTTTCTTTGGAAGATCTTTTCCTTTCTTTGGAAGATATAAACTAACAAACATTTTTTTTTTTTTGAGATTTTTACGAGAAAATTAAGCTTAAATTATAATTAAACGATTTTATGAAGAAAAACCATAGAATGATAAGATAATTGTTCGTACATGTTTTTTGAGAAAAATTACCCCAGTTGACGATATCATCAACCAAGTTGATGATATCGTTAACCTCCTACAACTTTTTTTCTTTTTCTTAGACTTTTCTTCTTCTTCTTCGATGGTTTTCATTTCTACTTGTCTTAAGTCTGGAGGGAATGATGTTATAAGACTTGGCGGAAGATGAATATCCATCTCAAATAAAAGAAGAAAAAAGGATGTGATGAATGCATCAAATAAAAAGGGTTTGACAAGTCTGTCACAAATCACACGAAGAAGTGTGTTTAATTCGTCCACTGTTAGATTCATTCTTGAAGTTGGTTTAAAGATTCCGGATTAACCAAACAAAAAACATTATTGGGATCTAAAACTCCATACAAACAATAAATACTTAAGAGAAAATCTCACATTCACTATTCAAAGATTGTCCAATGTGGCTCTCTACACATTTCTTATAGACATCAAAACTTATGAAATCCCCCAAATAAATTTCATTGAGGTATTTCACCAAACACCTTACACTCCAAACTCTAATTCTCAAAATTAATGTGAAGGGGGGCGACAAATGTGTATAAACTAAGCATGGGACCCACACACCCAAGGAAGATTGCTTGAACTACTTAAGGAAGATTACTGGGACATAAAATGCAGAGATTTTCATAACATTTCCATCACTAGGCAGAAGAAGATCTCCATAATATCGTTTTTTGTAATAAAGGTTGATGATATCGTCAACTGGGGTGGTTTCGTCCAAAAATATGTACGAACAATTATCTCATCATTTTATAATTTTTTTTTGTAAAAACTCTAAGAGAAGGCCTTACATTTAAAAAAAAAAAAAAAAAGAGCTACAAGATTGACTTAAATCCTTACAGCAATAGAAAACAAAATATCCTCACATGGTAAAAAATAAACTAACCAAATCTCTACACTTTTAGACGTGTTAGAAGAGGTGTTGCTCTCCATAAAGTCTTCAAGCATCACTCTATATTATTCTTGGTGCCTCTTGCTGTGTACAAACTTCTCGTGAATAAGTCTTCCATATATGCAGAGGAAAGGAGTGGTGGAAAACTAATTTTGCTAGTGGATCCGCCGCTAGATTTGTCGATCTTCTACCTAATGTCACCTTTCATTCATTGATCTCCTTCAGAATTTTATCTAACTTACTTCCAGCATAACATTAAAGGCCAATGAACAGTGTCTCCATTTTGCATAGCATGCCAAATAATGAAGGAATCTCCTTAAAAAATTACCTTATTTGGGTGAAGAGTATTACATAGGACATGAACAAACTTTTCATGTCCTATTTCCTACCAAAAGAAGTATTGGGATCCAACATCCCAACTGTTCCGCTTTCTCTTTCAACTAGAGTTTTATGACTCTTGAGTGATCCACTTAAGAAAAACGAATATTGATCTAGAATGTGGATTCTCTCATTAAAAAAATTCTAAACCTTACAAAAGAAATGACCTATTATCTATGAAATTCTGAACTAAAAAAGTATGGGCCGAATGTCAAATTGATTTATATGAATTATTTAGAATAATTTACTTGAGTGTTTTAGAAGGTATCATTAAGGTGAAATTCGATGGGGGACTATACACTTTATGTGATGGCCATTTCTGAATGATTTAGATGTTTCATAAGTGGGCTCAATATTGTAGAACTCTTGTTAGATTTATTATTTTTTCTTCTTTCAATTGTTTAGGTAACATTTGGAGGCTTTGAAATCATTAATACGCAACAAAAGAATTGCCCCTTTTTTTATGAGAAACTTTATTCCAATAGTATGTAAACCTACTTTAGATCAATTTCCAGAAAATATTTATATTTTTATAATTTAAGAGTTACAAAAGTTATTATGATAACTACTTATAAGACAAGGAAAGGGCCCATGGATTATGATTGATTACATTTTTAACAGTGCAGATTCATCCCTAATCCCTTTACTATAAAATATATCCTGGCTGTTTCCTTTAGGTAGCGTTTGGTTCGCAGTAATGAAGGTCGGAATGGAATGGTCATTCCAACGGAATTGTCATTACAGCGTTTGGTTCGCAAAAAAGTGGAGTAATGACCATTACCTCCGGAATCCCATTCCCTTATGTAGAGGAATGGCCATTCCATCCGAGATGGGAAGGAATGGCCATTCCATTCCTTTCTACTTTTTTTTTAGACCAAAAGACCCTTCTTCACATCTATACATTATTATTAAAATAATAAGATTATAAAAGAGAAGAACTTGTGTAGGCCCCACCTATATAATAATAATATAATATATACATTATTATTATAATAATTATTATTATAAGATTATAAAAGAGAAGAACTTGTGTGGGCCCCACCTATATAATAATAATATAATCTATACATTATTATTATAATAATAATAAGATTATAAAAGAGAAGAGCTTGTGTGGGCCCCACCTATATAATAATATAATATATACATTATTATTATTATTATTATTATTATAAGATTATAAAATAGAAGAACTTGTGTGGGCCCCACCTATATAATAATAATATAATATATACATTATTATTATTATAATAAGATTATAAAAGAGAAGAACATGTGTGGGCCTCACCTATATAATAATAATATAATCTACACATTATTATTATTATAAGATTATAAATTAGAAGAACTTGTGTGGGCCCCACCTATATAATAATAATATAATATATACATTATTATTATTATATTATAAAATAGAAGAACTTATGTGGGCCCCACCTATATAATAATAATATAATCTATATTATTATTATTATTATAAAATTATAAAATAGAAGAGCTTGTGTGGGCCCCACCTATATAATAATAATATAATCTATATATATTATATTATATAGATTATAAAATAGAAGACCTTGTGTGGCCCCTACCTATATAATAATAATATAATCTATACATTATTATTATTATTATAAGATTTTAAAATAGAAGCACTTGTGCCCACCTATATAATAATATAATCTATATATTATTATTATTATAAGATTATAAAACAGAAGAGCTTATGTGGGCCCCACCTATATAATAATAATATAATCTATACATTATTATTATTATTATTATAAAATAGAAGACCTTGTGTGGGCCCCACCTATTTAATAATATTATAATCTATATAATAATAATATAATCTATACATTATTATTATTATTATTATAAAATAGAAGACCTTGTGTGGGCCCCACCTATTTAATAATATTATAATCTATACATTGACTGAGCCAAAGATAAAATTCTAACAAGGGTATTTTGGTCAGTCTGATGTAAATTTTATTCCATTTCAGGACTCATTCCAGCATACCAAACGCAGAAATAGTAATCAACTGGGTTGATTCCTCGACGTACCAAACGCTGGAATGGAAATGTCCATTCCGGCCTCATTCCATTCCAGACTCATTCGGTTTCCATTTCATTCCCGCCTACAACCATTCCAGCGAACCAAACGCTACCTTAATTTAGAAGAAGGGCTTTGGCATAGATTCTTTTTCTCTGGGTAGGTACCTCTTGGATTCGGAGTTTGTTCCAACAGCTGCCGCACGGGAGATCCTGATCATCTTCCTGCCGAGTCTTCCCCTCGCTCTCCTTTCCCTAATATGAACGTTGAGTCATCAAAGCCTTTCTGACTATTGTGCATGGATGAAAAAAAGTTGAGGACTTTGAATAGAGTTTGTCCTGCAAAAGGCCCATGTCATGCAAATGCATGGGCAAGCCTTCTCTAAAAAGGCATCTCTCCACGCTCAGATCCCTCACCACCACTGACACAGCGCTACACTCTTTCTGCACAGCCTCTCAAACTTCCATACAATCCAAACATCATTTCCTTCACCTCTGCAACACTGGAAGCTTAAAAGAAGCCTTTGAAAGATTCACATCCAATATCTGGACAGACCCATCTCTCTTTACCCACCTCCTGCAAGCTTGCATACCCAAACAGTCCCTTTCTCAAGCCAAACAGCTCCACTCCCTCATCATCACCTCTGGCTCCTCTTCAGACAAGTTCATCTCCAACCATCTCCTCAACATATATGCCAAATGCGGCGAATTGAGTACTGCAGCAATGCTGTTCGATGTAATGCCAAGGAAAAATGTCATGTCCTCGAACATTTTGGTCGGTGGGTACATTGCAAATGGAGAATTGGAGATTGCACGCAAGCTGTTTGATGAAATGCCTGAGAGAAATGTCTCGACGTGGAATGCCATGGTGACGGGTTTGGTACAACATGGGCTTAATGAAGAGGGGTTGGAGTTGTTGTTTCAGATGCAGAGAGTGGGACTGAGGCCTGATGAATTCACTCTGGGAAGTGTACTGAGAGGGTGCGCGGGGTTGAAGGCGCTTAAATGTGGCATGCAGATTCATGTCTATGTGATAAAATCTGGGTTTTGTTTGAATTTAGTAGTGGGGAGTGTCCTTGCTCACATGTATATGAAATGTGGGTGTGTTGGAGAAGGTGAGAAGGTTTTTGAAGGGATGCCTGTACATAATGTAGTTGCCTGTAATACAGTTATTGCAGGAAGGGCTCAAAATGGGTTCGCAGAGGGAGCATTGGATCAGTTCATTCTGATGAAGATGGCGGGATTGAGACCAGATCAAATCACATTTGTGAGCGTTATCAGTTCTTGCTCTGAATTGGCCACCCTTGGACAAGGCCAGCAGATTCATGCACAATTGATCAAGGCCGGAGCTGATTCCGAGGTGTCTGTCAGAAGTTCCCTTGTTAACATGTATGCAAAATGTGGGTGTTTGGACGATTCCTTGAGGGCGTTCTCGGAATCCACAGATTCAGACATTGTCTTATGGAGTTCAATGATTGGAGCTTATGGGTTTCATGGATGTGGGCAAGAGGCAATCAATCTGTTTGAAAGGATGGAGAAGGAAGGCATGGAGCCAAACGACGTAACATTTCTAGACTTGCTCTATGCTTGCAGTCATAGTGGATTGAAGGACGAAGGAAGATACTTATTTCAGTTGATGATTGAAAAGTATGGGTTGCCACCCAGATTAAAACATTACACTTGCATGGTTGACCTTCTCGGGCGATCAGGCTATCTAGATGAAGCAGAGAGCTTGATTAGATCAATGCCTGTTCAACCTGATGCAGTTATTTGGAAGACTTTGTTATCTGCATGTAAGATCCACAAAAATGCAGAGATGGCTAGAAGGATTGCAGAAGATGTTCTTAGGTTTGATCCTAAGGATTCAGCTCCGTATGTCTTGCTTTCGAACATCCATGCATCTGAACAGAAATGGGGAGAAGTTTTAGAGGTGAGAAGAGCTATGAAAGATAGGAAAGTGAAGAAAGAGCCTGGAATAAGCTGGTTCGAGGTAAAAAATCAGGTGCATCAGTTTCGTATGGGAGACCGATCCCATCCAAGATGGAGGGAGATAGATGATTACCTGAAAGAACTAACAGCTCGGATGAGAGAATCTGGATATGTGCCTGATAATGCATCTGTTTTGCATGATATGGAGGATGAAGAGAAAGAACACAGCCTGGCTCATCACAGTGAGAAGCTGGCAATTGCATTTGCACTTCTCAGTGCCCCACCAGGTGTTCCAATCCGAGTTATGAAGAACTTGCGTGTCTGCAATGACTGCCATGTTGCAATCAAGTTCATATCGCAGATTGTCGCTAGGGAAATTATTGTGAGAGATGCCAGTAGATTTCACCATTTCAAAGAGGGGAAATGTTCTTGTGGAGATTATTGGTGAACTTCGCTGCTTTTGCAGTCAGTAAAGTAATTGATCATTAGTTGGAATATCATGCATACTTGCTATGCGTGTCTGTTAGAATAAACACCATGTGAATTGGTGAAAGAGAT
This sequence comes from Litsea cubeba, assembly GCA_012931725.1. Classification (NCBI taxonomy): domain Eukaryota; kingdom Viridiplantae; phylum Streptophyta; class Magnoliopsida; order Laurales; family Lauraceae; genus Litsea; species Litsea cubeba. The sequence goes on along the minus strand of CM022945.1, from coordinate 66,054,951 downwards.
GCGAGTTATTTATTAACAATTTTCAGTTGGGTCCTTATTCTTTGCATCAATTACTACTCCACCTTCAAGATCGATATTATTTTGTTGCAAGAATTAGTTCCATTCAAGATTTTGAGAAAATTCGAGCAAGGGACGTGTAAGTTTTGTTTATGAATTCCTCAAGTATCCTTCTTGATGTTTTAAAATATTTTAGCTGTGTAAAACCCACTCTGTTTATCTATTCCTCATTTTTGTCAACTATCTATTGCTGCCGATTGATCTTACAATCATAACCCTATATTCTAGATAATTTGGCAGTATAGGTTCACTAAATCTGTTTATTTCACATTAGGAGTTTGATAATCGTGGTAGTCTCAATACTTTCGCATAAAAACAATAATATAGACAGAACTAAGCATGTTACACTGCAATGAATTTGAATAGATAATGCAAAAGCAAATATGATTGGCAAGCACAAATCTGCCAGCGATGTAACTTAGTTTTATCCTGTGCTTAAAAAGGCTGCTGATTGTGAAAAGGCAATAACTCCTTTGAGAACATATGTGGATGTGTTCTCTGTCTTGGAATCAGAGGTCCTTTTACAGCCACATTATCATTCCTCTGTATTTTTAGTTATTACCCTTTAGTGGGAGTCTATTATCTTAATAGCCTGCTCTTTTGTTGCAAATTTTAAGCAGGGTACTCCGTTTAACTCATTTTACTAATTTTAACAAATTTCATGTTTTGACCATTTTGATTTGATGATCAGAAAATACGTTTTTCGAGAAAAAGGGCAAAATTGACCTTTCACACTAAATCTGTACTTGAATTTCAAAAATTTCAAAATTTGGGGAAAATATACTTTTTGGAAACTAGATATTTCGATGATCGATTTTGTCTTCTTCGTCGTTTTCGTCCGGGACCCACAAGTGTTAGTTTCAGCCTCTTGAACCTTGGGGCCCATTGGGACCCACTTGCCCACTTTATAAAAGTGGCTGAACCTTGTTCTTCTTCTTCCATTCTCTGCAACTATTCCAGCTGTGGTTGGAACCTTTTTCCAGCCACTCTCTCTCCTCATTTATGCTTTCTTCTTGGGTGCTACTCAATACAACCAACAAAACAAACACATACCAGCACAAAACCAACTAGATATTAGAAATAACAAGAGTTTCAGCACTAGTCACCTAATTCTTAGCCAACCATCTGCCACTTCATTTGCGGATTGAAGAGAATGTCGTCGTCTGGCTTATGTTCTTCATGTAGCATTGAAACCGAATGACCATGAAATTATGTTGATACTTCCACATATTATGGGTAACGTAGGAGACATCTCTATTTATCCTTGGGGAATTTTTAGAAATTAGAATTACCTCTTCTTAGCTTTCAATTCTCCTCAGTGCCTATTCTATCCGTGCTTGAAACTGTTTTTTCTTCTGCATATTACTGTATCTTTAGAGTCAATAATTTTTTGACAAGGAACTACTAAATTGAAGCAAAAGTAAGGAAATAAGAAAATCTATAAGGTAACTTCAAGAAATGTCATTTCAATCTATTGTTAATGGCGCACATTTACATATGGAAATCGATTGTACTTGCATTTCTATTTATCCACACATTTAACTTGTGAGGTGCAGTGCATATGTATCCTCTCTCTCTCTCTCTATATATATATATATATTTTGGTCTATTGGAAATCAGGTTTTAAATAGGAAGATTGTAATCATTCAAAACAAACAAGTTCGAGTATTTTAATCTGTTCTTATTAACAAAGGGTAATGGAAATATTGAAGGCTAAAAAATGATGGTGCAACACTAAGATGATGATGGTTATTATCATTTTGTTCTAGGTTTTGCTTAATGTATGATAATCATATAAACAAACAAGTTATTATCATATATACTGTCTAACTCGTGCAGAAAAAAAAAAAAAAGGAGTTCCCAAGAGAATAATAGAGACAAGAATGGCTAAGTTACAAGAGGTAAACACCATCTTGATCAAAGCCTTATCCATCTATTTACTAATTACTACTGCCCTTGTTAGTTTTTTCTTCTCCATTTGACCCTTTGTGAAGCATAGCTCTTTGTAACTCCACAATCTAACATGTCTTTCTGCAATGATTGTATTACATTTACCATTCAGAAAACTCACTATATTAATTTTAAAAAGATACAACACAATGCAAGTTGAACATCATAAATAAACTTTGGTCATTGAGCTCCATCTTTTTTTTCCGACCAAATGGTCACATTTGCATTTTCTAAAAGAACATGAGTGTAGGTGCATTTTTATTTGGGTAGAGTACAGCTACGATTTCTTATAAGCATTATTGCACAAATTTCTTTCAGGAGATGTGCCATACGCCAAGGATAACCAGTAACCACAGAAAGGTAGATGCACATTTGATTGTTCCATGCCAAGTCTCCCTCAACAATTGCCACTACATCACGTAACCTCACTCAAACATAGGCATAACCTCAGCTTCATGGAAGAGGAACCGTGATTTGGCCCTATAAAGATCTGAACAGGGGCACCCTGGGTATTCCTTCTGCAACTTCAGTGCCTTCCTCTAATATATTGTCATGATGCACTACCATCGAATTCAAGTATCTGCCAGCTGAGGAACCCACAGAACGTGGGGCCTGTCCAAGTGACTTCGAAGTTAAAACACCTAGCCTAAAACTCTAAAGCATTTGAAGAACGGGAGATTCTAAACTCACCCACATGGTTTGCTGAACACACCCACCTTTTAAAAAAAAAAAATACACATTACGAAAATACCCCCCCCCCTCTCCTTCGTTCTCTCTCTCTCTCTCCCTCTCCTGCGACCTCCGGCTGGGAGGGAGCGACATAGAGAAATGGAGGGATAGAGAGAGAGACTGGAGGGGGAGAGGGAGATGGAGAGGGCAAGGAGGGAGGGAGGCAGAGGGAGTAAGGGAGAAAGAGGGAGAGGGCGGGCGGAAGGAGAGGGGAGATGGAGCGGGTGGGGAGAGGGAGGCAGAAAGAGAAAGGGAGAAGGAGGGAGAGGGAGGGTTGGCCGCAGAGCTTCCAGATATCTGGTCTCCATCGAACAATTTCATCGGTCGGGCGATCTCCAAAGGGGAGACCTACGCCACGGTGGCGACGAGCAGTCCCAAACGGAGAGCGGGAGGAACGGGGACAAATGGGTCTGCGAGGTGCGACGACGGATAAATGCAGCCGTGCATATCTTATCTGCACGGGGTTGATAAACCGTGCAAATGAAAAATGCACGGTGCTTCCCAGCCGTGCACCTTACTATGTGCACCGCTCCGAAACTCCGTGCACATTTGGAGAAGATTGCGATCTGTGCACGGATATGATCAACCGTGTAAATGAAAAATGCTCGAGATTTTCCGGCCGTGCACCTCTCTATGTGGACGGCTCCGAAACTCCGTGCACTTCGGGAGAAGACTGCGATCACGAGAGGGCGGAGAGAGTTGCAGGGCGGAGGGGAAAATGGAGATGGAAGAAGAGATATGGTGAAGCATGGACAGAAAGAAACAAAGGAATGAAAAGAGAGGGGGGAGAGATAAAGGAGAGAGAGAGGGGAGATGGAGTGGGCGGTGGCAGAGAGGGAGAGAGATGGGTGCGCAGTGGGGTGGAGAGAGTTGTAGGGCGGAGGGGAAAAATGGAGATAGAAAGGGTGAAGCAGGGAGAGGAGAAGATGGCGAAGAGAGGGAGATGAAGAGGGTTGTGTGCAGTGGGTGCAGGTGGCAGGGAGGAAGGGAAGAAGGCTGGCGGAGAAGGAGGAGAACGGTGATCTGCAGGGGAGAGAAGATGAGGGTATTTTGGGTATTTTTTGAAAAGTGGGTGGGCACAGCAAAAAACGTGGGTGCATATAGAATCTCCCTTGAAGAACAGTGACGTGATTTTTTTTTGCAAAATGACTAAACTTAAATTGGAATATCTTTTTATATATTCCTAGAATTTGATTTTAGCACCTTAAATGTGTCGGGTTTGGTTTATGTTTATGCTGATGGATATGACTATGGTGCAGCGGGTGCCATACCATTGTTTAGGGTATGTCGATGAAAGACCTTGAGGTCAGTGTATGAATCGTCGATCTACTGCTTGTCAAAATATCTCAAACATCAAAATTGAACATATTATTGTCTTTATCTCTATACTGCTATATTTTTGCCTTTCTCTGTATTGAAAGTTTTTGAAATAAAATAAAGACAGCATTGAAGAAGATGCGGTGGAACTAACAACTTCCTCAATTCTAATATATTAAAGCCAAGGGTTTCGGCTTTAATTTTGACTGTCAGTTATGATTTTGACAGTCAATTATTCTTTTTTCAAATCTTTTCAGTTTTTTCCCCACTTATCTCATTCAAAGTAACTACTTTATCTCTTTATCGAAAACCACGTCTACTCCCCACTTTTCCATTCTACAATAACTCCCTTTCTACCCAAACTCTACCCTTTCCTTTCTACTCCAATTAGCCTCTTTCCTTTCTATGCCATTAGCTCTTAGATTACATAAACATCTACTCTTATAATCTTCTCTTCTTTGGCTTTCTTTCTAAAATTTATGGATATTTTTTAATGCATGAATATTTAAGTTGCAATGGTGGCCATCTATGATGCACAGATACAACATGGATACGGCAAGGACACGCCATAGATACGGAAGGGACACGGATTTTATACATAAAAAGTGAAGTATTGGATACGATACGACACGATACGTTGCCAATTTTGAAGTATCCGTGCATCATAGGTGGCCATACCTGTACTAAGCGCGGGTTATTATGCTAGTCTCTGTAATGCTAAAGTGAGCAGCCTTATTCGCCTTCCTTTCTTGGCACAAGAAAAAATTAAGTAAAAAAATTATCGTATTAGACTAGGCTCCCTCTCTTGTAAATATTGATCATCACATTATTATTAGTATTATTTGATAAGAATCTTAATCAGCTGCAGTGTTTTTACTATGTTCTTTAGTCGATGGTGGCACCATGGTTTAAAAACCCAGACTCGGGACCCGACTCTCCAACTCGGCCGTCTCGGGTGAGTCGGACCAGCCCTCATTTCAGTGCTCAAAACATGAAAAAAAGGAGAAGAAGAAGAAAGAAGAAGAAAGGAGGAGGTCTCTCAGCTGGTACCTACCACCAACAGCCAGCAGCACAGCAGCTCCAGCACACAGCAGCTGGCAGCACTTCACACAGCAGCAACCAGTAGCTTTTTCCTGCACAGTGCACAATGCCCAAAACTGCACACAGCAGCAGCCAGCAGCTTTTTCCTGCACAGTGCACAATGCCCAAAACCCTTTCCTCTTTTTTTTTATACTACTTCCTCTGATCCTCTCTCCCCCGCCCTCTATTTGAAGTACTTAAAAAAAAAACCATTTTCTCTCTCCCCCCATCTCTCTCTTCATTTTTTTCTAAGGTTACAAGTTGAGTCACCTTGGGACTCGGGCGAGTCCCCTGGGACTCAGGGGACTCGCCCGAGTCGCATGGGACTTGCCCGAGTATCATTTCCCCGATACCGAGTCGGGCCGACACGACTCGACAGGTGGCCGAGTCGACTCGGACTCGACCAATTTTTTAAACCATGGGTGGCACTAACTATGAAATATCAAATAAGTGTTGAATCTACCTTCATAATATTGGATTTGTTTCTCACTAAAAGGAGATATATTTCTCTGACCTTTTTCTGTTAACCTGGAAAATTACAGATTGGTGTGACTCAGGCCACACAGGTTTTGGGATGGTTTTAAACATGGTTTCGCTATGTCCTTTTCTTTATATTTGATTGAACGACAATTAGGAAGCTTGGACATAAGTGTTTTGTACAGTGTTACAGAGTACAACTCTCACATTAATTCATGGTGGCCAGAGAAGGCTATGATGATGATGATGATGGAGTTATTCAACTATGTCCATTGTGTAATTGCTTCATTTGCAACTTTCCAAGTATTTATGTTCTATAAGATGATATCATCTATTTTATTATCATTAAATCGAGTTCTTTAATATTTAGCTGTTCCATTTAGACAATTGGATTTGTTCTCAAGGAAGGATTAACGTATAGGATATTTACTAAGATGATTTGTATTTGTAACTTCCTCTATTACATATGCTTTTGAAGAACATAATAGTTATATCACTACCGCAAAACGACTTCCCCGGCCATCTCTGTGTGATCCATGGTTTTAAACCGACATATTAAAGAAGAAAGAGCGTTGTTGTTTACTCCCTCACTTTAAAAAAATGGGTTTTTTTTCTTCCGTACGGTCACCATTAAACGTCAATTTCCCGACCTTGTGACCAATATAGAGATATTTCTCTAGAGGTTCTCTGGACTGCTTATTTTTGCAATATCACATAAAAATGCCTTCTTAAATGTTAAAGAATCAAATGAAACTTTTTTCTCTGCATAATTTAATAATGTTTTACAATATCACAATAAAATTTTGCGATATGGCGTTAACATTTTGCAATAATGCAAAAATAAGGCAATATGGAGAACCTCTCGGGAAATATCTTAACTTTGGTCTGCAGGCGTGGAAATCGATGACTAATAGTGACTCTATATGAAAAACCCCTAAAAAAAAGATCGACCACATCACCGTAACCCCTCAACCTCTCCTACCTTTTAGGTTTATCAGGTGCGATCTCGTTTTTTAGATCATCTACTTTCTTTCTTCTTACCTTTGTGAGTAGTGCTTAAGCCCCTGAGCACCATAGCTCAAGGTCGCAGAAGATCACATATCAATTGGTATCAAAGCACGATCCTTGGATGGCAGAAAGCACGCGTGCAGCTTAGTTGGAGAAGCAACTGCGCATCCTACAAAAATCTAGAGCAACTCCAACAGAAGAGTCAATTGTCCATGTCATGCAGAAATGGTAATAAAAGGCAGTTGCAAGACCCTCCAACCGAGGTGCCTAAGCCTAGCTCGCGTTTGGCAGTGCATCTTGTATGTCAAATTTGGCATATAGCCAAGCATATGCCAAATCAATTCTTTTCAATTAAATAATAGTTTGGCAACTGACAACATTTGAATTTTCCTGCAATCACAGAGTCGTTGGAGATTTTGGCAAATCATGCCATTCATCGTTCGATTGTTACAATGATCCTTCAACAATTTTCAACAAGAGTCGTTCGAGAATTTTGCTGCAACAGAAGAGTCTTTGAATTTTCTACTGTTACTATCCGTTGGAGATTTTCTTGCTAGACTGTTTGGGAATTTTAATTTGTAAATTATTATTGTGAAAATTTGAAAAATCCATGGAGCTTGGATATCTATAAATTGGGAGTGTTTGAAGTCTAGTTTTTCCTCATTCACACCATGGATTTACAATTCTCTCAATTTCCAAATTTTTCCACCCAACATTCACAATTTTCCAATGAGGCATCCAAATTCCCTACCGATGAGGCCCCAAAGAAAAAGACTGTTGTTCGAGGTATAGGCTTCAGCATAAAAGAAGACTGTCTTCTCGTCAGTTCGTGGCTTAACACCAGTCTGGATGCTGTGCATGGAAGCATAAACTTAACTTAGGGCCTTTTGGGAACGAGTGGGAGAATACTATCACAACAATAAGCAATTTGGCAATGTTCGAACAAATAAAATGCTATCACAACGATGGTAAAAGATTCAAGCTTCTGCCAACAAGTTTTGTGGATGTCTTGCCACAATTATTTCCAGAAATCAAAGTGGCATGAATAGACAAGGTAAAATCAGATATATTAACGAAGTTATTATTATTATTCTTAATGTGAGCCTAAATTTAATTTTCAAATTGCAGAAGCAAAAAAAGTTTACGAACATCTATATGGTTCAAGATTCACCTTGGACAATGCTTGGATTTTGTTGAGGCACCAACCGAAGTGGATTGAACTGCAACAACAAGTAGTATAGAAGACAACCGTAAAAAGAGCAAAATCTTCAACTTCCGGCCACTCGTTAGCTTCTAATCCAAGCACTCCCATAAATATTGAGGAGGATGACACAAACAACAATGCTTATGATCCCATGACGAGACCACCAAGCAGAAAGGCTGATAAGAGAAAGATGAAACAAACTGCTACCAGTGAACCTGCACCAAGTGCGGATCTCATCCAAAAAACGATCGATGATAAAAAGGAAAGAGATGAAAAAAAAATAGAGCTTCTTAAAAATCGAGCAGGATGAGAAGAAGGTGCACTTAAAGAAAATACTAATGGAGATGGGGATTTTGAGTATGGATACGTCCCAGATGTCTGAAGAGCAACAACAATACTATTCTCATAAAAGATGGGAAATTCTGAGAGGAGGGTTAGGTGGTGGTTTTTGAATTGTATTTTCCTTTTAGGAAAAATATATATTTTCATTTTAATTAATGAATGGTTGTTTGTATAATAAAATGTTGTACTTTAATTTTATAAAATTGTCATATGACTAGCCGTTTTATAGCCGTTGGAGAAAAATAGCCGTTTTATAGCCATTGGAAGATTTCATATATATATATATATATAGACCACTCTTGTAAAGAGTTCTTACACCCCAAATTCTTAATACTTCTCTTCTTCTCAAAATAAGATAATCTTTAATGCATAACCTTAGAGATGCCTCAAAATTATACTGATGCCTCTTCTGACACGACAAACGAGCTTTGACATACTGTTATAAATTCTGATTCGGACGAAGAATTGGAGATGTTGACTAGAGCTGCTTTGGAAGAAGAATGAGAAAACTTACGAAGGAGAACGAGAGTGCATCGTGGTTGCATTCAAGGTCATGCAGTTATCAATAAAGGATGAATCCAAGGGCATCACAGACTCTACAATGACTACTTCAGTGAAAACCCTGTGTACACTCAATTTCGGAGGAGGTTCCGAATGCGCCAACTTCTTTTTCTTTGAATTGTAAATGTAGTGGAAGCTCATGACCCATACTTTCAACAAAAAGGAAACTGTGCCAACAGTCTTGGTTTGTCGGCTCTTCAAAAGGTCATTGCTGCAATGAGGATGCTTGCTTATAGAGTTGCGGCGGATGTTGTGGACGATTACGTGAGGGTCATTGAAAGTACCGCCATTGAATCACGATCATTGATGTTTTTGGCAATGAGTACTTGAGAAAACCAAATAACGATTGCATTTCTAGATTGTTATCAGAAGATGAGAGACGTGGGTTTCCTGGGCTGCTAGGTAGCATAGACTGTATGCACTGGAAGTGGAAGACTTGTCTGGTTGGGTGGAAAGGCATGTATGCTCCTGGAGACCACCACGAGCCTTCATTGATTCTTGAAGCCGTGGCTTCGTATGATCTTTGGATATGGCATGCTTTTTTTTTACTATCGGGATCACACAATGATATCAATGTGTTGGATCGATCTCTTATATTTACCGAACTTGCTGAAGGTCGAGATCCTCCTGCCAACTACTCAATTAATGGTCATGAATATACAACTGGCTACTATCTTGCTGATGGAATATATCCATCCTGGGCGACATTTGTAAAAACAATTCCATGTCCAAACGGGCCAAAGGCCACAAAGTTTGCTGCAGTTCAAGAGTCCGCAAGGAAGGATGTGGAGCGAGCGTTTGGAGTGCTACAGGCGCGTTTCGCGATTGTTCGTGAGCCTGCTCATTTCTTGGATTGTCAAACTCTTCTGCATATAATGAAGGCATGCATTATAATGCATAACATGATTGTTGAAGATGAACACGATGAAAATCTTCCACGCAATTACGATGCACGAGAGGGTGAATGTAGTGTGACCTTGCATTGTCACGCGACCACATTGCGGAATTTCAGGATTTTCAAGATCACATTCGTGACAAGAGAACACATTCTCAACTCTAAGCATATCTGGTTGAGCACCCGTGGCATTTTCAAGATCAATCTGAAGAAGCTTGTGATTGACTATAATATTATGTAATTGAATTTTACTTTTTCAATAAAAAATGGGTTTTAAATACAATTTGTGCATTTATTTATTGATATATTACTTTAATAATATTTAAATGGCACCAAATTCCATTAAATATAAATAAGATTTATGTAATAAAATAAATGAGATTAAAAGAAAAAATAATAATAATAATTTGACATCTCTCTTGGAGTTGCCCAAGTGAAATGCTAAATTACAAACTCCAAATTTTTCCACATAAGCCTTCCATTTCAAAACGTCATCTCCAAATTTGAAGGTGCTCCTAGAGATGCTCTCAGGTAGAGTCGAAAGAGGCATCTGAACGCCATTGCTAATGGAAATACTACAACGCATAGAGAATCTCCGAACTGGTAGAAAGCTCAATTGGGAAGACATCTCAGGTAGACCAAGTTGCTAGCATACTTGACATTCTCCGGCAGCAGCCTGTCTTGAACAAAGATAGAGACCCTAACGATGAGGACCAGGGGTGCAAGGCGCCGATTCGGGCATGAAATCTGGCATGGAATTTGTCTTGAATTCCAAGGAATCTTTAAGGGATTCCCTGGGGTTTTCTGATTCCTTAGCATAGGGATTTCATGGAGTTGCTGATCTGGAACTTGTTGGCCCAGATCTGGAACCGCGACAGGCGAAGAGGGTGATGTAGTGGACATTGTCCTCGGTGCTCATAACCTCATGGTTTCCTTGCAAGGTGAGGACGCTGCCACCACAGTGGGTGACATCGAGCTTGAGGTGGTGGAGGATATAGGAGATTCAGAGGTGGTAAAAGAACTAGAGCTCATTGGAGCCTCAATTGAGAATGTTGCCGAGATGAATGGCGGCGGCATCACCAACAGTCCAGTACAGGAAAATATGGCGCATACGATCGGTGAGCATAATTTAGACACAAGAATTGTCATTCGATTCTATGTGGGGTTTCTTGAATTGGGGTCTACTCGTCGTACGTTTGAGCTGGGTCTTCGCTGGATCCTAGAATGTGATGATTGGTGGGCAAGCGAAATATTGGGACTGCAGGTGGCGCACCAACTGTTCTTTGAAATGCCTGAGAGAAATGTGACGTCATGGCATTCAATGATCGCCGCTTTCTCACTGAGCTGATTAAATGGTGTTATTTCTCTTTAAGAATAGGTCCGAGAACATACTGTTGCATCGGGAACTATAATGATGACGGCTTAGCTCGGCACGGGAGAATTCATGAGGCAATGACTCTGTATGAACAAATCCCAAAGCCCAATGTGGTCACATGGAATGCCATGCTTGCAGGGTATGCCCAAGAAGAAGCAGGTGAGATATTCAGGGGGTGCACACAGAAGGGAAGGAGTGAAGAGGCTTTGGAGCTCTTATCCAAGCTTCATAGACTTGGAAATATGCCAAGCCATTTGAGTGTCCCGGTGCTTTGTTTGCCTGCGCTAATATTGGAGCTCTAGAAATGGGTAGACAGATTTATGGTCTCACCATAACAACAAGGTCTGAGTTCAATTCTTATGCCTTGTTGGAAACGGTCTGATTTCAATTTATGCAAAGTGCAAAAACATGGAAGATGTTTCTTAGGTTTATAGTATTAGGCCTGTACAGAACATTGTATCGTGGAACTCTCTGATAGCTGGCCTATCTCAGGGTTACATGTTGGGGGATGCCCATGTTGCTTTTGAGAAGATGCCCAAAACACGATGTTGTGTCATGGACTGCAATGATATGTGCATATGTGCAAGCTGGCCTTGATATTGAGGCCTTGGAACCGTTTCTTGGAATGTTGGAAAGTGGAAGTAACCAAACCAAATCCATTTACAATAATAGCCTTCTCAGTACTTGTGTGACCTTGGGTGCTCTTTTGGCATATCATCCTAATGTTGGAAACATTGTATCTACTGGAAGTGTTATGACCGGCAGTGCAGTCATGATTGCGGCAGCTAATCGGTCATACCAGTTTCTTTGGAACTTGGAGGGGAAAAAATTGTATTTGAGTATGTGGATCTTGATCAAGCTGCTGAGTGGATTCTTTTTTGTTGCTTTTGGACAAATGGTCAAATATATAGTGCAATATCACAACTTCTTGTGCATGAGGGCATCGCAATGGAATCTCTGAAAAATATCCTTATGCTAACCTTGTGGGCGAGGTTCGTCAAGGGGGGTGGAATGATATGTGACATTATCTCATCACATGCAATGGGGCACTTTTGCATGATTAGGGGTCTCGTGGGTCCTACCTGGGTGTTGTTAATTCTCTTGTTACATTCAATTTTTATTTCTTTTGTTAGTTTGTGTTAGTCAAACACTTCCTGTGTAGGGAGTTGGTTGAAACTGTATGAGTCTTGTGGAGTAGATTCTTAGGGAAGTGGGTATGTGCTGGAGTCTTTTGTATTTAGTTGGATTAACTCTCAATAAAAGCATTATCTGAATTTCAACACAAAACTCTTAGTTTATCAGGTGCAATCGCCCTTGTGAGATCATCTACGTTCTTTCTTCTTGCCTTTGTGAGTAGTGCTTTTAAGCACCTGAGCACCATAGCTCGAGGTCGCAGAAAATCACATATCAACGGTAAGGTCATCTTTCTTGATTTGACCGTGGAAGGTCAGTGGGAAATGCAGGTGAGTGTGAAACTGATTCTAGGGTGAGGGCAAGATTGTGGATTTGAGAAATAGTCACAAGTGACTTTCTCTTTTCTTTTTTCCCCTGTGTTCTTACTTCTTCTGTGATCTTGGGGAGAGCGGGTTTGTGGTTATTTCAAAATTCTAGAAAAAAAAATGTTTTTTTTTTTTTTGGTTCTTTTGATACACACGCGCTCAATGGGGTTTGCGCGTCATTTTTTTTTTTTCGCATAGAAAGACTTAAATTTGTATAAAAGGTTGAAAAGGAGGTGGCATAAGTGCGTGTTTTCTATGATTTCTATGTCTTTCCTATTTTTGTTTCAATCACAGAGATGGCACCCAGATCGTTGCTCTGCCTCCGGAAATTCAAAATAGAAATTAAATTTCTGGCCGGTCCGTTTACTCCGCTAATTTCCATTCAAGTCTCTCCTCTCTGCTGTCCAACTCAACTCAGAAATTTATGGGCGTTTTCTTTTTATTGTTTTAATGAAGATGATGAGAGTTCTGTTCTGTCCTTTTACAGTCCTTTCAGGCGCAAATAAAAGATTTCTGTACGATGTGGAAGCCTACAACAGTGATGATGACGAAAATGTAAGTTGATCAATGCCTTAAAAAGTATTTGCTTGTTCCAGCAGTCTGTACCCCGCATAGCCCTGAAGAACTGAGCGTGCAAGATTCTAGATTTGAGAGCTTTTGTGTGGCAAAGGAAAGTTAAATTATACCTTTGATTTTAAGTGTTTGTGTCCAAATATCTACAGATAGATTATTTGCCTTATAATCATGTAGGTTGCTGAAATTCTCAATGTTGTTTGCTTACTATGTGGGATCATTTGTGATTCCCTTTAGAGGACAAAGAAGATAATTACGAATGGTGGTGGGGAGCATGATTGCATAAACAACTTCTTACAAATGGTGTATGTGCTGATACCATTTTAATGACATTAATTGATTTTTGCTTCTATTGGAGCTACTATTGGGTGCAGTTATTCAATTAGTATTGAATTCATAGGATTCTTAATCAAAGATGTTCTATCAAAGGATCTTTTTTTTATTTTTGGATTTTGTGATGGTTTGATGGGTTTTGGATATGATGAAATGGGTATTCATTGTCTGTATTTTCATGTGTTTTGAAGGGGATTTTGGTTGATGGGTGTGATGGTGCAGAGTGGGTGTACTAGTGATGGTTTGATGTGTTTTGGATATGGTGAAATGGGTATTCATTTTGTGTATTTTCAGATGTTTGGAAGGTAGTTTTAGATTTTTCTAAATTCATAATGGTTTCAGGCTTCATTTGATTTTAGTTCTTAAAAGGGAATTAATTCTTGTTTTTCTCTGCAAATTATAATGATTCACTCTAGGTGGATGTACTAATGGTGCTCTTCTTGCAGGTGAATTACTGCCTGAAATCCCCCAAAGCACATTAAGAAAATATACAACAAGGTCTGCCTTTTCCTATCAAAATTTGTCCATCTGGTAATCCATGTTGTCCATGCTTGGATTTGGATATTCAATGTTTTAGCATTAATACATCTCAATGTTTCACACATGGAGGCCATTTATGTTGTTCTTATTGTAATTAACGAGCTCACAATTTTTGTATTGATCAAGTACCACAATTTTGGGCCATTATCCATATTGATTGATATTCTTTAAGTTTTTAGACTATAACCTAAAATGAAGTCTATTCCTACCAACATTTTATATTATATTTGTTATTTTATTTACATCTAGAACAAATTTAAAAATGAACCCAGATTGATGGAATGAGATTTAGATAATGATGTTTATAATGAGTGCTAGTAGTAGTTTTTGTGCAACCTTGTTCAATCCACTAATACACTTCTATGCTAATCATGCAACAATTGAGACAACATTGTGGTTGATCGAGGGAAGTCATGGTAGAAAAGGTCCAACTCTTCTTGTTGATTTTTATTCCCTTTTATTTGTTTAGCCATAAACTGTAAGTGTGTTATTTATGACACTGTTACAGAATTGACTAACCAGTTGAAAAGCAAGGATTGATGATGACGATGTAAGTTCAGTGTAGTGTAACATAAGGTACAAACAGCAAGGATAACAAAGCACATAAATTTGTAAGATCAAAATCAATGTTGCTTGAAATGAAACCAGATCAGCCAACAGGGACTGAGATGATGGCATTTAGTAATGGTATTCAAAATGCGGTTTCCTTCTTGTCAGTTGTTCACTGCTAGCTGCAAATGGTACACCACCTTTGTTAACCCAGCACTGGACCAAGAGGCCACGGCCACTAAATATTTGTGACCTTCAAGGTTCTTGGCCTTTCTCATTGATGATATTGTTTAGCATTTGTGTAGGTTTGTTTTCATTCCTATTTAATCTTTTTGTTATAGATTCATTTTTGCCACTATATTTATTTTTATTAAATGAATTTATTTATTGAGAGCTCTTGCTGCATTGGATGCTATACAGTACCTTTTTTTTCGAAATAGTTATGAGGTGCCTTTTATTTTCATTCATTGAGTAAGCTATGTGATCTTTGGATCTAGGTTCATCTGTGGTCATATGTTAGAGAAGAAACTTCTCAGGGAAGGATAATAGTCTCTCTTTGTTAACATTAGCCTATGTATATTAGGCCCACTTGTACCTTAAAATGGGCCTTGCCCAACATACCATGAGAACCCACGTGAGGGGACTTAGTTAATAGGATGAATTGTAAATATATTAAACATTTTGTCTTTCCTTTCATGTTAGATTACCATAGCTTGTACATAATTGTAATTAGCATGATTAAGCCTTGATAAAGGCAACTGGTGATTATAAAAGGGAGGAAGGATCGGCCATTCTGCATGCAGTTTTCCACAAAATCTTGTGTTATGTTTGTTGGCTATTGAATGTGCCACTCTTTAAACTGTTAGGGCTGAATGTTGGCTATATGTACCATGCTTAGTTGACCTAATAAACTGTTAGGCTGCTGTTCAAAGATTTACGGTTGATTTATAAAAATGTGGTGCTTCAAGTTTCTTCACTTAGTTTCTACTTCGTGGTATAGACAGGGCAATGTAACTAATATTTTTCCTTTGCAGACAGTGTTTGCAATGAATGTTGGAGGTGTGTCATGGACAGGGCAAAGGGATCCTCCTTTAAAGGATGGGTTTTGCAATGCCATGATTCTGTGTTGCAATTTTGTTTTGCAATGAAGTTTTAAGACCACAATGGCTCCCATATATTACATGAGCTCCTTGGGGATAAGTGCAATGGCATGTAATTATTCACAAAGGGCCTTTTTTTTTCAATTTTTTTTATTTAAGGTGGACTGCCCCTCGTTCAAAATTTATCAAGTCAAAATCCGGATGAGTCATGTGTGTACATAAAGGGCGAAGGAGGCAGGGTAGTTTTTTTTGGTTTTATATGTCAACGACATCCTTCTCATTGGGAGTGATATAGGGATGTTGTCAACGGTTAAAGTTTGGTTGGCTCAGACATTTGATATGAAGGATTTGGCAGAAGCCAATTACATCCTAGGGATCAAGCTTTATCGAGACCGGAAAAAATAGGATGTTAGGCTTATCTCAAGCTGCTTACATAAATAAGGTGCTTGTACGGTTTGCTATGAATAACTCTAAGAAGGGTATTACACCTTTTAGGCATGGAGTTCACTTTTCTAGGGATCAGTGTCCTAAGACACCTGAGGAAAAAGAGCAGATAAAGGCAGTACCATATGCTTCGACTGTTGGTAGCCTCATGTATGCTATGCTTTGTACTAGACCAGATATCTGTTATGCAGTGGACCTAGTCAGCATATATCAATCAAATCCAGGTCTTGATCATTGGATTGTTGTAAAATGTATTCTTCTAGAGACCACATGCTGATTTACGACATCAATGAGTTGATTCCAGTCGGGTACACAGATTCCGACTTCATGTTAGATAATGATTTGAGGAAGTTTATCTCTTGGTACGTGTTTATGCTTGGCGGAGGAGCCATTAGCTGGAGGAGTGTCAAATAGAACTGTATTGTTGATTCCACCTCGGAAGCTGAGTATGTAGGGACTTGTGAAGCAGCCAAGGAACAGTATGGCTCAAGAGGTTTCTTTTGGAAATTGGAGTGGTACCATTAGCGCAACAACCGCTTACAGTCTTCTATGACAAGCAGAGCAGTCACTCAATCTAAGGAACCAAGAAGCAATTAAAACCAAAAACACGTAGAGAGGAAGCATCTAGTCAGAGAGATTGTGCAAAGGGGTGACATTGCTGTCACCAAGATTGCATCTGCAGATAATCTTACAGATCCCTTTACAAAGCCTTTGACTACCGAACTCTTTGAGTGGCATGTGGAAGAGATGGGTGTGAGATGTAATCATGACTGGAATTTAGTCCAAGTGGGAGATTGTTAGATTGTATGTCCTCAATCCAATGGATGATATAAATAACTTCATTTATTATCTTAATTGATATATAATTTCATGCTTTATAAATGAAATGAATTTGAGTTTATTAATGGTTACATATATTTGATACAAAATGACATGGTTGTTCATGAGATAAACAAGAGCCCTTAAGTATATTAAATGTGATCCAAGTGTGCAGATGGGATTCACATACAAGAGACATAGGTCACAATTCTTATATTTAAAAGGCTTCACTATCAGTGATGAGACTGGGCATCTCATCTGAAAAGATTGTAGCACTGCAATTACTATGAGATAGTGTGGTTCGTCTCTGCCATCAGAGTGAGACTCTAGGTTGTTGTGCTAGTGCATTGGATGTATTAAACGACCATGAGTAGCGCCTTATACAAAATACTGTCTTTAATTAAGGGACGCTCTCATAATTTTCAAGAAATAGGCTCTCAATCCTGAGGGAGTAATGGACTTAAGTTTCTACTATGCATTTGCTTTAATTTACCATTGAGTGAGGCCAACTGTAGGTCAACACCTCGGTATCTTGGGTAGATGGTGGTGGGACTATGGGAATATATATCTCAAGATGGATGGAATTTATCATCGGTAAGTGCGCACCCGTTCTGATTAAGTGTTAATCAGATGGTATCGATTATCAGTGTAATTAATTGGGTCACAATGATAATAAGAGGTGGGTCCACATTGGTTAGACAATTTATTTCCATTGGATCCATGGATAATTTTATGGAGGGGCCTGCTTGCAGTAATTGGAAAGTTTAGGGTCTTCTTGTAAAATTCCTAGGACAGGAGTGCAATTCAATTTATATAGTGAAGTTATCTGCAATTAATTGTGGGTCAGGAACTTGCATGAGATGTGGGGTCTAGATGCTTTAGTTGGAGCTAGATCCAAGGAATCCCTAGTGGTCCCCATGCTAGCCCTGAGAAAGAGAGTTATAATCAAACAGGGCTCATAAGAGAATGAGTAGTAGGATACATAAGAGAAAGGGGAGTAGGACTCATAAGAGAACTCACAAAGGAAGTCTCAAAAAACATAAATAGCCCAATAGGTTTTGACGTCTAGTACCTTTGTTGGACGAGTTTTGTGGTCTTCTCCTCTCCTCTCTTTTCTCCTTTGGCTTCTCTAGTGTGAGTGCTTTGAGGGTTTTTTTTTCTTAATTGAGGTCCCACCATTCTCTTTGAGTAGATCTATTCGATTGGGCATAGCGTGGAAGACCGTGAGGTCTAGGAGATCATGTCTGCAAAAGGGTTTTGTGGAATCAAAGATCAAGAGTCCCGATTTGAGCATAACAGAGCTCCTCAAGTATAGACCCGCACCAAGTTGTTATTTTTAGATCTAGTTCATGCTTGTTTACATTTGTCTTTTCTTTTGTTAGATCTGGGATCTTAATACATTAAGATTAGGGTTTGAGATCTTGGGATGGGTTCTATGGCTTTTTGGATGTCTAATCCCTGCGTTAAGTGGATCAAAGTTTTTGAAATCCCATATGGAAAGCACTTCCAACATTTCTCCTTGTTTTCTTTTACTCAAGAACAAAAAAGACATTGTTCCATTCATTTACCAAAAGTTGCATGAGAATATTTTGCTAGATAAACAGATGCTGGAAAAAGAACAATACATTTGTGTATCCCTCCACCTTATGTTTGTCTCAACCCGTGGAACAATAAATAAATTGAAAAATCGCCGTCGTGGTACTGAGGGATTCACCTGTAAAGATTGATAGGGTTGGTATTTGATTAAAATGATCACGAGATGGTGAAGATACAACCTTCAAAACTAATATATATCCAACAAAATTCCAAATTCCTGAATCTCTGTACTTGAAATAGGCCAAATGGGGGTTTTATTGATCACATTCTCATTGCATTCAGGTAGATAGTATGAGTTAACATAAAGATGCTGACGATGTTGATGATCATGAAAAGTTAAAAGAACATGCATATATCAGTAACCCTAGTGCAAAGTAGGGTTTTCTGTTGTGAAGAACCTTATTAAAAATAAAATGCAGCCATAAAAAATCTCTAATTTCATTGAATGCAGTCCATTGATTGTTACTATGAATATCTGTGGCATAAAACAGAGGAGTGGCGGAACTGGATTCTACATCTTATTCCAAAAACATAAAATTATAAGATATTGGGAAAAAAAGGAAGAACCCTGATGAGGAAGTGAACAAAAACTTGAAGCTTGGCGCAAAGAGAATGAGAAGTCTGTTTGAGAAAGAGGCGCTCCTGGATGGGCAAAGGAGATCAGAGGGAGATGGGGGCAGAGACGAGAAAGTGCATGAGAGAATGAACAAATATTCTTATGTGAGAAAGATGTTTATGAGAGAGTGTGACTCACAAAAAAAAAAAAAACTCATAGGCCTTGAAGCCGTTTCTAAAGAGGTGTGTTTTCTGGTGAAAAGAGTAAAGAAGAATCGAAAGGAGATGACCTATATCAAGAGGATATGATGTGGCTTAAGGGAGAGGCAGAGTTTAGAGATCTTTAAGGAGTAAGAATTAGAATAAGAAACCAGACCTTGTGTTGATATAACAAAAGATTGTACTTCAGGGCTATGTGAGAGAAATGGAGAGGTGCCAAGATCAAACAAAGCGTAATTATGGGCAACTTTATGAGAGTCAGGGAGACACAGAGAGAAAGATGCATAGACACAGAGTTACTGGGATGGGGAGTTTCACCGATGAAGAGACTTAGTGGTTGAGAGGAGGGGATACTCATACTAATCATTTTTCTATTGACATTCGTGAAAAGGAAATTTTAATATTTATGCTTGCAAGATAATATCACAGGGCGTTTCTTCTTCGGGATCCGCATCTACGACTCCAGGGTGCAGTTTGCATGAGAGCACACATTGCTAATTTTCATGTATTTTTATTTCTTTAATATTTGTCATTAAGGTTTTGCTACAGTTAGCCTATTTGCAACAGGTCACCTTATCCCCATCAATTTTTGGCCAAATTATAGGACCTAATCCATTGAAGTTGTGCACATTAATAGGGCAGCTTGCAAAGACGATTGTGCTACCTACATCTTCCAACTAGAAAGACGTGCCGGATGCATTGAAGGAGCAAGTCTGGCAGATAGTCAGCGTGAGTGCTTATGCATTTGTCACTTTTAATTAAACATAATAATTTGATGTAATACATGCATGACTTTACTTTTGAATCATATTCTCTAACGTAGTTCTGGGATCTCACAACCAATGGGTATTGAAGAAGTTGAAAGCCACCTGAAAAGATTGAAAGTCATCCTTCCACCATGATGTCCCCCCTTATGTTAGGCAAGAAGATTTTGGAGAGATTTGTGAGGGAGGTCCAAAATTCTAGAGTGACAGTGTACGGCTTCTAGGTCCATTTAGGTTCATCCTCACTCTTCTAGAAGAAAGAGATAGGCTAGAGTAGCGGAAGTGTTGGTAAGTGTGAATATTTCAAAAGGTTTCACTTGCACGTCATATATAGCTCTACTCGTATCAGGAAGGATTGGCTTCAGGCCAAGTGAGAACTTTTTCATTTAAATGCATTTTATGTCATTAAATCGCTCTACTCATATCAGGAAGGATTGGCATCAGGCCAAGTGAGAACTTTTTCATTTAAATGCATTTTATGTCATTCAATATGTTGTAAAAAAGATTTATGGAGAATGGATATATATGACTTTAATGTTTCATTCCTTAATGATTTGCATGTCTGAAGTTGACTTGTTGAAGTGGGAGGGTTGTGTATGAAATCCATTTGTAGTTTGGAGGGGCAACGAGGTATTTATACGAAGTGTTTATTTATGTATAGGTACCTAATAGAATGTATAAAATAAAAATGAAATGCCCCCTCTTAAGAGGAGACTCTGAATTTTTATGAAATTTTTTAAGTCGAATTTTTCGTTAGGATCATTTCTATCAAACACTATTAAATGTTTGCTTTAATGTATTTATGCTTTTTATATATCATTCATTTTGAAGAATACCATTAATAGACTTTATATGGCTGACAGTTCCATTGCACAAAGAGATCTAGATAATGATTCTGTTTAAATGATATTATTCATTTAGTTTTTTTATTGGATCGTAATGTCTTTAAATGTCAATTTCGTATTCGTGAGCAAGTTTTGAAGTTGTTGTTGTTATTTTCTTAAGGTCTTTAATCATAATTTTGGAGGATGTGTCGCAGCATGGGTATGGGTGTTTTGAAGATCGTGATCCAAAATTCTACTTCTTACAGGAGATCTTTGACAAAGGAGCAATCATTCTACTCCTAAAATTAAATAAATATTTGGATTGATGAAATACTAACATAAGGTGTTCCTAATAATTTTGTAGGCTTGGAATGGTTCCCTGCATCAACAGGCATGGACAGATCAAAGAAGCGCATAAATATGAATGACTCAGTGTAGGTTGATGCATTTGCTTCAGAAGTTCATTTGTTTTGCCCATGGAAGAGTGATGGGTTAGTAGCTTGAGGATTCGGGAGCTATAAGATTGTTGTGGATGAGGACCTTGAGGAGAGCATAGAGTTGCTACTTTTGGAGATTTGGATTTGTGTGATGTCATTGATTAGCCTAAATTTAGGACTATACTTTAGTTTCTTTCCACCTTGTTCCATTTACACGTTATAGTTTAAATGATGTTGTATTTAAATGACCTGCATTTAAAGAATTTAAATTCAGTTTTTGAATTTTGTAATGTCTATTATAAATTTTTTCATGCCAGATTTAATCCTTAAATGGATGGATGATTGTTGGTAGGAGTAGATGGATGATTGCATGCATTGTATGAATTCTCCAAGTTTTTTTTTTTTTTTCAAACATATTAATTTTTTGACATTCTTTGGAAAATAAAAAATGATGGCTCAAACAAAACCTTTATTTAATTTTAAAACTTTTTTAAAAAATAAAAATAAATAAAGTGTAAAAAGAAAGAGTCATTACGACGAGTCTTAGAACTCAAAAAAAATCAAAGGCCTATACCATACCTATAGTTAAATGGCAAAATTAGCGAAAGGTCCCTATAAGTGAATGTATCCAGCCTCCAGTCTTAGGAAAAAAACTTATTAAGGCATATGGTACACTCAGCTAGATTGTTTACAGTGAGAGGTCCCTGAACCCCCATGTTTGCATTTTTCTTGACGAAATTGCCCTTTCAATCGATTTTGGTACAAAATTTTGAAATTCAAAATTTTAAATATTTAATTATAACTCTTCTTCTGCGACAAGGGAGTCACAAATCAAGCGATCGAAGATCAGATGTTCAGAGATTGCATGAAGAAGACGACTGGGCCTGTTCACTCGCCGGAGATTGCACGATCAGTGTTTTTATTGGATCTGATCCTCGTGAGAGTCACAGATCAGGCGATCGAAGATCAAATGTGTTCTGATCGATGGATTTTTGGATCTTTTCCAGCGCCTGCTCAGCGTCAGTGTGTAAAGGAACTTTATTCTCTCTGCAAATCTGTCTTATCTCTTCCAATGGCTGGACGGCCCTGATCTCATTGTTCTGCCAGGAAGGATCGAAGACGCAGGCT
The DNA here is from genome assembly GCA_012931725.1 of Litsea cubeba. Lineage (NCBI taxonomy): Eukaryota > Viridiplantae > Streptophyta > Magnoliopsida > Laurales > Lauraceae > Litsea > Litsea cubeba. The sequence continues at coordinate 66,032,576 of CM022945.1, read as the reverse complement.
ACAGATTCTTGGGAAGAAGTCCAAGATTGGAGTTGCAGAGCATATATCGGTTTCGATCTCTGTTGGGCCACACAATCAGTTGCAAAGGAGAATGGAGAAGGGTTCTTAATTTCGGAGAAAACAGAGTATCCAATACTGCCATCGCTGCAAACAGGAGAAGAAAGCCGCCGAATCAGATCGGAGGAAGCCGCCGCCGTTGACTGCGTGTCGCCGGAGTCCTCCGCCGCCGCCGTCCCGCTGCTGTAGTGCCATCGCAGGTTCTCGCTGTCATCGGATCAGCCTGCCGACACCGGTATCGGATCTATGAGGACCCGTCCCTAGACATACCTGGTGGGACCAATTTTGACCAAGTCAACCATAGGTTATCCTAATTACAGATGGGCTTCCCTTGGAGAATTATGAATTTAACCTTAGGATGACCCAACTACCCGTGGCCTGACCCATTACCCATTAATTAAGAGGGCACTTTAGTCAAACCCTACCCCACCTTAATCCCATGTGAGCCCCACCTCACTCATCTCACTCTCATCACACCCCCCATCTCATTTTCCCCTTTTTCCCCATTCCCTATTCTAGGTCACGATGGAGACCCTTTCCCCTCTCCTCATTCACTCCACACCAACACAACACAGCAGCCCCTCCATCTCCATTTCTCTCATTCCTCTCTTTATCTCATCTCTCTCGTTCTCTCTTCCTCCCTCACGGCTTGCTGCCACTTCGCCGGACGCCGTCGTCGCCATCACAACGCCGGCCATCTTCTTCTCCTCTCTCATCTCGGTTCTCTCTTTCCCTCATCCCCCTCATCCATCTCTTCTTCTCCCAACCCTTGCCGCCCACTGCCGCCGGATTCCGAGCACGGCGCCATCGCCATCGCCGTGGATGATCTCCTCGATCACTGGCAGCCACTCCACCTCTCTTTTCTCCATTTTTCGTTTCTTCTTCCCTTCCCTGTTTCTCTGTTTCCTTTCTCTGTTTTCTCCTTCTCCCTTAATCCTCTCTCACTCCTCCCAGCCAACGAAATTACCCAGCCCCTCCATTTCTCTCTATTTTCCATTTCTTTCCCTCTCTCTCTCTCTCTCTCTCTCTCTGTTTTCCCCATTCTTCCCCTTCACTGTCTTACTCTTTCTCTCTAATTCTCCATTTCCATCTCTCTCTATTTCCCCCATTTCCCTTTCTCTGTTTCTCTCTTTCTTTCTCTATTCTTTCTCTTTCTTCTCTCTCCCTCACTCACTTCACTCACTGCCCACAAGACTGAGCACCCATCTCACCATTATCTCTCTCTCTTTTTAATTCTTTCTCTATGTACTCCATTCTTTCTTTCTTTCTGTTTTCACCCTTTCCCTTACCCAATGAACCACCATCATCACCACTAATTTAGTGGGCCACCAATCAAGTGGGCCCCACAACCTTCGATCATCACCATCATCTCCGCATGGACCCCACAAGCTTCTCATCTCCAATTTGCAAGCCACCACCCCATTCCCTTCATTGTTTGGTAAGCCCTTCTTCCCCTTAGGTTTGGATTAATAATTGGGTGTAGTAGTGTGTTTAGTAGCTTAGAGCTTCCCATTGATTTATGTTTTAATTTAGTTTTACTTTGCTAATTATTCCTTAGGTTTGATTTGTTGGGCTTTGAGCTAGTGCTTTTGGATTTGGGCATCTCCAACGAAAGGCAAGTAGACATGCTTAGATTCTTTAATTAAATTGATTAACATGCTTAGATTGGTAATTACTGTCTTTTATGGATGTTTGGCATGATTTCTGTATTTGGATGGTTGATTGGATGATAAGATGTATAGAATTGTTAGTCTAAGCTCTTTTTATGTGTATTTGGCCATTGATGGATGAGAATCCCTCATTTGGAAGATCAATGGCCCACTTGTGATGAGATCATGATATAGGAGATGTGTTTGATGTTTGGAAGTGTTTGGTGAATATTGGAATGAAAAGGGAGAAATCCAGGAATTACGGTACTTGCAACAGTATTCAGCTAGGCAGGGCAGGTTAGCCGAGCTCAGAGCAGGTTGGCCGAGCTCAGAGCCTAGTTGGCCGAGATCAGAGCAGTTTGCCGAGCTCAGAGCCTAGTTGGCCGAGCTCAGAGCAGTTTGGCCGAGCTCAGTGCCTAGTTGGCCGAGCTCAGAGCAGGTTAGCCGAGCACAGTGCCTAGTTGGCCGAGCTCAATGCCTGGTTGGCCGAGCTCAGAACAATTTGGCCGAGCTCAGTGTCTGGTTGGCCGAGCTCAGAGTAGGATGGCCGAGCTCAGTGTATACATTGACATTCCCCAGATTTGTACCCTTTTATGATTTGATCATGTGTGGGCCCTGTTGACCTTCCATTTGGACTATTTGGGATACGCTATACACGAGTCAAGGGCCGGGCTTAACCTTGACCCGTGTAGCCATCTAAGTAGGGTCTTGGGTTGTAAAATGGAACCTGATTCAAGGGTTATGGATGTCTTATGATGCTAAATACCTACAGGAGCACCAAGGATACTTAATAAGCATCTGGGACTCCGTGATCACTGTCTTAGGTGGAGTGGGACCTTGGACCTGAATAGAGGGGCAGCAATCATCGATGGATTTGGGATGTGTGGTATCTATGTTGATGAAACGGACACTAAGGCTGGCTGGTAGATCCGAACCTTGGATGTAGGCCTTGAGAGGTACTATAAATCAGGGCATTGCACTTAGGCTCTGATCCATGATCACGGTCCGTATTGGATGAGATGTCAGGACATGGCACTTGAAGTCCTGACCGATAATATTGGGAACTTAACGATAGATACTAATAGACGGACTGTATATTGAGATAATACTAATTAAGCATATAGAGAAGCGGAGTTTACAAGGGTATGCACTATTAACTGTTGGGAACCACAAGGATGGACTAGCTATACCCGAACTCCGTGCCTCGTACCCTTGACTATTATCATCTCATATTAAGGATAATAAGGCTATCTAGTTCGGAGTACCCCCACCTAGTGATCTGTAGATTTGTGGTTGTACGATTAGTCTGCCGAGGGTTATGATGCCGGCATGGACTTTGATATTGTGATGTGATTGACACAGTAGGTACCAGGTGTGGGTGGGGTACTGAGACCGCCGGCGCTCGGACCGGGTGTATGGATGGACGGCGATATTGATCTAGCACGTAAGTCCAATGACTGGGACTTGGCCGTGGCTATGGATATTGTTGGTTAAGATAGCACGTAAGTCCAATGACTGGGACTTGGCCGTGGCTATGGATATTGTTGGTTGAGATAGCACGTAAGACCAATGGCTGTGACTTGGTTGTAGCTATGGACATTGATGGATTCTTGTACGCTCTTATTCGATGTGACGACAACTGTGGGTGGCTATGACCCCCATGGTTGGTGTCAATCGACAGTTGTTGGGACGATGACGATGGGCTGGCTCTGACCCCCACGTCCTTTGTACTTCAACTGTGGACGTACCTTTGTGTGCTTCTATGTATGTATATTGGATGTATGAATATTATATATTATGGATATCATTGTTTATTGCCTTTAACTGCCGCCGTTGATACGGTTGGATCTGGATGCGATGGATACGACTATGGTAATGTCACTTCCTCTGTTTACTTCTGCTACTGATGACTCTGATGTGCTTGTGTGGTTTATCTGATGTTTTGATGGCTTCTCTTATCTACTTGTTAGGTTGTATCAAACATCTGTTATATCAATATCTTGATTATCGTTCATGCACTACACTCTACACTGCTTTATGTTGCACTCTGATATTCTATATTATTATCGAGATACTAATCATGCAGGTACAGCTGGGATCAGGTATGATCTTCTTTCCTATCTAATGATATAATGTATTGCCATCTAAACATGCCTATTTGCCTGACTCATCGAGCCTGACCCAATCCTTGGTGTTTTCAGGTATCTTCTCGTCCGCTTTCTTGATTGGTGGTTTGTTTGGCGACTGATCCGTTGCCGCAGGGTTCAGAGAATGATGCATTTGGTGCATCGTGAGGCGTCTATCATATAGATCTCTATTCTTTCCTTTTTTTGTAGCTGGCCGTGTTGGCCTAGGACTGAATAGTTAGTTTAATTATGGAAAGTACCTTGTAATCTTTTAAAGTGAAACAAAATTTTAGGGCCTTGTCCATTTACCTGCTCATATGAGATTCACACTTGATTATATTATTGGATTTTCCGCATCTCTTAGGTACTTTCTCGTAGCGCCCCGAGATTCGAGGCGCCCGGATTTTGGGGCGTTACATTTTGGTATCAGAGCCTTTACGGTTCTCGGACAACTAAAACACTTAGCAACTCTTAGGATTCGATGTGAGGATTGGGTAGGCTTAGACTGGTAACGCGATGGTTGTTTGTTGTTTGTCTTTGTCATATGTGTTTTGTTTGTTCTAAAAATGTTTAATTGCAGATCATGTCACAGCAGCATGGTTCAGATAGGGGTAGTCAGGGCACCATAGAGGACAGATTTGAGCAGTTTGTGCAATCTCAGACCAGGATCAACACTCAGATGTCGGAGATTCTTAACCGTATGACCCAACAGCCGCAGACTTCGCAGTTCCCACCGGTTGTTGCACCGCATGAGCCAGATCCGTACGAGCTATTCGAGAGGTTCCGTAAGAGGAGACCTTCAGAGTTTAGTGGATGTGGAGACCCGATGGAGGCAGATTCATGGATTATTGAGATGGAGCGGATCTTCAGGATGCTTCCGTGTACCGGCAGACAGCGAGTACAGCTAGTGACCTACATGTTCCGGGATGTAGCTGAGTTATGGTGGATGACAGTGAGAGTTCCTTATACAGACATGGACGATGCAGTAGCTTGGGAGACATTCAAGGAGCAATTTCTCCGGAAGTTCATCCCAGCACCCGTCAGATCTCAGAAGCTTCGGGAGTTTGAGCAACTACTTCAGGAAGACATGACAGTTATGGAGTATGAGGCACAGTTCATCCGTTTATCACGATTTGCTGGGAGACTTATCACTGCAACATCAGAGAAGATCAGACGCTTTGTAGACGGTCTTCGAGCGGACATCCAGTTGCACATGACTCCTATAGAGCTCCCCACGTATGAGGCTTATGTGGAAAAGGCGATATGGGTGGAGAAGGCTCTTCACAGGGTAGCCTTAGCCCAACAAAGGGCTTCCGAGCAGACGAAGATGTTGCAAGTGTATCCAAAAGAGGATGAAGATGAGGCAGTCCAAGGTGATGAGCAGCTGTGGATTGATTGGGAGTTTCAGCAGAGACAGCAGCGCTATCGCAGAGGCTGTGAGACCAGTGAGCATCGGAGACGGTCAGGAGCATGCTATGTGTGTGGAAGCTTTAGACACAAGGCTCGCAACTGTCCAAGGAAGAGGAACCGTACTTCAGGACACCGCCAGCAGACTCATACACTTTCATCACCTGAGATTCCCACCAGTACAGTACTCGAGGTGCAGCCTATTCAGCAGTGGCCCCTATACCCGCAGACACAGGATCAGTTTCAGCCAGCTTGGGGTTATCCGGACAGTTCTGCAGCACTTCCGATTGGTGAGAGACATCAGCCTGATTTCCCTAGCGAGCAGTGACTCTGAGGTCAACTTTTTCGGAGGTTCGCTTTATCTATTATGGTTGATGTGCTTAGATCTCTTGTGGTTGTTATGCTTAGGATCCTTGTAATGTGTGTGCTCTTAATATTGTGTGAATGATTGATTGTTGCTTCTTAGATATCCTAATGTCCCATTTAGGAGTGAGGGGTATGTAATACCCCGAGTTGTCCTTTTTAGAGTCGGGAATTGTGAGACATCCCGAGATAGTTCTTTAGGAGTGAGGGGTGTGTGACACCCCTAGTTACCCTTTTAGCAGCTCAAGGTGAATGATACCTGAGCTAACCTTTTTAGTTAGTAGTGTGGAGCTGAGAGACCCCGACCTATCATTCCTGTAGATGTGAGAGGTGTGCGGCACCTCTAGTCAATCCTTTTAGAGTCAAAGGAGTATGATACCCAAAGTTAGTTCTATTAGAATGAGGAGTGCGAGACACTCCGAGTTAGATCTTTAGGAGTAGGGTGTGAAACATCCGGGTTGTTCCTTAGGAGTGAGGGGTGTGCGACACCCCTAGATAGTCCTTGTAGTATCCGAGGAGTGAGACACCTCGGACTAGTCCTTTAGAAGTGAGGAGAGTGTGATACAACCTAGTTGTTCCTTTTGAGATTGAGATGTGAGACACCCATAGTCAGTTCCTAGGAGTGAGGGGTGTGCGACACCCCTAGTCGGACCTATTGGAGTTAAGAGTGTGAGATGCCTTGAACTAGACAGAGTTGAGTAGCTGACCTTGTTAGAAAACTAGAATATTAGATGTCCAGATCCCATCGACCAAATAGTTGAGGTCTAGTATTCTAGAGTGTCAGAGGGTAAACCTTGGTTGTTTTGCTAGCTGTCTGTTAGTATCCTAGAGTGTTAGAAGGCCAGATTCTCCAATCTTGCCAGTTGTTGATTGTGACTTGTATTTCTGTTTTACTACTTGTTGATTGTAGTGTGGATTGTTATTTAACTAGTTGTTGTTTGTAACCTGTTTTGTTAGAAGAATAGTTCTAGTATCCCTCCTAGTTAAGACTAGCTATTCCGAGTGTTAGCTGGGTAGTTTAACTCTCATTCTTCATAGTTGGTTATAGTAGAGACCTTGGAAGTTTAGAAGTAGTTGTTTTCATTTGGGGACCAAATGAGTTTTAGGAGTGAGGAATGTGAGGACCCGTCCCTAGACATACCTGGTGGGACCCAATTTGACCAAGTCAACCATAGGTTATCCTAATTACAGATGGGCTTCCCTTGGAGAATTATGAATTTAACCTTAGGATGACCCAACTACCCGTGGCCTGACCCATTACCCATTAATTAAGATGGCACTTTAGTCAAACCCTACCCCACCTTAATCCCATGTGAGCCCCACCTCACTCATCTCACTCTCATCACACCCCCCATCTCATTTTCCCCTTTTTCCCCATTCCCTATTCTAGGTCACGATGGAGACCCTTTCCCCTCTCCTCATTCACTCCACACCAACACAACACAGCAGCCCCTCCATCTCCATTTCTCTCATTCCTCTCTTTCTCTCATCTCTCTCGTTCTCTCTTCCTCCCTCACGGCTTGCTGCCACTTCGCCGGACGCCGTCGTCGCCATCACAACGCCGGCCATCTTCTTCTCCTCTCTCATCTCGGTTCTCTCTTTCCCTCATCCCCCTCATCCATCTCTTCTTCTCCCAACCCTTGCCGCCCACTGCCGCCGGATTCCGAGCACGGCGCCATCGCCATCGCCGTGGATGATCTCCTCGATCACTGGCAGCCACTCCACCTCTCTTTTCTCCATTTTTCGTTTCTTCTTCCCTTCCCTGTTTCTCTGTTTCCTTTCTCTGTTTTCTCCTTCTCCCTTAATCCTCTCTCACTCCTCCCAGCCAACGAAATTACCCAGCCCCTCCATTTCTCTCTATTTTCCATTTCTTTCCCTCTCTCTCTCTCTCTCTCTCTCTCTCTCTGTTTTCCCCATTCTTCCCTTCACTGTCTTACTCTTTCTCTCTAATTCTCCATTTCCATCTCTCTCTATTTCCCCCATTTCCCTTTCTCTGTTTCTCTCTTTCTTTCTCTATTCTTTCTCTTTCTTCTCTCTCCCTCACTCACTTCACTCACTGCCCACAAGACTGAGCACCCATCTCACCATTATCTCTCTCTCTTTTTAATTCTTTCTCTATGTACTCCATTCTTTCTTTCTTTCTGTTTTCACCCTTTCCCTTACCCAATGAACCACCATCATCACCACTAATTTAGTGGGCCACCAATCAAGTGGGCCCCACAACCTTCGATCATCACCATCATCTCCGCATGGACCCCACAAGCTTCTCATCTCCAATTTGCAAGCCATCACCCCATTCCCTTCATTGTTTGGTAAGCCCTTCTTCCCCTTAGGTTTGGATTAATAATTGGGTGTAGTAGTGTGTTTAGTAGCTTAGAGCTTCCCATTGATTTATGTTTTAATTTAGTTTTACTTTGCTAATTATTCCTTAGGTTTGATTTGTTGGGCTTTGAGCTAGTGCTTTTGGATTTGGGCATCTCCAACGAAAGGCAAGTAGACATGCTTAGATTCTTTAATTAAATTGATTAACATGCTTAGATTGGTAATTACTGTCTTTTATGGATGTTTGGCATGATTTCTGTATTTGGATGGTTGATTGGATGATAAGATGTATAGAATTGTTAGTCTAAGCTCTTTTTATGTGTATTTGGCCATTGATGGATGAGAATCCCTCATTTGGAAGATCAATGGCCCACTTGTGATGAGATCATGATATAGGAGATGTGTTTGATGTTTGGAAGTGTTTGGTGAATATTGGAATGAAAAGGGAGAAATCCAGGAATTACGGTACTTGCAACAGTATTCAGCTAGGCAGGGCAGGTTAGCCGAGCTCAGAGCAGGTTGGCCGAGCTCAGAGCCTAGTTGGCCGAGCTCAGAGCAGTTGGCCGAGCTCAGAGCCTAGTTGGCCGAGCTCAGAGCAGTTTGGCCGAGCTCAGTGCCTAGTTGGCCGAGCTCAGAGCAGGTTAGCCGAGCACAGTGCCTAGTTGGCCGAGCTCAATGCCTGGTTGGCCGAGCTCAGAACAATTTGGCCGAGCTCAGTGTCTGGTTGGCCGAGCTCAGAGTAGGATGGCCGAGCTCAGTGTATACATTGACATTCCCCAGATTTGTACCCTTTTATGATTTGATCATGTGTGGGCCCTGTTGACCTTCCATTTGGACTATTTGGGATACGCTATACACGAGTCAAGGGCCGGGCTTAACCTTGACCCGTGTAGCCATCTAAGTAGGGTCTTGGGTTGTAAAATGGAACCTGATTCAAGGGTTATGGATGTCTTATGATGCTAAATACCTACAGGAGCACCAAGGATACTTAATAAGCATCTGGGACTCCGTGATCACTGTCTTAGGTGGAGTGGGACCTTGGACCTGAATAGAGGGGCAGCAATCATCGATGGATTTGGGATGTGTGGTATCTATGTTGATGAAACGGACACTAAGGCTGGCTGGTAGATCCGAACCTTGGATGTAGGCCTTGAGAGGTACTATAAATCAGGGCATTGCACTTAGGCTCTGATCCATGATCACGGTCCGTATTGGATGAGATGTCAGGACATGGCACTTGAAGTCCTGACCGATAATATTGGGAACTTAACGATAGATACTAATAGACGGACTGTATATTGAGATAATACTAATTAAGCATATAGAGAAGCGGAGTTTACAAGGGTATGCACTATTAACTGTTGGGAACCACAAGGATGGACTAGCTATACCCGAACTCCGTGTCTCGTACCCTTGACTATTATCATCTCATATTAAGGATAATAAGGCTATCTAGTTCGGAGTACCCCCACCTAGTGATCTGTAGATTTGTGGTTGTACGATTAGTCTGCCGAGGGTTATGATGCCGGCATGGACTTTGATATTGTGATGTGATTGACACAGTAGGTACCAGGTGTGGGTGGGGTACTGAGACCGCCGGCGCTCGGACCGGGTGTATGGATGGACGGCGATATTGATCTAGCACGTAAGTCCAATGACTGGGACTTGGCCGTGGCTATGGATATTGTTGGTTAAGATAGCACGTAAGTCCAATGACTGGGACTTGGCCGTGGCTATGGATATTGTTGGTTGAGATAGCACGTAAGACCAATGGCTGTGACTTGGTTGTAGCTATGGACATTGATGGATTCTTGTACGCTCTTATTCGATGTGACGACAACTGTGGGTGGCTATGACCCCCATGGTTGGTGTCAATCGACAGTTGTTGGGACGATGACGATGGGCTGGCTCTGACCCCCACGTCCTTTGTACTTCAACTGTGGATGTACCTTTGTGTGCTTCTATGTATGTATATTGGATGTATGAATATTATATATTATGGATATCATTGTTTATTGCCTTTAACTGCCGCCGTTGATACGGTTGGATCTGGATGCGATGGATACGACTATGGTAATGTCACTTCCTCTGTTTACTTCTGCTACTGATGACTCTGATGTGCTTGTGTGGTTATCTGATGTTTTGATGGCTTCTCTTATCTACTTGTTAGGTTGTATCAAACATCTGTTATATCAATATCTTGATTATCGTTCATGCACTACACTCTACACTGCTTTATGTTTGCACTCTGATATTCTATATTATTATCGAGATACTAATCATGCAGGTACAGCTGGGATCAGGTATGATCTTCTTTCCTATCTAATGATATAATGTATTGCCATCTAAACATGCCTATTTGCCTGACTCATCGAGCCTGACCCAATCCTTGGTGTTTTTAGGTATCTTCTCGTCCGCTTTCTTGATTTGTGGTTTGTTTGGCGACTGATCCGTTGCCGCAGGGTTCAGAGAATGATGCATTTGGTGCATCGTGAGGCGTCTATCATATAGATCTCTATTCTTTCCTTTTTTTGTAGCTGGCCGTGTTGGCCTAGGACTGAATAGTTAGTTTAATTATGGAAAGTACCTTGTAATCTTTTAAAGTGAAACAAAATTTTAGGGCCTTGTCCATTTACCTGCTCATATGAGATTCACACTTGATTATATTATTGGATTTTCCGCATCTCTTAGGTACTTCTCGTAGCGCCCCGAGATTCGAGGCGCCCGGATTTTGGGGCGTTACAGGATCGGAGTCTGCCACCTTCATCGTTCGATCGCTGGCCATCGCTCGTCCCCGCCAATGCCCCATCGCCGGAGAGGAAGAAGACTCCGCCAGCCGTCTGTGGGTTCTAGTTACAGAAACCAGAACCAGAACAGAACGAAGAAGAAAGGGTTCTGGGTTTTTCGCCAGGCCAGGTTAGGTTCCAGGTCAGTTCTAACCTGACCTACTACAGATGCCCAGCTCAGGGCCTAGACCAAGTCAGGTTAGGTTTGGGTCAGTTCCGCCATCCGAGTTTTTGTCAAATTTATCCGAGTTGTTGTCAAATTTATCTGTGTTTTGTTCAAATTATCTGTGTTTTTTGTCAAATTTATTGAGTTGTTGTCAAATTTTATCCGTGTTTTGTTCAATTTATTTGAGTGTTGTCAAATTATCCGTGTTTTGTTCAAATTTATCTGTGTTTTGTTCAAATTTATTTGAGTTGTTGTCAAATTAATCTATGTTTTTGTTCAAATTTATCTGTGTTTTTTGTCAAATTTATCTGTGTTTTTGTCAAATTTATCTGTCTTCTGTCATATTTCTTTGTATTTTTGGTAAATTTATCTGATTTTTTTTTTCAAAATTTATCTGAGTTTTTTTCGAAAATTTATTTACGTTTTTTTGTAAATCTATATGCGTTTTTTAAATTTATTTGCATCTTTTGAAATTTATTTGTGTCTTTTCAAATTATTGCATTTTTTGAAATTATTGCATTTGTTAAAATTTATTTTCGTTATTTTAAATGTATTTGCATTTTTTTTAAAAATTTCCTTTGGATCTTTTGATATTGATTGAGTCTTTTGAATTTATTTGGATATTTTGAAACTTATTTGCATCTTTTTGAATTATTGTGTTATTTGATTATATATCGCTTTTTTTTTTAATTTAGTGCACTTTTTGAAATTATTTCATTTTTTAAAACTTATTTTCGTTTTTTTGAAATTTATTTATGTGTTTTAGAATATTATTTGAAAAATCTGGGGATTCCATTAATCGTGGGTAATTAAATGTTAGTTGGTATTATTAATGGGATATGTCACAATCATGAGATGTACTTTAAAGAATTGGTAAACTAGACATTTCAATTATGAAAAAGTGTGAGAGGGACCTTTGGCTGCATGATTTATGTTCAGGGATCCGTCGCCGAATGCCCCTGGTTAAATTTGATATGTTAAAGAGTCTGCCTGATGCCCCCCCTCATCTCATGGTGTGTGACTGTGCCCAAGGATTTCAGCGACGACCCCCCTAATACATATGGATTAAGGCAAACACTGATTAAAGACGTGTCGAAATATTGATCATGCCTTGTTTTCCCAATTTGGGGTCTTTGGATATTTTTATATTCGCGGATCCTTTCACTTGCATCCTTGCATATTTAAATGATGCCAAGAAAAAAGTTGCATCTCCGTATCAACCCTTGGGATATTTTTATTTTGGCTTCCTCTTCCCAATCGGGTACCCAAGGGCTGACCTATCCTTCTCAAGGTAAATAAATGCAGGCCTAAAAATGAGCCCAAGCCCAAAACAAGTCCAATCCGATTGGATTTTCATGTGAGCCATGACTCATGAGTACATACAGGCTCAAGCTCGTTCCCAATCTGCATGGTGCACTACCTATGTGCCTTTTGAAAGCTTATAGACACAGTCAGCTGGGTAGCCAAGAAGGCCAAGAAAGCTATTAAAGTAAAGTCAACTCAAAGTTAAATTAGGAGTAACTTCTAACAATTTTCTCTGAAATTTGAACCGAGTCTTGGATGAGTTGGCCTAGCCTTGGCTGAATCAATTGACTCATGACCGAATCAAACCGAGTCACTGCAAAACTCATCAAATACCTACTGATTCACCAAGTAATCAGTTTTATACCTGATTCAACTCAGTCTAGCTGCAAAACCAGCCCACCGAGACCAACCAAGCAACAATGTGAGGCTGTGGTCCTAAGCTAGGCTATCCAAAAGCCTATCCAACCAAAGTGTATCATGAAAACTTCAAATAAATACTCCCCAGTTCTCCTAACAAGCCAGTAGCCATGGCTGCTGCAAAGCAACTCCTCCATTCCTCACGTGCTGCCTTGCACGTGCCATTCTCCTCCTCTTCTTCACCTCCTTTGAACTTCAATTCACAGGTATTTAGGACACACAAGTGTGTCCATTGCACTAAATTGAGCACAACTTCTAGCGGTCGGATTCTATCAATTGCGCCTAACCGGGCCTCGCAAAGTGACGGCGTCATAGAAGCTGATATCGATGGTGGTGGGGTCCCTCTAGGTACTATGAAGCTGCCGCCGGATACTGACGTGGATAGATTTGAGACCTTGCTGTTTCAGGTACTTCTCTTTCTGCAGTTTATAATTTGTTGGCATGTTGTAATTGTGTGATGATGACACGACTAATGCAATGGCAATGGTACTTGAAGATATACCATGTAATCATCCAAGATAGCACATTTTATGGTTCTTTTTGCTATGCTCAATTGTTCCACTTCCTCATTCTAGTGTGTAATTTCTAGATGTAGTTCATTGATGACAGGATCCATTTGGTGAGAATGATTGGTTTTGCAAGTACTGCTCTACATGGGATACCCATCAAAATTCACATTAATCAGTCCATTCATAAATATATCAGTCCTCGCCAATTCTGGGCAGTTACAATATTATTAGTTAGAAGCTCTCATGGTGAGACTGATATTTAGAGAATAATAAGAAATGATAAAGACGCACTGCGCTTAGGCTTCTTGGGACCATTTGGCAATGGCAATTCAGATAGAGGTGAATAATACAAAAAAAAAAAAATAAGGACCAGAATATTCTAAAAATGAATAACTTCTCTGATATATAGAGGAAGCGGATTATTTGAATGTCATTAGATGTGGACTCTCATCACAAAGCGGATAGCCATGGGAATGGAGTGTGGAGCCAATCACTAAGAAGGTTAAGAGGTTGAGTTCCTCATTGTGCGTTTGATTTACGCACATCTCTAGAGAATGGGATTAAGAGTCAAACTCCTTGGCGGAATATGGAGTTTCCAAGCCTTTGTAACATTGTATCTTTATAATTTTGTGTTCTTTCCTTAAAAATTGTTGTTGTCCTTGATTAAACAGTTTTCACTTTTGTACAGCCATTCCTTTTTCAATTAAATTCCACATTAGTTATCCAAAGAAAAAAAAATTGTAGAAAAATTCAGGGTCAGATCATTTTAGCTTGTTTTTCATTATTTGCATGCATTCTGGAATCTTAAACATATTTTTCCTGGTTTATGACAGTGGGCCAATAGTCTATGCCAAGGAGCCAATTTGCCTCTTCCAGTGCCTTTGAAGGTTTGTTTTATGACACTATTATCATCATATGCCTCTGGATTTTAAGATTCTTTCGCCCTTGATCAATGTTTTCTATATTGGTTCATCCATGATGCAGTCACTGGCTGCATGGAAAACAATCCAGGTCGTCCATCAGAGGGCTCTGATTATATAATAATACTGAATAATGATGGGGCAATGCCACCTGTCTCTGCTTGCTCTTCAACACTGCTGCTTGATCAGTTCTGTTTTGAGTTTCACCTTTGACAGTAGTCAAGTGAGCACAGAGAAGTCCAACAGATGCGATACTAGTATGATCTTGCTTATCCAAAATAGCGCCCAGCTGTTGGATACAGTGGATCATCTCTGAAAGAAGCCAAGTGCTGACCATCATGGATAGAGTAGCAGCAGATCTCAAGTGAAATGAAACCCCAAGTCATGGTTTTTTTTTTTTTTTTGGGCAGTTGATTTACCCACATTGATCAATTACTATCACTCGTGCTCGCCGCAGTATGTTGGTTCACTGCAACTCACATCTGCGTACACATTGTTATATACAGTTGGTGAAACCAAACTGCTAATCTGATGAACTTACACCACTAGCAATGGCCAACAATAGAATAAAAGAAATAACACTTATCCAAAGAACCCAACCCTGAAACTAAATGGATACTTACTCTTCAAATTTTGACCATAAATCATGTTCTACTATCGAATTTTTTTGTGAAGACAAGATGAGCAAACTAGCTTTGCCTACTTGGAGTGGTTTGTCCTCCATCATGGACTATCTATGGTAGCAGCAACCAGATAAACGACAGAGACTCACCACATGAAAAGACATGCTCATTTGAGCTGCACAAATGGAAAAAAACTGACCCAATGTGCTATGAGACAACCTCTGAACATTGTTATCAGAGCATTAACTGTTAGTCGTATGAGCAAATTACCCTACAAAA